>UESW01004637.1:859770-977226 GCA_900491605.1 Calamus simplicifolius | reverse complement strand
CCCCTCTCACACACGAACCCTCCCACACGCCGGCATTGACCACGGCGGCAATGGCGAGGGCAATGCGTTCGAGGTGCCGGAGATCAAGATAAAGTTTACCAAGCTCTTCATCAATGGACAATTCGTCTACGCCGTCTCAGGTATTCTTCCCATCTTCACCTTTCTCTCTCTCTCTCTATAAAATCTCGGATCCCTATTTTCATTTTATTTTTGGATAATAAGTGACTAGCTCTTGGCCATGGATCCTTGCTACTATTGGATCGCCGTTCTCAAACCCTAGTGTCGGAGAATGGATGAAGACCGAATTGCTTTAACACTTTATTTTTATTTTTCCTTCCATCGATGCCCTTGGAATACATGAGTGAGAATATAGCTATTCCAAGGGGTCCCTAGGAATAGCAAAACGAGAATACGGTGGGTTGACAAGAATAAAGATTTCAGTGGGTCCACTTAGCTTTTCTCGCCTGTTTGGGAGAATAAAGTGGAATAAGTCCTTATTCCAAGATGAAATAGGGCATCTAAACACCGCCTAAGGGTGTGTTTGAAATAGGAAATAAGAAGGGATATCTTCTTTCCTTATTTTCAAAAGCTATAACTACAAAGGATAGCTAAAAAAAAGTTAATCAGAGGGGACATGTTTAACCATCCGTTATTTCTGAACTTATTTCCTACGGGAGGAAAAGCTATTTTTTCATGAACTTATCTCTTGAGGGCAAAACTATTATTATAAAAAGTTGATTATTCCCTCAGCTATTTTCTGGATAAACTCTATCATGTACACTTATCCCAGGATAGCTATTTTCTATCAAATGCTACCTAAAAATTTATTTATTTTTTAATTAGCCCCTCCCCACCCCTTTTTTTTTGTCAAGTTAGATTAATCATTTAATCAGTTCTTGGCACCTATGTAAAAAGCTAGGCACGTCAAGAAGTTTTATGGTTTCGCTAATTTTTTTGAGAAATTAATTTTTTTTGTTCTAATTTTCGCTAATAGGATGATTTACCTAAAAGAATAATTAGTGAGAATAATAAAATATTAGCTTAATTAATCTTTTTAGATGGTCCGTTTAATGATGTCATGGATGGACTGTTATATCCTATTGACATTAAAAAATAAAAGGTTTAGAAGGGGATAATTAAAGATTTTATTTTTTTCTAATCAGAATGATTTTTAGTCAAAGCACATGCTATAATTTTCTTATGGTTTATTAGGTATATATTTCTTAAAATTATTATTTGCATATACAATGAACATCCTTCTAGTTTTGCAAAGCCAATCTTTTATTACAAAAGTCATAATTAAACTAAATCAATCCATATTTGAAATTCATTTATTTGTTTGAGTGTAAAATAAATTTTGATCATTAATTTTTTATCAAGGATCTGCCTTAAGTCGTATCTTTTTGTATTAGTTATGAATGAATTAACCAAACATATTCAAAATGATATATCATGGTGTATATTATTTACAGATTATCTATAGTACTGATTGATGAAACTAAATCTGGAGTAAATGCTAAGCTAGAGATTTAGAGAGAGGCTTTAGAATCTAAAGATTGTAAGATTAGTAGAACTAAAACTGAATATATGAAATATAATTTTAGTGGGAGTAGAAATATAAATAAAAAAATATTAGTGAAGATTGCAAACCAAGAGATAGCAAGGAGTAAAAAATTTAGGTATTTGGGATCAATTATCCAGCAAGAAGGTAAAATAGGTGAAGATGTGAATCATATAGTTAAAGCAGAATGAATTAAGTGGAGGAGTGCTTTGGGAGTATTATATGATTGGCGCATCCTATTAAATTTTTTTTAAAAAAATATAAAACTGCTATTAAGCTAGCTATGCTATATGGAACAAAGTGTTGGGCAATATTGAAACAATATATGAATAAATTAAGTGTAACAGAAATGTGTATATTAAGATGGATATGTGGTAAAACTTTAAAAGATAGAATTAGAAATAATATATAAGAGAAATGATAGGAGTAGCCCCAATTAAAGATAAAATGAGAGAAAATCGATTACAGTGGTTAGGATATATACAACATAAACCTTTAGATGCTCCAGTTAGAAAGAATGATCTTTTAACAATTCATGGTAAGGATAAATATAAAGATAAATCTAAACTAATATGAGCAAAAATAATTAAAAAAGATATAACTATTTATAATTTAAATATTGACTTTGTCCTTAATAGAGCATAGTGGAGGAAGCAAATTCATGTAGCTGACCCCATGTAGTTGGCAAAAGGCTTAGTTGAGTTGAGTTGAGTTGAGTAGAATTTTTCATGCGTCTCAAGCTATATAGCGTTTGATAATTTGAATAAAAAAGTAAACTCAACCCAACCTAAGTTAAATTTGACCTCATTTAAAAATTTGGGTTATTAAAAACTAGATGATTATATATATATATATATTTTAAATATAAATATATAATAAATTATATTTATAAAGATATGTATGTGTAAAAAGCTTAAAATAATATAAAAGTTTACTTCGCAAGCAGGTTTAGCACTAGATAGATTAATCTTCCATAAAATATGTAGATCTAATGATTAGAAACTCATTCAGATAGCATGTATTGTTACCGTGAATGAAATTCATGCTTATTATAGAGGTTGATATTATTATGTTTAATTTTATCTTAGCTCATGTTTGATGAGATATCACCTTTTTAAGATTAAAGACTCTCATTCCATTCTTAGAGTCATCGCCTCGGTTTGGAGAGAGAGAGAGAGAGAGAGAGAGAGAGAAAGTATGTGTGTGTTGTATTTTAGGTCTGTGTTTAAACTTTTGTACAAAAAGGTGCTAGACGTTCTTTTATATGGGTAATTTATGGATTTATTTTAAAATTTAAACAAATTAATTATGAAAAGATGTTCATTTAAAGAATATAAACTATATCTCTATTCTTTATTTTGAAGAATAGAAATATGAATCATATTCTTATTTTTTACAAATTAAGATAATAAAATATGAATTATATTTCTATTCTTTTATTCTCATAGTAGGCCGAGGTTTTCTTAATTTGTTTTCTCTTTCGGTTTCATTTGGCATCATTTAAACAAACATTATCAGGCCATTCAAATTTCAAAGCAAAAATTAAGTTATCAAAGAGTTATTAGTAGGAAAAAAAATGTAGCAATCTTTCAACCTTTGTGCATGGCCAGGTCTATATTGTTGTCTTTGTCCGCACCATGATTGGTCCTCATGACATGCAAGGGCATGCAAATAATTAGTCCTCACAGCCAAGGCATGCCTATGAGAAAATAGGCTTGTAGTTAATAGAATTAAAAAAAAGGCATGTTATATAGTAGAAATTATTTTAGAAATTATACAAAAATTACTAATAATTACACAGAAGAAAAACTTAAGTTTTGTAAGTAACTATAAATGTAAATAATAAAATAATTTTGGAACATACGCTTGATTAAGGCATGTAAAGATACTGATTTAAATACACATATCTAGTGAAATTATATCAAAGAAATAGTGAACTTAGCTTAGTTTGAAGGTAGCTATCATACCATGGATGGAGTTTCGACCTAATGACTTTTCTAGTTACTTAAGAAAGAAGAAAAAGATAAATGAAGAATGAAAAAAAATAATCATAAGTATTGGACAAAAAATTGAGAGACCTTAATGCATGCGTGCATGCATAGTGAGGTAAGGCATAGCATGTATGTGCATGATTAGCTTTTTATAGCTACATATCTTAGCTAGAGTTATTTTAAATTTAAAAGTCATACATGGTTGCATTAAGGTTTTTATTAAGTTCATTATAGAATAAAAAAATAGTCATAAGTATTGGATGAAAATTGAGAAACCTTAATTCATACACGCATGCATAGTGAGGCAAGGCATGGCATGTATGTGCATAGCTAGCTTTTTATGGCCACATATCCTAGCTGGAGTTCTTTTAAATTTATTATTTCAAATTTAAAAGTCATACATGCTTGCATTAAGGTTTTTATTGAATTCATTATGGACCTCTTCAAGGTCCAATTAGGCTTAATTCTCCTAGGATTCAATTAATATAATATATTTACATTTAAACATTTAATGTAAGATTATTTAAATAAGAAGTTCAAAATTTTGAATATTTCCTTTAGAAAGTAATAATTTTTTTTTTTATATACACACAAGTAATAGCAAAACTTATCTACACATATAAGCATTGATTCCTAATTTAAGGCAGCATAGTGTGGCAGGACAACATAGAAACCAAGATAGGTCCTAGTGCTAGTCCTCCCATAAATACATTCATGTAAGTGAGGCAATGATATGGTTGAGTTAGGTCTAGATCATTCCTTTTTTTCCTTTTTTAACAAAAAAAAGGAGAGAACTTAGGTTTAGATTTGGCCAAAGACTATTTAATTTGCATCATAAACATGAACCTAACTTGATCTACCATCAAGTTGAAAATATTTAACTTGAATTTAACCTACAACCAACCCACTTGCCTCATAGCCAACCCGCTGACAATTTAATTAGCCTAAGACTATTTAGTTTGGGGCTTTCTATTGTAACAGTAAGCTATTTATTTTTAAGTTTCTTTAGATTGTATATATTACATGCTGTCACAAAAATCTTTTATTTATATCATATAAAACATTATTTATAATTAAAACTAAAAATGTTAACCACATGTATATTTTCATTTCTTCTTGGTTTATTTTTTCATAAAGTATGAGTCATTAGATCAAACATTGGATGGCTCACTTTACTTGCTACATAAAACTATAAACCATATTCATAAAAATTATCCCAAATATGCTCTTAATGATCTAATTGACCAAAGGGTTATTGACTTGAACTATGAAAGTTTATGCTAGTGAGTATTTAGTTGCATATTGGTTATATGCTAAAAATAATACTTTCTTATCAGCCTTTTAAGATAAGATCCTAAGTTGTTATAAATAGCATCAAAGCAAACCCATCCTCTAGCTCATGTAGACTAAGGGGTACTACATATGAGCTTTATGCTTTTGTGATTGGATTTGATTGAATTTGGACATGGATCCTTTAGCTTGGCAAGGAAGTTATGGAACTGAGAAAGTGTGAAAGTCTATGATAATGAATATTTAGTCTTATATTAGTTATATAATAAGAAGATCTTAGGTACTTATATAGAATTAAGAAACCTATATAATATATTCAAACTAATCTTTTTGGGTGAGATCCTAGATTATGATATAAACCCAATTAGATAAGTTATTTGGCAAGTCATGGTTAGCTAAGTTGACTTATGAAGTCAACCAATTGGGTTAGACAAGTCGGGCTTAGGTCAAATCATATCAAATACTCATTGGAGAAAAATTAAATGTGTTCAGTTATCAATAAGCCCACCATCCTAGTTGAAGGATGCTTTTTGTCATCATAGAGAACAACACCTGCACCATTGAATCAATTGAAGAGGATATTCACCACTGATTGTTGTATGATTATGAAGGGAGCTCCTTCTCTCTTTCATCCTCATACTTCTTTTCATCCTCTTCGACTTATAATGGATGTGAATCTAAACCCTATAAGAAGCAATAACATAGGAAAATTAGAAGAAAGTAACACACTCATATTACACTCAACTTATAATAATTAGATCGATAACAACCTATAGACCAATTATGACAATAAATTGGGTTACATGGAGATGCCTAGGGAGAGGATGCAGGATGATCCAAGCATTGAAATTGAATTTCAACACATAATTGTAGGCAAATTAGATTGAGAATCCTTTACTCCATAAATATAATTTTCTTTAAAAAAATTTATTAATGCACGAGAAACCTTCTTTCATATAATGCATTATATAAAACATCATGCATTATTCAAGCATTGAATTTAGTTGAGACAAGAAATAGAACTCAATATATAATAAGAAAGTATGTTAAACTTATTTGATTATAAATATTAAAATTTGATTAAAATTTAATAATGTTTTTAATAAAAAAATATAGAAAAAATAATACAAATATAAAATCTCATGAATATTTGTTGTAAAATATGCTTTGATTCTTATAAATTTTGATACGATCTTGTTGATTATATTACATTGCACTCTATACTATATCATGCTATAGGGTATTGATGATGGTGGTAATTTGTTGATCCATTATAGTATGCTTCTCATATTTTGTATTAGTTTCTTTACTCTTTTTCTCTTAACTCCTTTATCTTTTCCTCTTCTTAAGAAGATATATATTGAGATTTGAATAGATGCTTATAGTGTTTTATGTTTGTTTGTTTGTTAAGTTCATCTAGTTTTGATATGTATTTTTTTTACTGTTGAATTTTTTTCTTTATTATGGTTGGGCTTTATTGAAAAATTTTGTTTGCTTCGATTTCTTCTCTTTCACTAGTTATTTAGGTGTCAAATGTGGTTAGTGGTTGGATTTGGTTGCATTTTCATTTAACTTGATTTAACTATCTTTTGTTTTGAGAAATAAAATTACAATCAAGTTCAAGAAACATTGAAGAAAATAGATAAAAAGAACCGTATATAATCGGAAGCATAAAACATCAAATAACATATAAATGAAAGAAAAGGCATGCGTATAGGATATTGCAATTCAAAACATCAAACCATGAGCCAATAGAAATTATGATGATGATGCCCAATCACTATAAAATATAATGATAGACCTTATATCAATTTGCCAATGAAAACAAGGGAAAAAGTCAAAACGAACATCAAACTTAAATCATCCAATGATGTTGTGCATGGATTGACAAACATATATATATATATATATTGTTGCTACCAAATCACTTGCGATGAACGTCGGGTAGGCTGAGATCTCCGCAGGCCTTCAGGGATGCAGAAAGGTCATCGTCTTCCTTCTAGAGCCTACAAAAAGTCCCGGACCGGTGGTTCTGGTGGGGACCCTCCGATGCCCAAGTCAGTGAGTTGTAGAACAGGAATGCTGTATCTCAGTCAAACTTGAAAGAGAGAGAGATTGAGATCCCCTAGCATTGAGCTCGGGTCCTCTTTTTATACATGTCTGGGGTCCCGTTTACCTCGTTCTGTTGGAACCGCCGAATCTTCCTCATTGGGATAAGTTTCACCGAACGGCGAGTGGTTAAGCCGTTGCTGGATGAGGGCCGCTTGTAGCGGTAACTGCTGATCGAGCTAACACTTGCCCATGATTTCAGTGAACGAGGTGCATGGCAGTAGACCTTGAATCACGGGATCTGTTGTACGAGACTGATCATTGTGTATGCAGAAAAGCGCTGGAGACCGACACTATAGGCCGACGCTGGGGGCCGGAGCTAACGTCCATGCTGGATGCCGATGCTGGAGACTGATGCTATAGGTCGACGCTGGAGGCCGGAGCCAAAATCCAGCGTTGGAGGCCGATGCTGAAGGCCGGAGCTATAGGCCGATGCTGGAGGCCGGAGCCAATATCCAGCATTGGAGGCCGATGCTGAAGGCCGGAGCTATAGGCCGACGCTGGAGGCCGGAGCCAAAGTTCAGTGCTGGAGGCCGACGCTGAAGGTCGGAGCTATAGGCCGATGCTAGAGGCTGAAGCCTAAGTCCAGCGCTGGAGGCCGGCATAGGAATTCTATTTCTGGGTTTTGCTGTTACATCATTACTTTCGGAAATCGTACTAAAGATAATACTACCCCGAGAAAACGGCCAACCGTATCAGATGCCCCTCCGCCCCTGAGAGGGGTGAGCGCATAATTACCCACGAAAGGGGTGTTAATATCCACTGGGCGGCCAATTTTTGCGCCATTATTTCGCTTGTCCGTATTGTTGGGATTTGGAAAGGATTTCCCTCGAGCAATGAGTCAAAAGGTAAGTGCCATCATTGTGATAAGGCCAATGCTCTCCTTTTTACTGGTGGAACTTTTCATGTTTTTCGCGCTGGTAAGCCGTCGAAACGCCTCCCAATTGAAGGCAGACGCGTAGTCCGATCGGACGATCGTGGGGTGATTTAATAGAAAAAATTGTCCTTATCTTCTCATCCTCCCTTTTGAGTCCGCAAGCGTCCGTTCGTCTCCCGTGTTCATTCTCCCCTGGTGCTCCTTCGATTCTAGCTCAAGTTTTCCAGGTTAGTCTCCATGGCTTCCTCACCTTCTTGTTCCATCTCTAATTCCTGGGGGGGTTCCCCCAACCCTTCTTAAGCTTCCGCTTCTTTACCAAGCCAGTGGTCTACCCCCTCCTCCAATCGCTCCTTGCCGGAGCAAAGGTCGGTCAATCACCCCTTAGCCAGGAGTCATCCGACCGGCGGGCGGATTTCCACCCGGGGCCATCCGACGGCTGCCGGTCCTTCTAGCGTAGTTAAGGAGTCCCCCGAAGGGACTGCGTCCACTATGTCTACTCAAGACGTAGTAAATCTGAAAGCCAAATATAGCTTTCTGTCAGACCTTCGTTTGTTCTATCCTGCTCCCAATGACAGGGTAACCTCTTCCCGTTCCAGGAGGGTTGCTTTGTATGGAGCCTTCTTTAAAGCCTGACTTCGGTTACCTATTCATCCTTTCATCCTCAATCTTCTAGACCAATACTCTAACACCTTCTCAGTTAGTTCCCAACTTGATCCGAACCATTGTTGGCTTTCTGGTTCTCTGTCACCTGCAAGGCATAGAGGCCAGCATCTCCTTATTCCGTAGTTTTTATACCCTCCGCAAGCAATCGGGTTGGTGATCCTTCACCCCTAGGTCTAATAGGATCCTCAAGTTGTGCCTTTCCACCTCCGTCAAGGGGTGGAAGGACAAATTCTTTTTTGCTGACATCGGCGGGGTGCGCGGAAGCTAGGGGATACCCAACATTGATGCCAATAGGAACTCCTCCATCCTTCCAAGAGACCGGATGGCATTTGGGCAGCTTCTGACTACCGATGTCCCTCGGTGTAATATGCTTTTAGCCGAGGAAAACCTTTGTCTCGCTGGTTTAATTCCTTCGAGTGGTGAGCATCTGATTACTCGCCTTATCTTTTTCCCCTTTCTCTTCCCCTCTCTTCTTTTTTCTCTTTTTTTTTTTTTAAACTCATCCTTCACCTGTATAGGGATGGCGCCGTCGCTTCGTGAGCTTAGGCAGGCGGCCACTAGGAAGAGGAAGGCTACGGGGGATGAGCCCCTTGCCGAGAGAAGGGCCGTTGCCAAAATCCCAAGGAGGACCGACACGGAGAGGGCCGACGCGGGGAGGGCCGACGCGGAGAGGCCGACGCAGGGAAGGCCGACACTGAGAGGGCCGACGCTGGAGGGGCTAAAGTTGTGAAGCCCCTGCGTGCTAAGATTTTGAAGAAGAGCGGCTCTAGAAGGGCCAACGCTGGGGAGGCCGATGCTAAAAGGGCCAAAACCGTAGAATCTCTGCGCATGTGTGAGGCGGCCAGAGCCTAAGCCGATGAACCCGCCATGACAGATACGGTAAGGGCCGAGGCTGGCAAGGAGGTAGAGCGGAGCCCACTAGAAGGGAGATCTTCAGCTCCAGCTCCTCCTGTCATCCTGCTCGATCCTTCCCCTGAGAAGGTCGCAAAAGCGCCGTCACCCTTGCCCAAAGCCGTGGAGACGGAGCAAGTTCCTGTGGCAATAGGGCCAACTCCAGCAGCTATCCTGCCCCCCGTGGGGGCAACAGCCGAAGTGCCTCCACCAGTCAAGGGGTCGGAGGTGGCAGAATCAGAGGCGGAATCCGCCTCTGCGGGCCCCGTGCCAAGGGAAGGGAGGGGCGTCGATCCTTCTTTCCAATCGCTGTTGGCGAACCACAGCCGCTGGGCCGAGCGGGCCTTGGAAGAAGCAACTGTGGTAGAGGTGCAAGAGTTTCTCCAGAATCAAGGGAGAGCCACCTTCTTCCGCGAGGCGTCGGTGGCGCATATCTGGGTGAGCTTCTGCTCAATTATCATTTTTTTTTTTTGCCTTTTAACATTGACATTCCCTTTAGGCACTGAACTCTCTAGTCACCCTGAAGAACCTCTGGACCCTGAGCGATACTGCTATCGACCAGGCGCGGAGGAGATGTTATCACTCCAAGCCATGGCAGAAAAGGTGGAAATGGCTTTGGAGGATACTCGGGCCACCCTAAAGGGTGAAATCGATATCATCCAGCTGAGAGCCAAGAAAGCCGAGTATGCGCTGGAAGTTGCCCAGCGCCGTGCAGCCAATGAGCTGGATAATGCTCAGGTGGCCGAGGAAAAGCAGAGGATGGCCGAGGAGAAGCAGAGGACAGCCGAGGAGAGGCTGAAGGTGGTGGAATCGGAGATGTGCCTCTTGAAGACTCAATTGAATTCTTCCTCCATTGAAATAGATGCAGCCAAAGAGGCCACCCACCAGTCCGACGCCATGATTGTAGATTTGGAGGCGGCGGTGACTGAGGCCCAGAGGGGGGCCGTTGAGTCCGAAAAGAGAGCTCTCGAGGCGGAGAAAAGAGCTGCCAAGGCCGTAGAGGATTTTAGAAAGTCTAAAGCCTTTGATAAGGAGCTAGTCGAATTAGCGGCGTTTGCTTATAATGCCGGCTTCCAAGACTGCAAGGACAAGATCCAGGAACTCTACGACCTAGAGGACATCGAAGGGCTGAAGCCTGATGACGTCCCTGAGGACGATGACCCGGCCCCGGATAACCTTTAATAGCGTTAGTTTTTCTTTCTTTTTGTATTGTTCTATGCCGACTCAGGTCGGCAACTTTGTAACCTTTTAGCTATTATTGAATGTTTTTCCCTCATTGCGCGCCTTTGGTTATAATCAGCTTTAGTTGCGTCAGCTGTCATGAATCACCAACCAATGGTGCCTCGTCAGATAGGTTACGCAGAATGTGATATTTAGCCGAAACATTGTCCCAGATACCAACACAGGGGGCCAACTTTTGGTGCCGACACAGGGCGTCGGTCTTTAATGCCGACGCGGGATGCCAGTCTTTAATGTGCCGATGCGGAGCCGATCTTTAATGTGCTGACGCGGAGCCGGTCTTTAATGTGCCGACGCAGAGCCAGTCTTTAATGTGCCGATGCGGAGCCGGTCTTTAGTGTGCCGACGCGGAGCCGGTCTTTTATGTACCAACGCGGAGCCGGTCTTTAATGTGCCGACACGGAGCTGGTCTTTAATGTGCCGATGCGGAGTCGGTCTTTATTGCCGGTGCGGAACCGGTCTTTAGTGTGCCGACGCGAGGCCGGTCTTTGTTGTACCGATGCGGAGCCGATCTTTTATGTGCCGATGCGGAGCCAGTCTTTTATGTGCCGATGCGGAGCCAGTCTTTAATGTGCCGATGCGGAGCCAGTCTTTGATGTGCCGATGTGGAGTTGGTCTTTAATGTGCCGACGCGGAGTCGGTCTTTGTTGCCAGTGCGGAACCGGTCTTTAGTGTGCACTGCCGATGCGAGGCCGGTCTTTAATGTGCCGACGCGGAGCCGGTCTTTAATGTGCCGACGCGGAGCCGGTCTTTGTTACCGGTGCGGAACCGGTCTTTAGCTACTGAACATACTCATTCAAAAATAAGTGAACATGTTGAATTCATTTATCAAATAGATTCAAATTAATGATGATAGCATCCTACTGATAATACCGGCGTAAATTGTTGGCATTCCAAGTGCGAGGAAGCGGTTTCCCGTCTAGCTCTTCAACTTTGTACGCCTCGTGGTGAAGTACCTCCTTGACATGATATGGTCCTTCCCATCTTAGTGCCAGCTTGCCCCCTCTGTCGGCTTTGATACTTCAGCTCTTCGCAGAACGAGATCTCCGGAGCGGAATGTCTTGGATCGCACTCGAGCATTGTAGTACTTGGCCGCTCGCTGACGGAACGCTGCCATGCGAAGCTGTGCTTGGTCTCGCAATTCTTCCACCAGGTCTAGATTGGCTCGCAGCTGGTTTGAGTTTCTTTCTTTGTGATATAATTCCGTCCGGGGGCTGGGGACTCCTATCTCCACTGGGATGACCGCTTCGGTCCCAAAGACCAGGCTGAAAGGAGTTTCCCCAGTAGGGGCTCGCGGCATCGTGTGGTAGGCCCACAGTACGCTGGGGAGTTCCTCCACCCAGCGACCTTTGCAGCCGTCTAGCCGAGCCCTGAGTCCTTGGAGGATGATGCGGTTGGCCACCTCAGTTGCACCGTTGGTTTGGGGGTGCCCCACGGAGGTGAATCGATGATGGATGCCTAGGCCATCGCAGAATTCCCGGAAGGCCGCATTGTCAAACTGTCGGCCGTTGTCAGTAACGAGGGTGTGCGGTAACCCGAACCGGCACACCATAGACTTCCAAAAGAAAGTCCTTACTTTGACCTCCGTGATTTTAGCAAGAGCTTCCGCCTCGATCCACTTGGAGAAATGGTCGACGGCCACCACTAGGAACTTGCGTTGTCCGAAGGCTGGAGGGAATGGTCCCAGGATGTCCATCCCTCACTGTGCGAAGGGCCAGGGTGCAGCCAGGGGGGTCAGCTGGGACGCTGGTTGATGTTGAATGTTGGCATGGCGCTGGCAGCTATCGCACCTCTTGACCAGTTTGGATGCGTCCTCCTTTATTGTCAGCCAGTAATACCCCTGTCGTAGGGCTTTGTATGCAAGAGCCCTGCCCCCAGATGGCTTCCACATATACCTTCATGTATCTCCCGCAAAATATAATTGGCTTTGGTTGGACCGACGCACCTGAGGATTGGATACGAGAACGACCTCCGGTAGAGCTTTCCCTCCATTATGAAAAACTTTGGGGCTTGTCTTTTAAGTTTTCTGGCTTCGGCAGGGTCTTCTGGGAGGGTACCCTCGGTAATGTATCAGACATAGGCGTCCATCCAGGAAGGCTCCTGCTCCACTGGTAGAATTTCTCTTGATACGTCAATACGGGGCTTCTAAGTGCTCCACATAAGTTCTTCCCAACATCCCTTCAGCGGAGGTGGCCAGGTGGGATAAGGCGTCGGCTCTAGCATTCTCCTGTCGGGGGATGTAGGTGACACTAAAGTGAGCCAAGGGAGTAGCTAGCGATTGCACCATGCTTAAATAGCGGGACATGATGGATCCCTTGCTTCATATTCCCTTGCGATTTGGCCAGCAACCAATTGGGAGTCGGTGAACGCCCTAAGGCATTTCACCCTAAGTTCTTGAGCCAATCTCATCCCGGATAATAAAGCTTCATACTCTGCTTGATTATTAGTGGCTGGAAAGAGGAAGCGAAGTGCACACTTGGTTACCACTCCATCCGAGTTAGCCAAAATGAGGCCGGCTCCGCTCCCATGAGAGTTCGACGCCCCGTCTACATGGAGGACCCATTCATCTTCCCTGGTTTCAAGGGGCTGAGTGTCTGTAGGAGGTTCTTTAGGTTGCTCCTTCTCCCCAAGTGCATTCAACCAAAAAATCTGCCAAGACTTGAGACTTCATAGCCGACCGGGGGTGAAAAGACAGATCGAACTCCCCCAACTTAAGGGCCCACCTGCCAGTCGGCCGGAAGTATCTGGACGAGCAAGAACCGTCTTCAGAGGTTGGTCTGTGATCACCACGATCGGGTGGGCTTGGAAGTATGGCCACAGCGCTGGGCAGACACGATCAATGCAAAGATAATCTTTTCCATATTTGAGTATCGGGTCTCTGCATCGTGAGTACCTTGCTTGTGTAGTATACTGGCCTTTGCATGCCATTGGTGTCCACGCGGACCAGCACAGAACTAACGGCTTCAGGAGAGCTGCGAGGTATAGAAGGAGTTCCTCTCCACTCGTTGGCTTGGCCAGCAGTGGCGGGGTAGATAAGAATTCCTTTAATCCTTCGAACGCCTCCTGGCATTCTTTCGTCCATTCAAATTCATTGACTCTGCGAAGCGCCTTGAAGAAAGGTAGGCACCTTTTAGCGGATTTGGACAGGAAACGGCTTAAGGCAGCCACCCTTCCCATCAAGCATTGTATTTCCTTCTTGTTGGTAGGAGGCCTCATGTCCAAGATGGCTTGGACTTTGTCCGGGTTTGCTTCAATCCCCCTCCGGGTTACCATAAAACCCAAGAACTTTTCGGCTGTCACCCCGAATGCACACTTATGCGGTTCAGCTTCATCTGGTACCGACGAAGGTTGTCGAAAGTCTCCGTTAGGTCCGCGATATGGTCAGTGGCGTGAACGCTTTTTGTCAACATGTCATCCACATACACATCCATGTTGCGTCCTATCTGGCCTTCGAAGACCTTGTTCATCAGCCTCTGGTAGGTGGCTCCCGCGTTCTTTAGCCCGAAAGGCATTACCCTGTAGCAGTATAACCCCTTCTCAGTTATGAAGGAGGTAGCTTCTTCATCGTCGGATTCATCCGGATCTGGTTGTATCCGAAGAAAGCATCCATGAAGCTAAGGACTTCATGGCCGGAGGTAGCATCCACCAGTTGATCGATCCGGGGCAGGGGAAAGCTGTCCTTAGGGCATGCCTTGTTGAGGTCGGTGAAGTCTACGCACATTCTCCAGCCTCTGTTGGTCTTACGGACCAGCACCACGTTGGCCAACCATTCGGGGTAATGGACCTCCCGAACATGGCCCGCAGCCGTTAGCTTGCGAACTTCCTCGTTGATAGCTTTTTGTCTATCCGGGGCGAAGTTTCTTTTTTTGTGTCGACCGGCCGACACCTGGCCTGAGGTTGAGCCGATGGGTGATTACTTCTTCGGGAACGCCCGGCATGTCTGAGGACACCACGCGAAGACGTCGGTGTTAGCACGTAGGAAAGTAAGAAGTTGATCATGTGCCTCATCTGGAAGCAATGCCCCCACCTGAACAGTCCTTGCCGGGTCATCACCCAAGGGGAGGTTAGAAGGTGCTCGGCTGGCTCTCCCCTTCTTTCCAGCTCCGGGGATCGAGCGACTAGCGGCTACTGCCGACGCCGCTTCCAGCGGGCTGGAGATAAATGATAGTAGGGCAGTGGCGGGCTTTGCTCCCCTTTCATTTCTTCGATTCCTTCATCGGTGGGGAACCTTACCAACAATCTCTTAGTGGAGATTACGACATCTAGCAGATTCAACCCTGGTCTTCCCAAGATAGCATTATAAGCCAACGGGACCCGGACCACCAAGAAATTGATAACCACAGTGCTCTGACATGGAGGGGTTCCAGCCGTGACTGGGAGGGCAATTTCCCCCTCGACGCTCACTGAATCTCCAGTGAAGCCCATTAGTGGCGCAGCAACGGGTCAGAGCAAAGACTTTGACAGATTCATCCGAACAAAAGCCTCGTAGCTCAAAACGTCCATCGAACTCCCACTATCAATTAAAATTCTTTTTACAGGATGTTTGGCTATAGTCATGGACACAACGACACTGTCGTCATGCTTATTATCTACCCCATCTAAATCCTTTCCAAAGAAAGGAATTACAGAATCTATTCCCTCTCACTGCCTCTTTGAACTACCACCCGCCCCCAGGAAATCATAGCTATGGTCTTTTCAGTCAGAGCGTTGTCCACGCCATTCGGCCAACTCGGAGGCACCGGTGGGCCCGAAGTGGGAAGGTTTCCTTCGAACAAATTTGTCCAGGTGACCCTGCTGGACCAGCTCCTCAATGGCCTTCTTTAGATGACGGCAATCCTCGGTGTTGTGACCATAGTCTCGGTGGTACCGGCAGTAAAACTCCTTGTTGTGGGGGCCCCTAGACTTCAAGGGAGCCGGACGCTTGAAATAAGGTTCCTCCTCGATCTCCAACAGGATGTGAGATATGGGAGCCATGAGGGGGGTGAACTGGTCCTTAGGGACAAGCGTCTGTGGTCGGCGATCTGAGCGGTGTGGAGGCTCAGGCTTCCGAGGTCGTGCACCGGCGTGATCAGTAGGCGGTGATTTCTTATTGGTGTTCTTGTCAACTTCTCTCCTGGAAGAATCCATCTCATCGGCACGGATGTACTTCTGTGCCCGGCTCAGAAGCTCAACATAAGAACTCGGAGGCTTCTTATCCAGAGAATAAGCAAACCTAGATGGGCAAAGTCCTCGTTTCTGGGCCAATGTGGCTACAGAGTCTTCCAGGTTGTACACCTCCAACGCCGCTTCCTTAAATCGAGCGACAAAATCCTTCAAGGTCTCGCCGCTCCTCTGCTGGACAGCAAAAAGGCTATCAGCCACTCTCAGAATCTTTCGGCAAGCGTCAAAATGGGCCAAGAAAGCCCTCTCTAACTGGCGGAAGAAGTTGATGCTACATGGAGGCAAGCAGGAGTACCACGCGTATGCCACCTTGCGGAGGGTGGCCGAAAAAGCGACGCATAAGAGGGAGTCCATCGCTCCCTGGACCTGCATGAGGACCTTATAGCTTTCCAGGTGGTCCAGGGGGTCCATCGTACCATCGTATGGATCCAGTTGGGGGAGACGGAACCGGGGTGGGACTGGTTCCTTCATGATATGCCGGGAAAGTGGGGGGCAACGCTCATAATCCGCCCCGTGAGGATCAACAATCTGGCGGCTAAGCTCCTCCAACCGTCGATGATACTCATCGAGCCTTTGCTCGGCCCGACGAGTAGTTTTCCTGAGGTTGCCATCTCGGGATGAATCGGAAGAAGAAGATGAAGAAGATCGACGGCGCAAAGGACGCATCCATCTGGACTCTCTCTCCTTCGGCCGGTGGTGAGAACGATCGGAGTGGCGAGAGGGGACCGCCGTCACTTCGAGGTTCCTCGGTGATGAGGTTCAGGGGGTGAGCGGTGGGAGACCTCAGGTGGGGTCCCGCCTTGGTGAGACTGGACTGTCCCCCGCATCCCCTCGTCGAGCGCAGGGGGTTGAGGTGCAGCAGTCAAACAATGCTCTTGCAACCCCCGGACCATTGTCATCAGATCCTGGACCTGATGAGTCAGAACCTCGAGCCGATCAGGTTGGCTTGTCTGCGTAGGGGGCGGAACATGGGGATTGGCCCCCGAGTGCTCAGCCAGGGGAATGCGCTCCACGGCTTGACTGGAGGAAGCCTCCTGTGCTCGTGTAGTCACCATCGCTTCCCTCGCAAAATTGGTGGGGTCATAGGGAGAACTTCCGTCCCATGATAACTACGTCCCCCTACCTGGCGCGCCAATCTGTTGCTGCCAAATCACTTGCGATGAACGTCGGTAGGCTGAGATCTCCGCAGGCCTTCAGGGATGCAGAAAGGTCGTCGTCTTCCTTCTAGAGCCTGCAAAAAGTCCCGGATCGGTGGTTCCGGTGGGGACCCTCCGACACCCAAGTCAGTGAGTTGTAGAACAGGAATGTTGTATCTCAGTCAAACTTGAAAGAGAGAGAGAGATTGAGATCCCCTAGCATTGAGCTCGGGTCCTCTTTTTATACCTGTCTGGGGTCCCGTTTACCTTGTTCTGTTGGAACCGCCGAATCTTCCTCGTTGGATAAGTTTCACCGAACGGCGAGTGGTTAAGCCGTTGCTGGATGAGGGCCGCTTGTAGCGGTAACTGCTGATCGAGCTAACACTTGCTCATGATTTTAGTGAACGAGGTGCATGGCAGTAGACCTTGAATCACGGGATCTGTTGTACGAGACTGGTCATTGTGTATGCAGAAAAGTGCTGGAGGCCGACGCTATAGGCCGACGCTGGGGGCCGGAGCCAACGTCCATGCTGGATGTCGATGCTGGAGACTGACGCTATAGGCCGACGCTGGAGGCCGGAGCCAAAATCCAGCGTTGGAGGCTGACGCTGAAGGCCAGAGCTATAGGCCGATGCTGGAGGCCGGAGCCAATATCCAGCGTTGGAGGCCGACGCTGAAGGTCGGAGCTATAGGCCGACTCTGGAGGCCGGAGCCAAATTCCAGCGCTGGAGGCCAATGCTGAAGGCCGGAGCTATAGGCCGATGCTGGAGGCCGGAGCCTAAGTCCAGCGCTAGAGGCCGGCATAGGAATTCTATTTTTGGGTTTTGCTGTCACATCATTGCTTTCAAAAATCGTACTAAAGATAATACTACCCCGAGAAAACGGCCAGCCGTATCATATATATATATATGTTTGAGGGTGAACGATTACCCCTTCAAATTCAAAAAAAAAATCATGAAAGTTTAATTGGTTTTTGAACTTCTTATAAAATTGATCCACTCTTCAAACAAAAAAAAATTGAGAGGTAATTATAAAATTAAGTATTCATTTTTTCTCATCAAAGATCCTAACTCCATCAGGCATGAATGATTCAAAAATATTGATTGGCCTAGGCAAGATAGCAGTCCGAATTAGGGTGAAAACATGGGTTGGGAGTAAATAGAATAAAGGGATTAAAAAGGGAAGAGGAATAAGGAATAAAGATGTTGGAATTAAACAACGGTAGGAAGAGAACGAAAAAAAGGATGGGAATAAAGGGGGTAAAAAGAAAAATGGCCAAGCCTCCATTCACTTCTCAACTATGTATGCGGTGCCAAAGTCTTTGAACTTTGAAAATCCAAGTAATGGTGCAAAGTTTCAATCTATATTTTTGCATTGTTTGCTAGAAGGAATATAGAAAATATTTTTTAAAAAAAATAATATGGGGATTCATATTTAAAACTACAATCCATGTCATTTAGTCTTATGATAGAAGAGAAAAAAAAGATAGATTTCTGTTGCTGCTAAAATCCATCCTCTGACTCGGGCGCGATGGGGCTTTGAGACGGGCTTCCTCCTGGGCGGACCTGCAAGATAGTCCTCACGCGAGAGGCGTTGGGGGTGGCCCTCCGCGGAAGAACCTCCAACGCTCAAGTCAGTGAAGATCGACAGCCAACAGAAATGAGGAGAAGGCTCTCGCCGAAGAGTTCCTCCAGAGGCTCCGAGCGGAGCGCTAATGGCGGAAGCAAAGGCAGAGAGAGAGAGAGAGAAAGATCTAGTGAGCAAGTGTGCGCATGGGGGATCGCGTCCCTGAGGGGGTCTGAAGCTGTGGTATTTATAGAAGATCACCTGGTTGTTTGGGAGCGTCGTGGGTCCAAAAGCCGTTGAGATCTGAATCTGTTTGTTATAAGATCGGTAGGATTCGTATCCGGTTAGTTAGAGGATCAACGGCTGGGAGAGCTTGTTGATGTCTCAAGATTTGGTGGGGGAATAGGCCCCAGGGGCCTAGGCCACTCTTAGATATGATTCCAATTTTGAATCTTAAGGATTTAAGCTTTCCCGTGCCGGATTCTGCAGAGGTATGGGGATCACTCGGGCTAGGCCGAGTGATAGGAAGGAAACAGCTAGAAAAGTTGGGTGGTGGGATGATTCGGTTAGAGCTAAGGGATGACAGCTTGGCCGGGGCCGAGAGACGGTAGACGATAGGTCGGTCGGAGGGGCCGAGAGACGGTAGCTCGGCTGGGGCCAAGAGACGGTAGCTCGGTTGGGAGCAAGAGGTGGTAGACGATGGGGCCGAGAGACGATAGCTCGGCTGGGGCCGAGAGATGGTAGCTCGGCTGGGACCGAGAGGTGATAGCTCGGCTAGGGCCGAGAGATAAAAGCTCGGATGGGGGTGTGAAACGCGGTCCGCGCCTTGAAAATCCTTGGCTTGGTGAGGGGCTAAGGCGCCCCGACCTACCGAGGCTGACTCATCCCTGGCGGGTGTCGCACAGCG
Organism: Calamus simplicifolius; assembly: GCA_900491605.1. NCBI lineage: Eukaryota > Viridiplantae > Streptophyta > Magnoliopsida > Arecales > Arecaceae > Calamus > Calamus simplicifolius. The sequence goes on along the minus strand of UESW01004637.1, from coordinate 957,836 downwards.
AGCAGAAATTAGGGCTAGCCTTAGCCACGTACACGATTATTGACGCATAGTGATTTTACCCCTCAACATATGCCCCCCACTCCCTAGTTTGAAGCGTAGGTTCAGGCATAGGGAGTATAAGTCCAGGTGGCATGATTTGAACGAAAGGATCCAGATTAGATAGCCCACGCAATGATGCCCTATTTAGTGCCATGCGGCCACTGTGCCTTCGTGGGTAAGGCTCCTTTGGGGCGACGGTTAGAGAATCGCCACATAGCAAATCCTAGTTTTCACGGCGTTTATGGAGGCGGTTCCGGGCGCCTCGGGCGAGATGCCTTATCTCCTCTTGAGGCGGTTTCCTTAGGGAGGAAACAAAGTCGAAACGATACCATTCCCCTTCGCAGTGTCCCTTCGTTTCTTCTGGAGGGATTTGCTTTCCCATATTCTCTGCAATCTTGCTCGGTGCTCCTTCCGGCGAGCAGAATAATAAGCCCCGACGACATGGTTTCGGAAGTCACTGTTGAGGAACTGGGGAAGATTCGTCTAAAATACGGCATTCCCTCGGATATCCTCCTACGATTGCCGGGGCCCGAGCTTAGGGTTTCGCAAGAACTAGAGCATGGCGTCTTTCTTTACGAAGATAGTCTGAAGGCGGGCCTCCGGTTTCCTCTCCATCCTTTGGTGAAGGAGATCATGAGGTTCTACAACATCTGTCCGACGATGGTAGCCCCCAACAGCTGGCAGAGCATCATCGGGTTTATCTCGATGTGTAGCCAAGTGAAGGTAACTGCAACTCTGCCCTTATTCCGTGCTTGCTACCACCTGATACCTGGAAGGAAATCAGAGTGGCCTTACATTGGTCCCCGGAGGTCATTCAAGAAAATCGTGGATAAACCGTCATCCATAAAGGGATGGAAGATCCGATTCTTTATCGCTGAAGGGAACGTTGGTTTCAATTTTCCTCAAGGATGGGAAAACTTTGTCCAGGATGTGGAAGCACATCCGACTTTATCTGAACAGGAGGAGGAGGATCTAGAAGCCTTCCGTGATGGCGTGACGTTCTCGGCCAACGATTTGCTGTCTGAGGAGGCTCTCTTCACCGCCGGGCTTAGCCCCCTCGACCCACATGGTGGGTCTTTTCATTTTCCATTGGTTTTACTCGAGTAAAGGTATCTCGGTCTGACCGTTTGTTCTCTGTTCTCGCAGCCAAGAAGTCTAAGCTAACGGGCCGCATAAAGAAAGGGACAAGCAAGCGCCTAAGTGAGAGTAGCGGTGGAGAGAAACGCAGGCCTGAGAAGAGGGCTCGCTTCTTCGAAGAGCGCTCGCCGGAGGTTGGGGTAACCACGGCGGAGGTGCTGAAAATAGAGGAGGAGCCAAAGAGGCTGATATCCCTTGTCCCCCAGTGGTGGAAATAGTAGACAGCTCGGACGAGACTCTGTCGGTTTGTCCGAACGCCCCTCCTTTGGAAGATGAGCCGATGGCTGGCTCGGCAGAGGTCGGTGCCCTTGAGGGCTCTCCTCCGAATGAAGAAATATCCCTAGCCCTGGCAGGAGGACAGGAAGGGGCGACTGCAACTGTCGGGGCTTAAGAAGAGCTTTCTATTGGAGGGCCCCCCTCAGAGGGATTTAGAGGCGGCGATGTTGGGTCGGTTGCGGCAGAGACTCGCGAGGAGCTTACAATTGGAGAACCTCTTCCTGGCGAGGTTGGGGAAACTGACGAACAGACTGAAGACTTGGCGAAGCCTGCAAGGGAAGAGCGGGTGCCTACAACCGAGGGAAGAAATCCGGATGAGGGGATAGGGCAAGGCGAGAATCTTGCAGTCGGAGCCTCCTCCATAAAAGCTTTGGGAAAACTGACGCTTGGACTGGCCGAGTTATCCAAGGAAGGCCAGGTTAGAATTCTGCTGGAGGAGGCCGAGAGGTCAAAGGCTTCTCAATCGGAGGTTGCCCGGATCGATCTTTCGGGCGGGGATGATCAGCCCAGTAGCCCGGACTCGGCCATCGAAGCGACGCTTGCTGCCCTAATGAGGTCGGTACTGTACCCGGGCATGGATCCTTCGGCGGATAAGTTTGTGGACCTGGACCTTGTCGATGCCGCATTCGGCCAGCGGAACGTGGTGAAGGATATCCACCTTCTTCCCGAGATCAACAATTCCACCCTCATGGGGCTAGCCATGTCTTACGTCTCCTGGGTAAGTCACTATTCCCGAGTAGCGAATCCTTCCTGGTTAGCTCGGTCGTGCTTTCCTCATTTGAGTTTCATTTTGCAGAGTGCTTTGGTTACCAGGGCGCTGTGCTGGCGCTTGAGCCTAGCAACAGGGGCCAGCATCTAGGCTAGGAGAGTCAGCGCCGAGCTTCAATCGCGGGCGGAGGCGTCTGACACATTTGAACAACTTCTGGGCACCAGTAATGAGAATCTGGTGAGGATGAAGTTATTGCATCAGGCTGCCCAAGGTGACGTGTCCAAGCTATAGCTTGAAGTGAAGGAGCTACGTGGGCTCCTGGCGAAGTGTGACGACGCATGCTCGGAGCTATCTCAGATCAAATCCAGGCATTCTAAGAAATGGAAACTGTTAAGAAACAGTTTAACGAAAATCTAAGCAGGCATAGGAGAGAGGCCGCCAAAGAGAGAAGTTGCCTGAGCAGAATGCTTGGCGAAGTGGAGGAGAAGGTACGGCGGCATGACCGTAACATTGCCGACATGGATGACAATATCAAATGGCACCAGGAAAAGATAACCCTACTCGACAACAAGCTCTCCCAAGCCTGGAGAGAAGCTGATGATAGGCAGTCGAAGATCAATGACCTCAAGAGCAGAATCGAGCTAATTAGGGCTGATAAATTGAGGGCCATTGACGAGGTCGAAGAGCTAACTAAGAAGTTAGCTTGGCAGGAGGAGGAGGTATGGTCCTACCCCCCCCCCCCCCCCCTTTACTGGCTCATCATGGCATTGGCTAACTCTATTTTTACAGATGAAAAAGGCGGAGCTGGAGAATCAAAACCAGACGCGGACCCTGCATGGGGAATTGGACTCTAGTCGAGGGAGGAACTCGGAGCTTGAGAGGCGGGTCAGCGAGTCCGAGGAGCAGGTTGCTCTACTGCGGAATCAAGCTACTGAAGCTGAGGGGCAGGTTGCCCTATTGCGGAATCAAGCTGCTGAAGCAGAGGGGCAGGTTGCCTCACTACGGAGCCAAGTGGCTGAAACTGAAATGCAGTTCGCTTTGTTTAGGGGCAAACAAGATGCAACTTGTGCCGACGCCTTCCAGCTCGGTGTGGAGGACACTCGAAGTAAGATATCCAAGGAGCATCCAGAATGGGACCTCTCCTTCTTGGATGTTGGAACCTTCGAAGCTTGTTCCCCAGGGGATGAAGAGGACGAGTATGATGATATTTCAGACGCCGATCCTGACATTGCTCTAGGTGCCAGTGAGGCCGCAACCCCTGAAGGGCACACTTGTCATATCACCGAGGAAACAACAGTGTTTGAAAAGGGCGAGACAAGTCAAGCTCCCCTGAATGTCACCGAGGAAGCCGCTGAGGCCGCTGGGGCCATTCCTAACCCTGATTCTTAAGGGTTATCAGTATGCTTTTGTTTTTGTTTTTCAAACTTATAACTCGGTTGGAGTCTTTAATGAATGAGCCTTTCATCTTTATTCAATGGCCTTTTTCGGACGATCTCTTGTCTCAAGTTTTTTCTCGACTGCGAGCAACCTATGGCTTATCTGAGCCGCTTGGTTGGTTTAGCTCGGATTTGAGCGAACATCTTGGTCGAGGCCAAGGTAGTCCAACTTATCAAGGGCGAAGACGTGGGTGCGCCTTCGATAAAAAGGGGGATTTGATCCTGAGAAAGGGGGTTTGTTAACTTTCCCATCGCCATTTTTCTTATTCTTTGCGGTGCGGAGGGAGCAAATCCTCGCTTCTTGCGAGCAGCCACTGAAGTATGGCGGTGGCACTGGAGCCGATGGCTCGGGCGATTGGGGCACTCGCCCAAAGTAGTTTAAATACCAATAGGTGGTAGGCCATCGTTAACCACTTCCTATGCCGATCTTTTGTTGGTTTATCTAAACTTGTGATAGCAAGATGGCTTCCGATGATGGAGGGAGGTCAGCCGGAGCACCAGTCAACGGTGTTAATGCCCATTGGGGAACCCGTAGGGGCCGCACTAAGGCGATCATCGACGGGGAAGTCCTGGCCTTATCGCTTGCGAGCCGCGAGCAACTTCGAAAGGCGGCCAAGCAATACATGGTTGCCTTTACCAGGGAGATCCTGTGCCTTCGTGAGACCAACGATCGGTTGGAAAGGAAGGTGGCGTCCCTTCAACAGCAGTTGGGCGAGCTGGTTCCGCAATGAGGGGAGGGCTCAGCAGCTCCCGGAGAGAATGATGAGCCCCTGTGAGGGCCGATGTATTTTTCCTTCCTTTCGTAGCCCTTTTTATGATGAATGAAAAGAACAGCTTCTGTAGCTTTCGTGTTTGCTGCTGTTTTGAGATGTTTGTTTTCATCGTGCAAGTCTTATAAGCGATTCACTCCCTTGAAGGATTTTTGGCCATCTTGGCAAGATTCGAGGTATAGCGCTCGTGGTTTAGCCGAGGTACAAAGAGTGCTTCGTTATCGATGAGATAAAGGCAGTTATCTCTGTTCGGATCGGGGTGAGGGATAACACTCAGTCGTGCTGGACTGAAGATAGATACTTCGGTTTGTTCCGAAGTATGGAAGTAGCTTTGGCCTAGGAGGGGAGCATAAGGCAATGTCTCGGTTCATGCCTGGATATGACAGGCAGTTGGGCCGGAGCAGAGGATATTGAAGTGTCCTTATTGAGGAGTGCTTGGCCTTTGCGCCTCTTTAGTGCTCTGTCAGTGCCTTATCTTTTCCAAGGCAAGTCGACCTTCGTTTTGCCGAAGTAGATAGTATGGTTCTGTAGCCAGCAAAAGGTTGCCTCGGTGCTTTCCAAGGGGATTTTATTATATTGATTTTTTCCAATGTGGGTCGTTTTAGCGTACGATGCAAGCACTTATTCGTCATTGGAGGACGTCACTTTCATGGAACGATCTCCCAGGTCTGCCCGTATCCGTAAGACTGGCGGGTGATTTTCCGCATTTAAGACCCATGATCCGCGATTAGAGAAAATCTTTCGACATGCGTCATGGTTTGGGCGACGTGTTTGGCGCGCAACGAGGGGCGCTGTCTTCATCCCAGGAGGCCACGTGGTGGCGTGGATTAGGCATTTTGAATCTCGGGGCTTTCTGCCTTGATAGTTCTCCCGATCCATTCTGCCTATAAAAAGGGGAGGAAGGGGCTGTGTTAGGCCATCACCAAAACTTTCTTCTCTGTGTTCATAAAAAAATTTTATGATGGCTGTGTCCTGGAGGCTGAGAGTGGGAGGATTGATTTTCCTTTTTGTAAGTTGTCTTCCTCCGGACAGTAGGGGTGATGAAGGAGCCGCTGAAGAGCAGCTCATCCTCAAGGGATGAGTTTCAGAGATCATATGGAGAGCGCACAGGAGGGCCGTAGAGATCATACGGAGAGCGCACATATGCGCTTCCTGTGTGTCCTTTGTGGCCTGCTATGGGGGACGCAGGGAAGGAAGTGCATAGGCACCCCCGTAGCACGCACGGAGCCTTCCTTCTCCATCGGGCTGGATTCTCGTCTCTTCTCTGAGGGGAATCCTTTCCATGGGAAGGGGGAGCTGAGAGCAGCGTAGGGTTGATGGTCCGCTAGCTCTCTCTATCGGGCAGCGGCCTGCAACCCAGCATTCCACCTGGGGAAAGTTGGTTAGTTTGCCCGATTCCTCAGAATTAGCATCCACGAGTTATGCCTCATTTTGGATCTCTTAATTCATCCGGAGGGACCGTGGGAGGCCGGCTTTGTCACTTATCAGGGTGAGCTGACTGGTTTGTCTGATTTGTCTGATTTCTTGGGTCAGACGCCGAAGTATCATCATTAACCGAAGCTGACTGGAGCAGTTCGGCCGAGCTATTTACTCGTTTTCATTTTCTGTGCTTTGATGCACTTGTAACTCCTCTCAGGAGGTTGTAACTTTTCTTTTGATGAGGAAATAAAGAAATTTTTCATTCCTTCTTTCTTTAGCTTCTGCCTCTTTTGTGCTGGGGAGTTGTTACTCCTATATTGCGCCTTTTATGTTGCAGCATATTTCGGCAGTGCTATCATGGCTTAGTCCTTTCTAAGGCCAAGATACAGAGATATTGCTCAGTCCGATCGGGGCTTGTAAGCTGCCCGAATCCGGAGGAAGTTTTGGAGATCATTTGGTTCGGCCGGGGCTTGCAAGCTACCCGAATCCGAACGAAATTTTTTGGGGACCGCTTGGTCCGGCTGTGATATGCTATTCCGACTCATGGCTCGGCCCAACCGAGGCACGAAGATTTAGCTCAGGCTCGGTCATCGCCAAGGATTATAATATTTTATTCGGCCTCTGGTGTAGACTGTCAGAGAGGATAAGGGTCACCCGACTGATGCATGGAGCGCCCGAAGTTTACGACTTGGTTACATTCAAGGAAGGCGTGCCAATGCGTTACATTTCTTCATGCCTTTTCGAGGGCGCTCGATTCGAGGGTGCCTGGCAGATTTTTGAGGACATTCATCTCAGAGGGGTTTGACAAACTGGAGGGAACCTGGTCCCTAGAGAAGGAGGGAAGTTCCCGAGCACCTCGTTGATGCTAAACGATCCTCCTCGGGAGGGGGCGCAACCCCTCGCCTCCCGCAAGCGCCCACCGGAGTGGTGACACGTGCTGAGTTTCCATAGGTCGAGATTAATGACTCAACCGATCGAAACACTCGCCAGGAGTGGTTTAAATATGGACTAGAGGGATGCATGTGCCAGTCATCCTTTCAACTAGTTTCCAGCGGCTCTTGAGTGTGGATATGGCCTTCGGCGGTGAAATACGATCAACTCGAGGGCTGAACAGAGATGCCGACGGCTGCAAGGACTCCCGGGAGAGTCGCATCGCAGTGACCGTTGATGGAGTGGCCTTGGCGTCGGCGTTCGCAAGCCATGAGCAGCTACAAAGGGCGGCCGAGCGATATCTGGCCGTCTCAACGAGGGAGGTCGAGTCCCTCCGCCGTGTTATCAGCCAGCAAGAAGGGAAAATAGCGTCCCTTCGCCAAAGATTGCCAAGTTAGTTCGGCATGGGGAGAGTTCGGCAGCTCCCAGAGAAGATGTGAAGCCTCTATGAAGGCTATTTTTATCTCCCTTTTTTTGTCATTTTCTCTATGATAAGCAGAAAGGGGGGTTTTTTGGCAACTTTTGTTTTCGCTGCCATCCCCAAGACGTTTGTCCCTGTTGAACAACGTTTTGCATTTTGGAGACCAACTAGGTCGGCCAGGGCTTGTAAGCGACCCGAATCCGAACATAGTTTAGGAGAATACTTAGGTCGGCCGGGGCTTGTAAGCTGCCCGAATCTGAGCTAAGTTTAGAAGAACGTTTAGGTCGACCGAGGCTTGTAAGCGGCCCGAATCCAAACATAGTTTAGGAGAACACTTAGGTCGGCCGGGGCTTGTAAGCTGCCCAAATCCGAGCTAAGTTTTGAAGAATGTTTAGGTCGGCTGGAGCTTGTAAGCGGCCTGAATCCGAGCTAAGTTTAGGAGAATACTTTGGACGGTCGGGGCTTGTAAGCTACCCGAATCCGAACATAGTTTAGGAGAATACTTAGGTCGGCCGGGGCTTGTAAGCTGCCCGAATCTGAGCTAAGTTTAGAAGAACGTTTAGGTCGGCCGGGCTTGTAAGCGGCCCGAATCCTAACATAGTTTAGGAGAATACTTAGGTCGGCCGGGGCTTGTAAGCTGCCCGAATCCGAGCTAAGTTTGAAGAATGTTTAGGTCGGTCGGGGCTTGTAAGCGGCCCGAATCTGAACATAGTTTAGGAGAATACTTAGGTTGGCCGGGGTTTGTAAGCTGCCCAAATCCGAGCTAAGTTTTGAAGAATGTTTAGGTCGGCCAGGGCTTATAAGTGGCCCGAATCCGAACATAGTTTAGGAGAATACTTAGGTCGGCCGGGGCTTGTAAGCTATCCGAATCCGAGCTAAGTTTTGAAGAATGTTTAGGTCAGCCGGGGCTTGTAAGCGGCCCGAATCCGAACATAGTTTAGGAGAATACTTAGGTTGGCCGGGGCTTGTAAGCTGCCCGAATTTGAGCTAAGTTTTAGGCATTGTTCAGTTCTCGACCATACTGGGAGCGCTCGGTCATACCGAGTTTTTACCAAGTGGGACTCAACTTAGCCAAGGTTCGGAGATTCAATTCAAAGCTTGGGGAAATGGCTCGTTGTGCCGATAGTGAGCTAGAGGTATCCATTTCTCACCATAATTTTTCCAAAGAGTCGACCATGTCATAAATAACAGGAATAAGATGCCATAGTTATAAACAGGGCAGGTCAAAGAGGCGTACCCTATTGATAGTATATGCGAAGATTGTCCGAGCTCCACGTTGGGGAATGGATTTCCCGCTTAGATCCTAGAGCTTATAGGTGCTAGGTCCGATGACTTCCGCTACTTGGTAGGGGCCTTCCCAGTTCGGCGAGAGCTTTCCTTGCTCCAGCGGCTTGGAGACGGATGCCTTCCAGAGAACGAGATCGCCAGGTGAGAAGGATTTCCCTTTGACTCTGGAGGTGTGATAACGGGCCACTCTCTGCTGGTACGTGGCCATTCTGATTCGAGCTTTTTCCCTGACCTCTTCTACCAAGTCGAGATTGGTGCGGATCTGCTAGTCGTTGGCTTCTTCTGAGTAGCTTTCAACTCGAGGAGAGGGAAGGCTTATCTCCATTGGAATGACGGCTTCCGTGCAAAAATCCATCCGGAATGGGGTCTTGCAGGTGGGGATCCTCCGGGTGGTGCGATAGGCCCATAGAACATGATGAAGTTCGTCCGCCCATCTGCCTTGGGCTTTGGCGAGCCGAGCTTTAATCCCTTGAAGCAGGGTTCGATTTGTTACCTCGGCTTCTCCGTTGGCTTGCGGATGCCCTATTAAGGTGAGGCGATGGCTAATGCCGTGATCTTCGCAGAACTCCCAGAACTTGGGATTATTGAACTGCTTGCCGTTGTCAGTGATGATGGTATGTGGGAGGCCGAAGCGACAGATGATGGATTTCCATACGAAATCCCTGGCCCGAGCTTCGGTGATTTGGGTGACTGCCTCAGCCTCGACCCACTTAGTGAAGTAATCAATGGCAACGAATAAAAACTTCCTCTGTCCGGTGGCGAGGGGAAAAGGGCCAAGAATATCCATCCCCTACTTAGCAAAGGGCCAAGTGGAGGAAATGGGGATCAGACTGGCAGAGGGGAGCCTCTAAATGTTGGAGTGCCTCTGGCAGGGGTCACAGGCTCGGACGAGATCGTCGGCATCCTTTTGCATGGTTGGCCAGTAATATCCCTGGCGAAGCACCTTGTGGCATAGAGATCGACTTCCTAGATGACTGCCACAAATTTCTTCATGCACCTCCCGAAGTGCATAGTCAGCCTCAGATGGGCGGAGGCATCTGAGAAGCGGCATGGAGAAGGACCGCTTATAGAGCTGGTCGTCGATTAGCACATAGTGGGTAGCTTGCAACTTCAACTTTCTTTCTTCCCTGCGGTCGGATGGGAGCGACCCTTCTTTAAGATACTTCAATATAGGGTCAAACCAGGATGGTTCGACCTTGATCTGCATCACTCGGTCTGCCTCCGCGATGCTGGGCTTTTCTAGAATTTCCAAGGGGAACTTCCACTCGAAGTCCATCGACTCCGCATTTGCTAGCCGGGATAATAGATCGGCACGAGCATTTTTCGATCTGGGAATCTGGATAACTTCAAATTTGGTGAAGTAAGAGAGTAAGTTCTGCACCTCTTGGAGATATCGAATCATGTTTGGCTCTTGGGCCTCGAACTCGCCCCGCACGTGACTGGCTACCAACTGAGAGTCGGTAAAGGCATTCAGTTTCTTCACTTTCAGGTCACGGGCGATTCGGAGTCCGGTGAGCAGAGCTTCATATTCGGCTTCGTTGTTGGAGGCTGGGAAGGAGAATCGAACGCCGTACTCAAAGGTTATCCCCTCTGGGCTGGTGAGGACTAGACCAGCACCGGAGCCATTGGCATTGGAGGATCCGTCGACGTGGAGCAGCCACAGGGCGTTTGGTCTTGGATGTTCAGAGGAGTCTGGGGCGGAGCCATCTTTTGGGATAGTGCATTCAAGGAGGAAGTCGGCTAAGACTTGCGCTTTTATGGCAGGGCGAGGCTGATACCAGATGTCATGCTCGCTCAATTCAACGGCCCATTTTGCCATTCTTCCTGATGTCTTCGGGCGGTGGACCACCGCCTTGACTGGCTGGTCGGTGAGGACCGTCACAGAATGCGCCTGAAAATATGGTCGCAACCTCCAAACCGATGTTATTAGGGCCAGCACCAGCTTTTCAATCCGGGTGTATCTCGTTTCGGCATCCCGGAGCAGTTTGCTGACATAGTAGATTGGCTTTTGAGTCTTCTTCTCTTCTCTGACCAAAACCGAGCTAATTGTGCCTTCCAAAACTGCCAGATATAGAAATAGCATTTCTCCCAAATTGGGGCTGTTGAGGAGAGGCGGATAGCCGAGATACTTCTTGAGGTCTTCGAATGATTTTTGGCACTTAGGAGTCCATTGAAAGTTCTTAGCGGATCGGAGAGCTTTGAAGAAAGGGAGGCTCCTCTCGGCCGATCGAGCGATGAAGCGGTTGAGGGCCGCAATCCTCCCCATCAGGCGCTAGACTTCTTTGACAGATGAAGGTGGTGTCATTTGCTGAAGGGCTTGAATCTTCTGCGGGTTGGCTTCAATGCCTCGCTGAGAAACCATAAAGCCCAGAAATTTTCTTGAGGTGACGCCGAAAGAACACTTTGCCAGATTGAGCTTCATCCGATACTTTCGGAGTGTCGCGAAGCTTTCTGAGAGGTCTTCAATATGCTGGGAAGCTTCTTTCTTTTAACCAGCATGTCATCAACGTATACTTCCATGTTCCGACCGATCTGCTCCTTGAAGACCTTGTTTACTAGCCTTTGGTAGGTGGTGCCCGCCTTCTTTAGACCAAACGGCATGACTCGGTAGCAATAGGTACCTCGATCGATTATAAGGCTGTTTTTTCTTCATCTTCGGGTGCCATCCAATTTGGTTATAGCCTGAGTAGGCATCCATGAAGGTCAGCATCTGATGGCCGAAGGTGGCATCCATGAGCTGGTCGATCCGAGGGAGAGGGAAACTGTCTTTCGGGCATGCTTTATTAAGGTCGGTGAAGTCGATGCAGATTTTCCACTTGCCATTTGACTTTTTCACCATGACGACATTGGATAGCCAGCTCGAATAATTTACCTCCCAAATGAAGTTTGCCTTAATGAGTTTGTCCACCTCTTCTTCAATTGCTCTCTGCCGGTCAGGGGCGAAGCTTCTCTTCTTCTGCTTCACAGGTCGGACATCTCGTCCACATTAAGACGATAGACAAGGATGTCTGGATTGATCCCAGGCATGTCTGAGGCTGACCAGGCAAAGACATCAGTATTCCTTCGGAGAAAATTGATCAGCTCTAGCTGAATCTCCCCCTTCAGCAACGATCCGATCCTTATGGTTCGATCAGGCCGAGCTTCGTCCAAGGGCACTTCCTCCAGCTCTTCAGTTGGTTCTCCTCGTTGCTCGGCGAAATCATCCCGAGCGTCTACTCCATCAACCTCGGGCAGTCTGGATTGCAGGCTGGCGATGAAACACTGCCGAGCTATTGCTTGGCTTCCCCGAACTTCACCTACCCCTCGCTCGGTAGGAAACTTTATAACAAGATGCAGGATGGAGATGGCGGCTCTGAGAGACATTAGGCCGGGTCTTCCTAGGATAACATTGTAGGGCGACCGAAGCTTGGTCACCAGGAAATCTACATACACAGTGGCCGTGCGGGGCCAGGTCCCTGCACGGACCGTCAAGGTGATGATCCCCTCCGGGACAACAACATCACCGGTGAACCCCATTAGGGTGGAGTCCATGGCTTAGAGATTCTCTATAAGAAGCTTCATCTTCACAAACACATCGAGGTACAAAACATTAACGGAGCTTCCACTATCAATGAGAATCCGGCTTACATCATAGTTGTTCAAATTTAGAGATACAACTAATGCATCATCATATGGGAACTGTATCCCTTGGAAGTCGTCATTGGAGAAAGAAAGCTCGTCGGGGCATGCCTTCTTCGGCGTCGGACCTTCTTCGTCATCCCTCTCGCCTGAAGATCACCGACCGCCTCAATCACATTAATGTGGCCAGCAACTGGAGGATTTGGAGGGGGAGGAGGTTGCTGTTGGGGCTCAGGCCGGCGATCTCCCCCGTTCCTTAGCTCGGGGGCTCCTCTGAGCCGATCCGGTCTACCCCGTTGGATGATCCTTTCAATCTCATTACTAAGATGCCAGCACTCATCGGTGTTGTGGTCATGGTCGCGGTGGTAGTGGCAATATTTGGCGAGATCTCTCCGGGCTGATTCCCTCGGAGAGGAGGAGGTCGAGGGAGCTGGCGCTCGATCTCCATAAGGATCTCCGCTCTTGGGGCAGTGAGCGGAGTGAACCGGTGGAACCTCCTAGGCGGGCTCCGAGAGCGGTTCCTCGGCGGTGGCTGGGGAATCCTCTAGCGGCAAGGCGGACTTGGCCGGCGGGCAGGTCGGTGCCTATCGGAGCCCTTGGGCACCTTCTTCTTCGTTAGCTCGGCTCGGGCGGCTCTCCGTGACTCCTCGACTCTGGCATATTTATCAGCCAGGGCCATCATGTCGGAGAGGATTGGAGGGTAACTGACCTCCAGCGCCAGGTAGAAGTCGCTCTCCTTCAATACTCCGCCCGCTAGGGCGGACATGACCTCATGATTAAGGTGGTCCACTTCTAGCATGGCCGTATTAAAATGGCCGAGATACTTCTTCAGGGACTCCCCCTCTCTGCTTAACTTTGAAGAGGGAGTCGGATCTTCGTCGGTGGCGGCGGCTACTGACGAACTAGCTGATGAATAGGTGGCTCAGCTCGTCGAAAGAATTAACGGAACCTAGTTTCAAAGCATTGTACCAGGTTCAGACAGATCCCCTGAGGGTGGAAGGGAAAGCGCGGCAGAGGACCGCATCTGATGCTCCGTGGAACATCATTATTGATCGAAAGCTGCTGAGATGATCGTCGAGGTCGAAGGAGCCATGATAAGGCTCGATGGCAGGCAGCTTGATGTGGGAGGGAATCACTTCCTCCATGATCTTCTTAGAGAAGGGGGCGCCCTGCTCCGTTTTATTCTGAAGCGGATGGGCTTGCTTGGCGGCGTCAAGCTCTTGACGCATTTCTTGGAGTTGGCGGCGGATCTCCTCGTCAGGAAGAGCAAGAGGGGCAAGACGAGGAGGATACTGAGACGGTGTCGAATCATGGCAAGAATACACCGGGAGAGAGATCGGGCCGCCGAGATCTAGGGAGATCTTTGCCATGGGCTCGCTGGGGAGCTGGCTCAGCTTCCCTGGGATGGCGAGGGGGGTCCGCAACCCCGTGCGGACTGAAAGAAAAGATCGCCGGATGAGTGGGGGCCGCATCCTCCTCGGGAGGGTAAGGAGCATGAGCGGACGGACGGGGGGCTTCGGAGCGCCCCTGAATCAGGTGGGCCAGAGCTTGAACCTACTGGGCCAGTAAGGCGAACTGGTCCTGAGTCACCGGGGCCGCCAACGGTGATGGAGTCTCGACTGGCGGCGGTGGCGGCGCGACTTTGCTCACTGGATCAGGCTTTGAGAGGTGACCTGATCTCGGACTTCGGAGGTGGCCTTTCTTCGGTTGGCCATGGGAGGAATCCTCTTGCAGACTGAGATCCTTGTCTCCTGGATCACAAGTTTTTAGGGACTTGAGGGCCCTTCCTCTAGCGCCAATCTGTTGCTGCTGAAATTTGTCCTCTTACTCGGGTGCGACGGGGCTTCGAGACGGGCTTCCTCCTGGGCAAGACTTTTAAGACAATCTTCACGCGAGAGGCGTTGGGGGTGGCCCTCTGCGGAAGACCCTCCGACGCTTAAGTCAGTGGAGATCGACAGCTAATAGAAATGAGGAGAAGGCTCTCGTCGAAGAGTTCCTCCAGAGGTTCCGAGCAAAGCACTAATGGTGAAAGCAAAGGCAGAGAGAGAGAGAGAGAAGAACCAGTGAGCAAGTGTGCGCACGGGGGATTGCATCCCTGAGGGGGGTCTGAAGCTGTGGTATTTATAGAAGATCACCTGATGTTTGGGAGCGTCATGGGTCCAAAAGCCGTTGAGATCCGAATCTGTTTGTTATAAGATCGGTAGGATTCATATCCGATTAGTTAGAGGATCAACGGCTGGGAGAGCTTGTTGATGTCTCGAGATTTGGTGGGGGAATAGGCTCGAGGGGCCTAGGCCACTCTCAGATATGATTCCAGTTTTGAATCTTAAGGATTTAAGCTTTCCCGCGCCGGATTTCCCAAAGGTATGGGGATCACTCGGGCTAGGCCGAGTGATAGGAAGGAAACAGCTAGAAAAGCTGGGTGGTGGGATGATTCAGTTAGAGCCAAGGGACAACAGCTATTCCTCTCATCAAAAATAAATATTGGAGCACCAATATAAATGTTCGTATAAATGTATTACAAAAAAAACTTATAAATCAAAAATTACATACCTTAGTAGTATGTAGCTCATGCATTAAATGGACACAAAATGAATAATTGCTATTATACTAGCGGTAAAATATATAATAAAATATTTAAATTAAGAATTTATCTTATTAATAATTATCAATATATGTGTGTATATATATATATATATATATATATATATATATATATATATATATATATATATATATATATATATATATATTGAGAATCAATAGTTATTAATGTTTAAACAATAAAGTATAGATTAAAAACCATCAATACTAACAATACTAACTTTTCGCTTTATAGACACATTTAATAATATGATCATAATTAATGATATAAATTGTTAATTTAAATACTTTATTATTAATTTTAGACTTGACAAGAATATATATCCTTTCTTTTGAGGGGACGCACCATGCATCTCTCTTATTATTATCACAAGTACCCTGAACCACCTACTACCTCCATTTAATGAAACAATGGCCAATATTTCAACTTCTATATATATTAATTTACTAAATTAAAAAAAAATATTTATGAAGTTCATTATTTAATTAAGTAACAATGTTATTTATTTCCATTATTTGTTATTATAATCTTTGTTACAACGCAAAATAATAACCATTATCAGCATCATTATTTAGGAGTTCAGGTGATATATTCAAAAACCGAGCTATAATTTCACCTACTCCTTATATTCTCACACTTCTATTTATTTGCCTTGTTTTAAACCTTAGTCTGGATCGAAGGCCGGAAACGGATTTAATGAATTGCTGCTGTGCAACGTGTCACGCTATCGTTCCCAAGATCGGCTCTGAAAAATATTTGAAACTGGCCGGACCTGAGCTCGGCCGGAAGCCCAGATGAGCCACCGGCCTAAGCCAGGCAAGCCCGACCAGGCTTCCCCCTCTCTTCTCCATCCCATCCCTCGCCGGCCCTCCAAACATCCTCTCCGGACTCGGAGTTCCTCCTTGGACTACAGCGGCTTCTGAGAGGATGAGGTGGGGATCGGATCAGGGAGATGGCGCCGGGACCGGCGAGGCGAAGATGTGGAGTGGTAGGAGTTGTGGTTCTCGGGGGGTTTGCGGAGTTGGAGCTACCATCACGAAAAAGCCTGTCCATCTCACGGCCGCTTATGACACCGGAGTAGTGGTAGAGCCCGACGACGTTGGTGATGATATGAGAATGAGAGAGGCGGGTGCTGGGTGCGCATCAGGCGCGCGCATTGGTCGCGCATCCGTGCGAGCACGCATGGGTGCTAATATATTGGGCTGGACTTTGGGCCGATCTCGGAGGCGTTGGGGCATGGCTCTGTCGGGAACTTATTGGGCCTCAAATCTTAGGCCTGCGGCCTGACCTGGAGTCGGGCCAGATCGACATGCCTCGGCCTAGTCTGGACCCATTTCCATTGCTTACTGCATTGGAGAACCGCCGAGTCACCTTCAATCCAAATTCTAGAGGCTTGAAGGTGCTCCACAGCCACCAATGGTTCTTTCGATGGACCAGATAATTATTCCTCAGCTGGAGGAGAACAAACTCTTATGTAGTGTTTAAAATAGGGAATAAGAGGGCTTGGATATCCCCTCTTATTCCCAAAAGTCATAACTATGAGGGATAGCAGAGAATAAAGTTAACCAAAGAAATAATCCATGGTTAACCATGGGATATTCCCTCAATTTATTCCCTAAAAAATATAGGAATAGCTAGTTATCCCTCCAAATAAGAGTAAAAAAAAAAGGTTATCCTATGGATTTACCTTTTTGCATTGATATGATCAATGGGATAGCTAAGGAATATCCCTAGGGATAGTCAGGGATAAACTCTATTCCGTACACTTATCCATGGATAATATTTTTCCTATCAAACACTATCTTAAGTTCAGCTGGAGGAGAACAAACTCTAAATGAAGTTAAGTTATAGGTTCCTTTTCTTTTCATTCGATATAAAATTAGTTTTTAAGATAATACCATCTTCATTATAATACGAAGAGGTATCACAAAACCAAACCACGTGGCCTAAAAACTCGGGTATAAGTTAATGGATAACAAATATTCATCGTACGCCACAAGCTAGCCAGAATATATTCTTGAGTCGGATCATTTTTTCTTATGTCCATCAACTTTCGCACACTCAGATCGGCTTTGATACTATTCATAATGCCCCAAGCCGACTCGTTGGCTAATTAACTTCGTTAGTGGGCCATAATCACATGTTTCAAAAACTCAAGTAGAAATTAATGGATAGTAAGTCTATAACCAATATGGAACTAAATGCTCTTTCTTCATGCCTATCAACTTTTGCACACTCGGATCAGCTCTGATACCATTTTTATCATCATCCCTAATGATCATAAATCAAGCTCTGATACCATTTGTAATGCCTGAAGTCTATCTGCTAGTCGAGTTAACCTCATTAGCATATCGAAACTATATGGTTCAAAAATTCGAGTGAAAATTAATGAGTAGCAAGTAAACTTGAGTTACAAGCATATAATATGTTTTTTTTTCAATCTAATCTGAGACTAAATTTGAAGTACCATCGGATCACATAATCTATGCTTGCACAAAGATCGCAGACCCCACCAACGGGCTTCCCTTCAGCCAACCAGACGGCAGGGACACCAATAAACAGAAGTATTATCGGATGATTGAGAGTGCAAAAGTAGGATCTTCCAGTGGGTTATCAGTGAAGGCAGCACGGTAGGATGAAAGAGTCGTGTTCCTCGGCAGCACTCCTTCGAATTTTTAGTACCTCCAACCAACCAAATTAAGTTTCGTAGGTTATGTAGCTAATGCAGACACCCAGCTTTAATCCTCTTGTTCGGCAGGAAAGGGATAGCAGTTGGGAGAGAGAACTGATGGCATATTATTTTCTTTAGCTCGTGTATTCAAATCTAAAATTGAATTGGTCGACTCTGTCGGCTGAGTCTCATTAATTCGGGGAATGTGAGAGAGCTTGAAACGGAACCAGAGTTGCCTTTGCTTCATTAATTCTGTCACTTCGTCTGGGCCAGAACATAGGCTGGAATCTTGCCAGATGTAGGTGATTGTGAAGTCATCCTGATCCTCTCATGACAGACAGATGCCTGGCCCACCAAATTAAAATGCATGCCTGGTCGATTGTAACTTTGCTACACGCTTTAGTTTCCACCACAAGCCTTGGAGAATGCCAAGAATTCTCCGCCCGTCTCTTATAAGCTTCGTTATCTGCCAATGCTTGTTAGCGACTCTTAAAAGCGTTGGAATATATCGATATATAAATCATGCCCTAGCTTCCTTCCTTTTTTTCCCTGTAAAAGCATCGGCATATAACGATGCTTAAAAGCATTGGAATATACCAATATATAAACCATGCCCTAGCTCCCTCCTTCCCCCCCCCCTCGCGTGTTGTGCGATCGGTGCCCTAGCTCCTGCCCGCCTCCCCGCCGCCCTCTTCGTTCGGCTTCGAATCGTCCTTCTCGCGTTGCTCAAGCCCTCGAGGTACGGCACCCATCTCCAACGCTTCTTTTTCTCTTTTGGTTGGATGAATCTAATCTAAACCTTGTTCAAATCTATGGAGTCTATCTTCTTCAATCGGTAATCTTCTCGATTGCCGTTGCCTATCTTTAGATTGATCTATTGAGCTACGAGTTGTTTGTTATGATTGCATTGAATTAATATAACATGTTTAATTTAGAATGTAATCTTAATTGCACATGTTTAATATAAACTTGTCGATTATTTTTAATTTTCAGCGTGACAATATTTGCCGACGCTGCAAACAATATATTTAGCGCTGTAAATTTATTTTAGTGCCCAAAGCCAGCTGGCATGCTTCTTCAACCTTTGTGTAGATGTTTATCTGCATGCTTGATGAAACATTCTTTGTATATAATTAGCTTAAACTAACCTCATGATCTCTTATTCAAACTCAACACATGAGATCCATATAAAGATGATTATTTGATACGTGGCGTTTATTTAATAAGAATAGATAAAATAGGTTGTGGAGAGAGAGAGAGAGAGAGTGAGTGATGATATGCGCATGGAAATGGATGGGTGGGAAGTTGAAGGTGGGGCGGCTTCAAAAGTTATAGATCTAAGGATGAAAAGACCAGTTGATTTAAAGGTTTAGCTGTGCATGCTTATCCTTATATATGTATATATATAAGAAATAGACACATCTATGTATATATTTACATATATATATATATATATATATATATATATATATATATATATATATACAAAGAGAGAAGAAAAGCAATGGAAAGAAGGGCATAGCACCATGACTAGTACTATTGAGAGAAGCCTTGCAAGTTTGATTTTTTTTTTTTATAAGAACAAGAATTGAAATACTCTTTTGTAACAAGACATATAGAACGGTAGGATAAATTTTTCCTTTTGTATGTTCAAATAAAATTTATCTTTTTAAGTTCTTTTATTAGATAACAATATCTTTTATTTTATTTTATGGGAAAGGCTTATAGGCAATAGACTATGTAACGTGGGATGAGCATTCTCACATAACTCATAATCTTTTAAAGAAAGATAGGAATTTATACAAAGTTAATTTATGAAAAACTTAACTAACCTAGTGCCTTTTATTTTTATTATTTTGTTTGGTTCTAAGTGTTAATAGTGTTCTGAAACTTGGTTCCTAATCAGCCCTACTCTTTTCTTTAGTATTTTCTCTTAAAAAAAAATCAAGTGATTGATCAAAGGATCAAACTACATATACATCATGAATTGTCTATCATATATATTAAAGGACTATAAGTATTAGATTGATCAATAAATAATATGTATATTTTTTCTTAAATATAATTAAGAAAAAAAATCATTAGATATATACCAGATAAATATCAAATAAAAAAAAACCAATTTTACCGTATAACCCATCTGAATACAATACATATCTCATCTTTTGGCTTTATTTGCTTTTTCAAACAACGTGAAGTGACGTTCAAGATGTAATCAAATATGATGTAAAAGTCTACGGAAACCAGCGTTGCATGGCTGTACTTTGTAGCTTTTGTATGAAATTTCTATGGTTGTCCTTATTTAGTGTTATAATAGAAAAATATTTATTACATGTTTGGACTTTGATAATATCATCATTTGGAATAAATTATTAGCTGCTACGGTGGTCATTATTGGCTGCTTCAACAAGTATGAAGTGATGGAATTTGATTAAATTATCGCTAGCAATCTTGTTTCTCGAATTAATTCATCTGCATCATCATGAGAATATTAATAAAAAAAAAGCCTTGTTCCAAGAGAAGTTTCCACCATTGCTTGACGTACATTACCCCCTTCCTCATTTTTTGCTCCTTGGCCTTCTTAATTTGAAGTCAATTGCTGCACCCCAAAAGGAAACCAAGAAATCAAGGCTTGATCAGTTCTACTTCATCTTTGCTTGCATCCATCTTTGCTTCACCGAGTCCTTTCTGAAACCGGTGTCAAACCTAAAAGGAAACCAAGAAATCAAGGCCTGATCAGATCTACTTCAAGCCTTTGGGTCCAGCATTGAATAAAAGTTTAAGCCCAGGTCTGATCATGCTTACATCCATCTTTGCTTCCCCGAGTCCTTTTTGAAACCTTGACACCGGTTTTACAATATTGATGGAGAAGGTAAAAAATTTGTAAAAAAAAAAGGTTAAAGTAAGAAAACATCATTTTATCATTTTCATATGTGACCAATATAGAAGTGAAATGATGCTTTCCACTTTCATTATGACAGTTAGGCTCTGTTTGATATGGAAGATAAGGGAAGGAAGTGAAATGATGTTTTTCACTTTATTGTGACAGTTAGGCTATGTTTGATATGGGGGATAAGGGGGATATCCTCCTTTATCCCTTAGGCTGTGTTTGATATGGGAGATAAGGGAGGATATCCCCTAGATATCCTTCTTTATCCCCAAAAGCTATAACTAGAGGGAATAGTTCTGAAAAAGTTTAACCAGAGGGGATAACTCATGTTTAACCATGGATTATCCCCTAAACTTATTCTCTAGTTATCTTTTGATGGCAAAGCTATTATTTTAAAAAGATGGTTATCCCTTGAGCTATTTTCTGGATAAATGCTATACTGTCACTTATCCAGGGATAGCTTTTTTATGAATCAAACACCACCTAAAAGCTATAATTAGGGGAATAGTTCTAAAAAGTTTAACCAGAAGGAATAATTCATGTTTAACCATGAGTTATTTCCTGAACTTATTTCTTAGGGATTTCAAAAATGATTAAAGTTATCTCTTGATGACAAAGCTGTTATTTTAAAGATATGATTACTCCTTAAGCTATTTTCTGGATAAATACTATCCTATACATTCATTTAAAAATATTTTTTTATAAATTAAATATTATCTTAAAAAGTATCATTGAAATGATGCTTTTAAGTGGCGTCTCTTCAAAGCATCACTTGGTACTTTTAAGAAATACCATTTCTTTATGCGAAAGAGGATTGTTTTGCCAAAGTGAAACGAAAACGTGAAGAAATAGTGTTAAGATGCTTTTTGACTGCCATAATATTTTTTTTCTTTTTGTCTATTACGTTAATGTTAAAATCGATGTCGGTTTCAAAAAAAAAAAAAACAGTGTTAAGATGCTTTTTGACTGCCATAATATTTTTTTATTTTAATTTTTTTTTCTTTTTGTCTATTACGTTAATGTTAAAATCGATGTCGGTTTCAAAAAAAAAAAAAAAAAAAGTCTCTTGCTTCACCTCTAAGGCTGCCTTACATAACGAATCAGTGGGCACTTTCCACATCACGAGCGCGTAATAAAGCCGCCAATGCCTCGTCGTCTACCAGATTCCTCGCGACACCTTGCTCTTGGCTTCACGTTCGACGTTGCCATCGCTGGATCGCTCAAGGCTCCATCGCAGGTGTAACCACGATGAAAGGAGTGCATGAGCGGACCCACCGGGTTGAATTTTTGTCGCTGCGTACATGATTTCTCGGTTGGGTCTCGCGAAATTCTTTGACTTCTTTGCGCCAGATCGATCCTGCTCGTCGACGCCCCCACAACCTTATTTTTTTTCTTTGCTTCCATTCAACGGGTCCATTTCCATCCGTTCATGCACTTCGTCTCCAAAACGCAATCAATTGCGGCGGCCATTGCGATACCCTTCTCAATTATCTCACATTAGAAAATTGGGAGTTAGTTAAGTGGTTTATATGTAGTAAAGTAAGAAGGATAAGACATCAATTGGATCCCTTTTAGACTGTGGTGGCTCAAATTGGTGTGAAGCTTATCCGTCTTGCTTTCTTGTAACGAAAAGGGCCCGTGCCCGAATCATTACAGCCATGAACCTTTGCATCTTTCCATCGGTATATTGAGTATAGAGAGAAGGGAGAAAAATGAGCAGTAAAGATAAATACAAGAGAAGAGAGCAAATCAAATTAATCAGGTCCCTTTCAAGATGATGCCAAGACTACTTCTGGGGTGATCCACCAATGGTAAGGAGCTAGGCCCTGTCAAAGGTGATGATTTTGGAGAGTTCTCCCGGAGGAGCACAAGTCCTAAAGCCTATGGATAGCCTTGAGAAGTACTAGCTACATGTGAACCAGAAGATCTTAGGAAAATTCAGAGTTTCTCCCCGTCTACATATGATAACAGACCACGCACGTTAAAATGGACATTCCTTGTCCTCCCATCTTGCTATAATTCCTTAAAGTTTTGGCTGTCTTTCATAGGATGCCATAGTTTTTTTTTCGAAAGGACAACTTAGAAATAGATGATTGCTTATTTCAAAGAAAACACAAGACCTCTCTGATGCCAAGATAACTTTTCCTTTTCATATATGTGTTTTAAGAACTACTGAATAATCCCTCTGGAAGTATGTTCCATTGAAATTAATTTAATGTCTTCTTGTTTTTGCTAGCCACCCAACTCTTAAACATACCAGTTAATAAATTATCAATAATATTGATTACTGTGTTTGGTATATAATGCTATAATAATATTGATTATTGTGTTTGGCATGATAAATAAATTAACAGTCATATAACACTAAATTTTAAAAATACTACTAAATTAAATTTATTAAAAATTTATATATTATATATATTTGATTTTAAAAAAATTATATTTATAAATAATAATGTTAAAAAATATATTTAGAAATAATATTTGAAGCACTAGTCTTCGGTTCCAGCAAGGGCGATAAAAAAAAAGATAATTTTGTTAAAAAATAATTTATCATATCACATCTCTGATAATATAGATGATTACCCCTTTATGAGGTAATTGGATTACCTTAGTCATGAGATAATACAAATTATCATTATATAGATTACCATTCAAAATGCATACCAAATATAGCTATCTGATAGGTCTCCTTTTAAATTACCGATAATCTATCTAGGTTACCGGCTACCAAAGGCAACCTTATGGATTTCAGGTGAGCAACTCATTTTGCTGCCGCATTTGAGCCTACACAAATCGGCTGCCAGTTAGCTGCAACCACATCAAGTCTGACTCCTTAGTCCACTTGGAATATTCTAACAATTTGAAATTTAAGATCACATACCAAACTAATGAGATAGTGATATAAAGCTTTTTGAATATAAACTGAGAATAAATCATCCCAATCCATGGAAATTAAAAATCTAACAATTTGAAATTTAAGATCACATACCAAACTAATGAGATAGTGATATGAAGCTTTTTGAATATAAACTGAGAATAAATCATCCCAATCCAT
Source organism: Calamus simplicifolius (assembly GCA_900491605.1). Classification (NCBI taxonomy): domain Eukaryota; kingdom Viridiplantae; phylum Streptophyta; class Magnoliopsida; order Arecales; family Arecaceae; genus Calamus; species Calamus simplicifolius. The sequence goes on along the minus strand of UESW01004637.1, from coordinate 934,570 downwards.
GGAATTAAAAATCTATCAAGCCAAGCAAGTGAAGCATCTCTTTTAAATGCAAGTCAATAGAGTTTAGCTTTGAGATGAAATCCTAAAAAGCCAAGCTTTCAAGAAGGGGCAGGGGGGTTCTTCTATGCTCACATTGATTCTTTGTTAAAGTCACCCCCAAGGTCTTAGTGATATGATATCTTACGATTCTCGAAAGAAGCTAGGTCGAAGGTTTCGATCTAATTTTCTTACATAATAATTCCACTTTTACTGAAAAGGATTTGGGGCAAGAACTTATCCAAGGGAAATGAAATACATCCCAACCAAGCAATGTACCACCTGATAGCCAATCGTATCTAAGTGCTTCCACTTCACGATTCTATTCCCCTACTAGGTAGTGTTTGGATGCTCTATTCCTGGATAAGATACTACCTTATTTCATGCTATTCCCCGAAACATGCATAAAAAAGGTGGTGGACCCTCTAGGAATTGATATTCCGGTTGATGGGGCCAGTTGACCCCGTGAAAAATAAAATTTAAAATTTTTGGACGGCCCCAAAGGCCGATGGACGCCTGCGCCGGTCGCCAGCGTTGGCCTCCTGCGCCGGCCGACCAGCGTCGGCCTCCAGCGCTGGCCAAAGGCCGATAGACTCCGGCGTCCATCTCCACGTCGATCTCCAGCTTCGGCCGCCAGCGTCGGCCGCTAGCGTCGGCCTCCAGCGTCGGCCTCCAGCGTCGGCTCCAGTACCGGCCTCCAAGACTGGCACATCAAAGGCCGACACCTGCCAAGCTCAGAATCTCCAAGCCAGCCGGTCCCGGTGCATTCCCAGCCGGCCCCGGCGTCTCCAAGTTAGCCGGCCCCGGCGCATTCCTGGCCGGCCCTGGCGTCTCCAAGCCAGGCGGCCCTGGCACATTCCCAGCCGGCCCCGGCGTCTCCAAGCCAGGCGGCCCCCGGCGTCTCCAAGTTAGTTGGCCCCGGCGCATTTCCGGCCGGCCCCGGCATCTCCAAGCCAGGCGGCCCCGGCACATTCCCAGCCGGCCCCGGCGTCTCCAAGCTAGGCGGCCCTGGCACATTCCCAGCCGGCCACGGCGTCTCCAAGCCAGGCGGCCCCCGGCGTCTTCCCAGCCGGCCCCGGCGTCTCCAAGTTAGCCGGCCCCAGCGCATTCCCGGCCGGCCCCGGCATCTCCAAGCCAGGCGGCCCCGGCGTCTCCAACCCAGGCGGCCCCCGGCGTCTTCCCAGCCGGCCCCGGCGTCTCCAAGTTAGCCGGCCCCGGTGCATTCCCGGCCGGCCCCGGCGTCTCCAAGCCAGGCGGCCCCGGCACATTCCCAACCGGCCCCGGCGTCTCCAAGCCCGGCGGCCCTGGCACATTCCCAGCCGGCCCCGGTGTCTCCAAGCCAGGCGGCCCCCGGCGTCTTCCCAGTCGGCCCGACTCAGTCCCGGCATCCCCAGTCCCGCCGAGTCGGCCAAGGCCATCCCCGACCGGCCCGATTCGGCCCCGGCGTCTCCAGTCCCACCGAGTCGGCCAAGGCCGTCCTTGGCCGGCCCGACTCGACCCCGGCGTCTCCAAGCCAAGCGGCCCCGGCACATTCTCAGTCGGCCACGGCGTCTCCAAGCCAGGTGGCCCTGGCACATTCCCAGCCGGCCCCAGCGTCTCCAAGCCAGGCGGCCCCCGGCGTCTCCCCAGTCGGCCCGACTCGGCCCCAGCGTACCCTGTCCCGCCTAGTCGGCCAAGGCCGTCCCCGACCGGCCCGACTCGGTCCCGGCGTCTCCAAGCCAAGCGGCCCCGGCACATTCCCAGCCGGCCATGGCGTCTCCAAGCCAGGCGGCCCCCGGCATCTTTCCAGGCGGCCCCGGCACATTCCCAGCCGGTCCCGGCGTCTCCAAGCTAGGCGGCCCTGGCACATTCCCAGCCGGCCCCAGCATCTCCAAGCCAGGTGGCCCCCAGCGTCTCCCCAGGCGCCCCCGGCGTCTCCCCAGTTGGCCCGACTCGGCCCCGGCATCCCCTGTCCCGCCGAGTCGGCCAAGGCCGTCCCCGACCGGCTCGTCTCGGCCCCATCATCTCGAAGACCACCGGTTCGGCCCCGCCCCGGCACTGCCTTGCCGGCTGGCCGGGCCCCGGCCACCCCGGGTCGACCCAGCTCGACCCTGACAAGAGGGGACCCCCCGGTTCCCGCCAAATCAGCCCCAGCGGTTCAAAAAAAAACCGCCTCTCTGACGCACGCCGCCCGACAACGTCAGACGCGCGACGTGCGCCGCCCAACAGCCCTGCTGCTGATGGGACGTAACCCACCAACCAGCCCAGATTCACGCAACGGCTCAGCAGACCTTCTGACTTCATGAAAACCCACGTGATGGTGCCAGCGTCAACCCCTATAAAAGGGTAAATTACATCGAAAACAGAAAAAGAGACATCTCACGCTCTCGATGCCCTAACTCTCAAAGGAACTACCTGATCCTTCTGAGATCTCTCCCTCCTCAAGAGCTCTCTCGAGCTCCTTCTTGACTGTGACCTCTGTCACTAACTTGGGCATCGGAGGGTCTCACCGGAGAACCCTCTCCAGTCTTGGGACTTCTTTGCAGGCAACCCGGTGAAGGAAGAAGAGCCTCCGTTTCCGACGTCCAGGAGGGGTGATTGAGCGTCATCAGATTGGCGTGCCAGGAAGGGAGAGATAAGAAAAAGTAGCGAGCGTCTTCCCTGAGCTACGCCTTCCATCCCCTCTCTTCTCCCGGAACCATGGTGGTGACGCGAGCTCAGGATGCCTCCGTCAGCTGTCCGACGGGGCTCATCCTGCCAGCTAGACAGTAGGAGGCCAATCCTCCTGCTACCAGCCCTCCGATTACCGGCCCGTCGTCGGACGCCGCCCTCTAAACGGCGGAGCAGCTGGCGACCCTCTCCCAGCAAGTTCAGAATCTCACTGCCATGGTCCACGGGCTCCAGCAGCAGCAGTCCGTGGCCACTCAGCACCAGACCGCTCCCCCGCCAGTCAGCAATCAGCGAGGGGAGGCTCCCCTCGCTGGGGTACCGGACGACGTCAGGCTTCCCCCAGGAAGCCTCGCCGCGAGCCCTCCAAGCGGCCGCAGTCCTCTGGCCACGGCCCCAGCGAGCTTCCCCCCAAGCCACATCATCACGAGGAACCTAGGCAGAAGTCCTGACTTCCGTCTCCATCTTCTGCTTCCTCTTCTTCTTCTTCCTCGGAGCCATTCCGAAGGGCTCCGACGATCAACCGCCAGGTGAAGGAACGCCTGGATGAGTACAACCGGCGCCTCGATGAGCTCGCCAGGAGGATCAACCACCAGCTGGAGGAAGAGTTTGACACTCGTCCTCCTTACACCCGCCGTATACTGGAGGAACCGGTTCCCTCCATATTCCGCTTCCCCCAGGTGGATCCATACGACGGTACGACCGACCCCCTCGACCACCTCGAGAGCTACAAGGCCATGATGCAAGTTCAGGGCGCCTCAGACGCCCTTCTCTGCAAGGCCTTCCCTGCAACCCTGCGGAAGGCCGCCCGTGCGTGGCATTCATACCTGTCCCCCCACAGCATAGACTCCTTCCGGGAGCTCGAGAGGGCATTCCTGGCCCACTTTGATGCCTGTCGCCGGATCCCAAGGGCGGCGGACAGCCTCTTCTCCGTCCGCCAGAAGGAAGGAGAGTCCATGCGGGACTTTGTGTCCCGATTCAAAACCGCTGCCCTCGAGGTCTACCATCTCGACGATGCGGTGGCCACCCTGGCGCTGAAGCAGGGACTCCTTCCGTCCCGCTTCACCTTCTCCCTGGACAAGAAGCCCCCGAGCTCCTACTCCGACCTCCTTCTCCGGGCCCAGAAGTACATCAGGGCAGATGAAGCCGACCTCACTCGCCGGGAGTCTTCGAAGGGCTCCAGCTACAAATCTGCTCGCCCTAAGCTGAGCGGACCTCCTCGACTCGCCGATCCGACCCACCTCGCCGGTCCGACAACAGGCGCCGGAGCCCTATCCTTGACGAGGGTAAGCTCACTCCTCTCCTTGCCCCTCGATCCCACATCCTGATGGAGATCGAGGGCGAGCCCTACCTCCAACGTCCTCCCCCCATGAAGAAGGATGTATCCCGCGACAGAAGCCGCTACTGTCGATTCCACCGGGACTACGACCACGATACCGACAGCTGCTATAGCTTGAAATGGGCCATCGAGAAGCTCATCCAATGAGGCTACCTCGACAAGTACATCCAGAAGACACCACAGCCGCTACCGACCATCATGGGGCCTCCACCAGCTCAAGCCGCCATCGACAACACTCCCACAGAGCAGACTGTCAGGATGGTGTCCTGGGGGTCAGCCTCTGCGTCCAAGCGGCCGAGAGGGGAGGATGCTTCAAATAATGTAATGCCCCGAGGGGAGACTGCTGTAATGGAAATATAAACAATGAAGGCATAGTCGTCGCTATGACGATCGCCAAACACCATGTAAAAATGATATTAGTTGATAGTGGCAGCTCAGCTGACATCCTTACTTACGACGCCTTTGTTCGGATGGGTTTATCTGTTGACTCCCTTCAGCCCGTGGCGACCCCGCTAGTCGGATTCACCAGAGATTCTGTGAGGGTTGAGGGCGAAATATCCTTGCCTGTGACGGCCGGAACCCCGCCATGCCAAAGCACCGTGATCATGAAATTCCTAGTCGTGAGGGTCCCCTTGGCATACAACGTCATTCTTGGGCATCCCGGCCTAAATCTTTTGGATGCAGTTATCTTCACCTAACGTCTACTGGTGCAGTTTCCCACCAGCGAGGGAGTTGGAGAAATGCGCGGGGGAGATAAGCCCAGTCTTACCTTGCTATCATGCTGCGTCAAGCCCTTTGGAGGCTGATCCGGCCCTGGAAGCATCCGACCCTAGAGACTCCGTCAGGTTGATCCGGCCCTGGAAGCATCCGACCCTAGAGACTCCGCCAAAGGAGGGTTACCTCTAAGGCTGCCTTACATAACGAATCAGTGGGCACTTTTCACATCACCAGTGCGTAATAAAGCCGCCAATGCCTCGTCGTCTACCAGATTCCTTGCGACACCTTGCTCTTGGCTTGACGTTCGACGTTGCCATCGTTGGATCGCTCAAGGCTCCATCGCAGGTGTAACCACGATGAAAGGAGTGCATGAGCGGACCCACCGGGTTGAGTTTTTGTCGCTGCGTACATGATTTCTCGGTTGGGTCTCGCGAAATTCTTTGACTTCTTTGCGCCAGATCCTGCTCGTCGACGCCCCCACACCGCATTTTTTTTCTTTGCTTCCATTCAACGGGTCCATTTCCATCCGTTCATGCACTTCGTCTCCAAAACAGAGTCGCAATTAATCAGTTGCGACGGCCATGAACCTTTGCATCTCTTTCCGTCGTTCCAACCAAGTGCACTGTATTTATTGGACGGTATATTGACTCTAATGTTAATGTACAGCAGTATAGAGAGAAGGGAGAAAAATGAGCAGTAAAGATAAATACAAAAGAGAGAGAGCAAATCAAAATTAATCAGGTCCCTTTCAAGATGATGCCAAGACTGCTTCTGGGGTGATCCACCAATGGTAAGGAGCTAGGCCCTATCAAAGGTGATGATTTTGGAGAGTTCTCCCGGAGGAGCACAAGTCCTAAAGCCTATGGATAGCCTTGAGAAGTACTAGCTACATGTGAACCAGAAGATCTTAGGAAAATTCAGAGTTTCTCCCCGTCTATATTTGCTAACAGACCACGCATGTTAAAATGGACATTCCTTGTCCTCCCATCTTGCTATAATTCCTTAAAGTTTTGGCTGTCTTTCATAGGATGTCATAGTTTTTTTTTCGAAAGGACAACTTAGAAATAGATGCTTGCTTATTTCAAAGAAAAACAAGACTCTCTGATGCCAAGATAACTTTTCCTTTTCATATGGACGTATGTTCCATTGAAATTAATTTAATGTCTGCCTGTTTTTGCTAGTTGTTTTTAAGTTACGTTCGTTAGGTAATCCTGAATGATAATGTAGATTGTTTATAAGATAGATTACCAGTTAATAAATTATCAATAATATTGATTATTGTGTTGGTATATTCAGATAATGCTATAGTAATATTGATTATTGTGTTTGGTATGACAAATAAATTATCAATCATATAACATCAAAATTTTAAAATACTTCTAAATTAAATTTATTAAAAATTTTATATTATATATATTTGATTTTAAAAAATTATATTTATAAATGATAATATTTTAAAAAATTATATTTATAATAATATTTGAAGCGCTAGTCTTTGGTTCTAGCAAGATCGATAGAGGAGATGATAGAGAGATAAAAAAATGATAATTTTATCCAAAAAAAATAATTTATCTGATTATCATATATCTGATATATGGATAACCATCCCTTTATGAGAAAATCTGGATTACCTGATAATGTGGATAACCATCCCTTTATGAGGTAATCTGGATTACCTCAGTCACCTTATGGATTTCAGGTGAGTAACTCATTTTGCTGCCACATTTGAGCCTACACAAATCGGCTGCGAGTTAGCTGTAACCACATCAAGTCTGGCTCCTTAGTCCACTTGGAATATTCTAACAATTTGAATTTAAGATCACATACCAAACTAATGAGATAGTGATCTGAAGCTTTTTGAATATAAACTGAGAATAAATCATCCCAATCCATGGAAATTAAAATCTATCAAGCCAAGCAAGTGAAGCATCTCTCTTTTAAATGCAAGTCAATAGAGTTTAGCTTTGAGATGAAATCCTAAATAGCCAAGCTTTCAAGAAGGGCAGGGGGGTTCTTCTATGCTCACATTGATTCTTTGTTAAAAGTCACCCCCAAGGTCTAGTGATATGATATCTTTCGATTCTCGAAAGAAGCTAGGTCGAAGGTTCGATCTAATTTTCTTACATTATAATTCCACTGTTACTGAAAAGGATTTGGGGCAAGAACTTATCCAAGAGATGAAATACATCCCAACCAAGCAATGTACCACTTGACAGCCAATCGTATCTAAGTGCTTCCACTCCATGATTCTATTCCCCTACTAGGTAGTGTTTGGATGCCCTATTCCTGGTTAAAATAGGATCTTATTCCATGCTATTCCCCGAAACATGCAAAAAGGTGGTGGACCCTCTAGGAATTGATATTCCGGTCAAACATTCTTATTCTAGAATTCGTCCATGCTCCCTTATGAAATATTCCTATTCCCATTTACTGTATTTCAAGGCAGTGGCTGAAAAAAAATTTGACTATTACCTCCTCGAAAAAATTCATGGTATTAAATATAAAGAAGGAAAAGATGCAGCTTTGGCTATACGTTACTAATATATGTACACAATGTCCACCGTAAAAAAGGTAATGGTATAATCCACTTTTCTCTTTCTAACCATTACTAATATATGTACATAACATACAATTTTTAATAGATCATAATAATAAATTAATTAATTAAAATAATTTATTTAAGTAATTATATTAATAAATAAATTAATAATCTATTTTTTCTTATCATTTGGTCAGAAGCATTTTTGGGATTTCTAAAAAAAATTTCATCTATTCCTAATGGAATACAAGCTTATTCCCATATCATTCAAATACCATTTGGAATAACATTGCATTAATTGCACTAAAATAAGATGGAATACCATATTTCAAACCAAACAAATTAGTATTCTTATTCCTGTAATAACTTTTTGACATCCAAACACTACCAAGAGATCTTTGGAAGGTGGGCGAAGGGGAAGAGGTCTTGGAGCTCGAAATGAACTCATTGATGGCATGTCTCTTAGCCGGAGCTCCAGCGGTTCTTACGTTCCAGGACATAATGATCATATCAATGTAGAGTCAACAACCCTCTCGAGCCCGCGTCATCTCCAGCCAGCAACTCACTCAGTTGGCAATGGCTGCCGGGTTAAAGCCTGAAAGTTTGTCCTTGGCTGAAGGAGAGAGAGCTAACCGCTCCCTACTTTTCAAAGTGGCATAGCCCTCCCCTTCTGGTGAGAAGTAGATGAGATCATGCAGAGAGGTTCACGGAGAGTTACAGAGCACCTCCACGTACAGGCGATGGCAGGAGGGGAGGAAGGAAATTTGAATGCCTCCTCGGTTCAGAGGCAGAGGAACTCTTCCTTGGACTAGCTAGGACGTTCTGAGCCCTCCAGTTCGATTCAGCCAGCTTCATCTCTAGAGCGGTGGATAAGCCTACATCAAATGGTGAGGTTGGTGCCGAATGGCAGTGGAGTTGCTCGCCTGAATCTAAAGGAGGAGCCAAGAGTCCTCTCACCGGAATGCGAGGAGATAGGCGCTCCTTCTTTGGCTAGAATCTCTCCTCCAATTTGGGTTAACGGTGCCTCTGCTAGCTGGCCAATCCAGTTCCCAATCATCCCGGGGAACTAGATTGGATGGAAGAAAATTCTATTCTCTTCAGCCACGTCAATAAAAACTTTGTATTTAACTTTGTATTGGCCAATCCAGTTCCCAATCACCTCGAGATATTTGTAGGGCAAGCAAAGAGTGGGGTTCCACCTTCTCTAGTCGATCATATGTGATGCCCCTCCCAATTAGTAAAATTTAAGAAGGGTTGAATGGTTTATAACTAGTTAAGTAAAGTGGACAAATACCAATTAGATCCTTTTTGGACCGTGATGGCCGTCTTGCTTTTATGTTATAAAATAGGTTCATGGATTTACGGGCCCATATCGTTACATTATGGTATCAGAGATAAATGACACATAAGACAAAGTGCTACATTGATGGGAGCCACCTCTTGAACTTATGGGGGCTATATATAGAGCAAAGTGTTATATTGATGGGAGCCATCTCTTAAACCCGTGGGGGCCACCTCTGGAATCCTGCATGATGGATGCGATCATATGCCTTTGGCGACGAGGCGTTCCCTCTTTAAGGGGGTAGATTGTGATGCCCCTTACTAATTGGATCATTTTTGGGCTGTGGTGGTCCAAGTTGGTATGAACCTTATCCGTCTTGCTTTCATGTCACGAAACAGTTTATGGGTTTGCAAGCTCGGATCGTTACACCATACCCTAAAATAGAGGTATTTTTCTCTTACTTGGGTGGTCGGATTGTTGATTTGGCAAAGATGGTGATAGCCAATGGTAGATGCAACCTGGCTTTTGATTAGCCTTTCTCGCTATACCTCAATTTTAAACAATATTTCACATGCCCGAGTCCTAAGAAAAGGAGACGAAAAAAAATCCTCTACATGAAATAGAATAATTATGATGGTACAATGTTAAAGTCTATTTCATAAAAATTAAACCATAGTTTAAAAAATTGACCGTCAACAAAAATAAAAAAGCTCAAATTTTGTAATATATACTCAACTCATTTAAGCCTTTTTCCAATTGCATGGGTCGGCTACATGAATCTGTTTTCTTACTTTGCTCTATTTAGGACTAAGTCGAAATTCAAATTATAAATAGTTATATTTTTTTAAATTATTTCTGTTCATATTAGTTTAGGCTTACCTCTATCTCTATCCTTACCATGGATTGTTAAAAGATCACCCTTTCTAACTGGAGCATGTTTTCGTTGTATATGTCCAAACCACAGTAATCTATTTTCTTTCATTTTATCTTTAATTAGGCTACTTATATCCTTTCTCTTATATATTTATTTCTAATTCTATCTTTTTAAGTTTTACCACGTATCCATTTTATGCACATTTTATTACACTTAATTTATTTATATGTTGTTTCAGTATTAAAATTTTATAATATATCAATAAATAAAATGAAGTTACATGAACAAAATCAATTTACATTGGTGTGCAACCATGAATGGAATATTAAAATTTTGTGGTTTTGCAAAATTTCATAAAAGTAACTAAATAATATGCCAAATCTGATGATATGTCTTATTAAGGGCCTGTTGCATATAGCTGTTAGCATTAATTATTGACCAATACCAATCTCATATAATTGCTGAAAGATAATCATTGAAAAAGTATTTTAACAATCATTCCAAATAGAAAGACCATAGAGTAGATATCATTTACCCAAATGTAAAGGACTAGCAGTGGGTGACAAAGTCCCTTCATCATGAAGGTGTAACTTGTTTTGTCGGTACAGCTCTAAATTTTAGAAAGTCAATTGGAATGATTCAAATTTTGATTAAGGTGTATGGTAGCTTGGACCCATCCCAATTTGATGCATGTGTGCACCAGTGTTTTGAAAATTGGACCGGACCGGTCTATCTAATCGGTCCAACTGGAACTGATTATCAGTCCAGTCTGATTTTATTATTAAAGTTAACTTTTATATGATCCAATAAAAATCAAAAAAACCCATTGAACCGACCGGGTTTCGAACCGATCCAACCTGATTTTTAGATTTTTAAATTTTTTATTTGAATTGTATTTATATTTATTATTTATATTATTAAATTAAAAATTAATTATAATATTATTCGATCCGATCGAAACGGTTCATCTGATTGAATCGATTGACCCACGATCCAAATGTTAAGCCGATTCGTTGTCTAGTCCGATTTTAAAAATTGGTGCACACACAATGGCCCACATGCACGCACAAACAATTCTAAAAATCTAAAAGTTAGTTTATTAAAATCTTAAGTATATAAAACTAGAATCGAGAATATGTTCCACATGCTCTGCCCAAAATTAAATGCATGACATATATGATGGAAAGCCTACTTTAAAACACATGTTGAACCAAGAATTAATAACTAGATGTTAGCTATTACTTTTTTTAAATAAAGTATAAATTATTTATGTTATGATTTGCAGCATGCTATAATCTAAGTCTAAATATTTTGAATTGCCGTAAGATGCTTTTTGAATGTATTATATATTATTCTATAAATCAGCCTCTACGGTGCATTTATTTTTAATAAAATATATTTTATTTATTAATTTTAAAATAAGATTACGTAATCAGAAAATCAATCCAAACTAATCTAACTTTAATGAGGGCCAAGTTGCATTACTTTTGATATCAATTGATTCAGCTCTCATTTGAAAGTTGAGAACCAATTAGGATAGATGGTTTGGAGGAAACTTGTGATGCCCCTCTCAATATTTTACATCGAAAAATTGAAAGTTAATCGTATGATTATAATCAGAAGAAATGAATAATACTAATTGGATCCTTTTTGAGTTGTAGTGGCCCAAATTGGTATGGACCTTTCCGTCTTACTTTTTGTAACAAAACGGACTATAGTGTTATGGGTCTGGAGTTCGAGTCATTACAATATATATTAGAGTCATGCGTTACAAAACTCTACCTGGCCTAACGCAACCGGCCTTGCTTCGCTCTATTACAATTACATCTAAGCTTTGCTCTTATTACAATTACATCTAAGCTTCAATCGAATAATACTATGAATTAAAAAAAAGGGACAATATCGGTGCATACGTACAAATTAGGTTTGCAATGCAATCCCAGTTTTGTCAAGCTGGCAGACGAATGATAGTTTAGAGGAGGAATAAAAAATATTGAAGATGCTGACACGAGGAACTGCAGCAGATGGTTGCATTAATCTATCAAAACGAAGAGATGGAAAACTAAAGTTAAAGTAGATCACCCACTTCCTTGGTGGAGTAGGCAATGAAATTTATCACTCCAATTCTTCGGTGGCCGCGTGGGTTCCTGGCCCTCTGCGCTGGAGTCACGGGCAGACAAAAGGCAGGAGACTTTACGCCTGTCACCAGGGGAAAGAGGCCTTTCTGAACGCCTGAAGTCGCCTGTACTCGCGGTTGTGGGGTTTGGCGACGTCTACCACCCCTTATTTTTTTTTCTTTTTCTTTTTTTAAGTCTTAAAAGTCTATTTAGACGTGCAAAATAATTTTTCATTTTACATATCTAATTATTATCTTTATTTTTATTTTTCATAAAAATAAAAAATATATTTTTAATTAAAATTTTAAAATTATTTTAATTTTAAAAATTAAAAAAAATTATGAAGGATAATTGATTGCGGAGATATGATGATCAGTTATAGAGGGAGTTGGATGTAATACTCCGACGAAGAGATGGTAACGATGAGTGGCAGAAGTATGATGATGGTAGATGATGAAAACGATGACGAAAGTGAAGGTGGAGGTGATAGTGATGGAAGATAGTAGGTAAGTGGGAGATATGATAGTAATGATAAAGGAGAAGGGTAGTTGAGTGCGATAGTGATGATAAAGCTATGAATGATAGTGTTGTGGCGATAGTGATGATGGGTGGTAAAGGATGGTTGATGATGATGATGACAATGATATGGAAATAGAAGATATAGAGAAAATATTACTTCATTTTGAAAAGAAAACAAACCAAGATATTTTCTAACATGGTGTATATTTAGAAAACTAGAAAATATAGAACATATTTAGTTGTAGAAAATTGGGAATGTTTTTTTGAATTTTTTTTATGAAGAACATAAATCAGAATTGTGTTCAAATCTAATATTTTTTTAGATAAAAAACTCAAAATTATGCTTTCAGATTTCAAAATATATATAAGGCTTAAAAAATATCTTTGTATTATTTTTCATTATTTTCTTTCCAAATAATATATTATTTTTTTTTGCTTTTCGCCACTACACCTTTTATCACATCACCACACTCCACCATACCATCATCATTACACTACCACCATCCCTCTACCTCTACCATCTTCCACCACCTCACTATTATTACCACATATTTTTGCCGCACCTTTCATCCTTCATCATGTTCATCATTACTATATCTTCACCACCTACAATCACCACCACGTTAACTATCACCGTCATTAGCACCATCACACTTTATCTTTGCCACTTCTTTCACAATCATTCATCACTATATAATCTCATCACACATTTTTCATTATTTTCTTTCCAAATGAAATATTTTTTTTATGCTTTTAACCACTACACCTTTTATCACTATCACCACACTCCACCATACCATCATCGTCACCACTACCACCATCCCTCCACCATTGCTACCATCTTCCACCACCCTTCACTACCATTACCACCATATTTTTACGCACCTTTCATCTTCATCATGTCCATCATTACTATATCTTCACCACCTATATCACGACCACTTCAACTACCACCATCATCAGCACTATCACACCTCTATCATTGCCACTTCCACTACCTTTCATCACTATATCTCATCACACCCACTATTCTTTACTATCATCATCGTATCTCACCTTCAATTATCACCAACCGCTACTATCGCTATATCTTCATCATGCACTACCACCACCATTATATATACCACTTACCACTATTCCTCCACCATTATCACTACCATCATTTATCCACCATCGCTATCACCCTACTTACACCATCCACCATCGCCGCCACCATATTTATACCATCCACTATCATATCCCTATTATCCTCCTCCGCTGTCTACCATCGTATCTTCATCATCAATTACTCTCTATGACTCATCTTTTCTTAATTTTAAAATAAAAAATAATTTTTATTTTTTTATAAATAAACATTTTAATTTTTAAGAAAAGAAATTTAAAAATAAAGTAGAGGAGGGAAAGTAGAAAACATTCTTTATAACTAAACAGACCCATAGTTTTCTAATTTTCTATTTTATTTGAACATAAAATATTATTTACTATTTACAACCAAAACAGGCCCTTAGTTGCCTTTAACACTTCAATTCTTTTTGTGAGCTATATATTTACATGGATCCATGGATCAATAGAGAAGACAGGTTCCCTTGGCCTCGATTATTATTTGAACTCTGCATAGCCTCCACTTGGCAGTTGGCATGGGTTTGAGAATTATTCAGCCTATCAAATTTTTTTTTGCCCCCTTAGGAAATTTTCCTCCCTTCGAGAGGAGAGAATAAATTATAGGAAGGCAAAAGGCCACCATTCCAAGGGGCGGCTGGGGGCATTGACCATGACCTCACCTCTTGTCATCATTCTCAGATCAACTCGATCAATTTGATTCATGATTGGTCCAGTTCTGGTACACCCCCAGACAATCTTATTTTAACTGCATCCGCCAATAAGAACGATGGAATCCCCATCACTTTAAGCGATGATGTTGAAGGATCTAATGGCCTTCAAATGTCCAGCCTGAACGATAGAACTGGATCCCTGTGTAAGGTACAAAACGCCTCGCCCCCCTCACCACTTCCCACATCGTATATCGTTCACACCATTTGGAAAGAGCAAGCTCTGAGAGCCAGACTCCATTTTTGTTCTTCTTTGCTCCTAAAATAAAAGTTCTCTCTTCTTTCTCTCAAGATGGCACAGGTATGCAACAGCTATATCCTTAGTCCTAAGCTTCTTCATTGTCTTTTCTTAATTAATTAATTATATATATGTGTGTGCTCTCTGGTTCTTCAAATAGCAAAAGGTAGTGGTGAAGATTTTGGCCATGAATGATGACAAGACAAAGCAGAAAGCAATAGAGGCTGTTGCAGATATCTACGGTATTCTCCTTTGTTTTTGTTTTTTTTTTCTTCTTATTTATTTGTTTATTGATTTATTTATACCTGGATCTCCTTCCACCACCATGGTTTAGATCTTAATGGTGCACTGTGAACAGAGTTGAGTTATTTTGTGCATGAAGATAACTCTTCTTTGAATCAAAGTGGCAATAGTTCAAATATCCTCAATATAATGAGCCACCGACTTCCCTGTGTTTTTCCTTCCTTTCATATTAGAAGGTTGGTGTATGCAGGTAGATTAAATTAAAGATGGTCTCTGTTTCGGTTGAAGTGTTTTATTACTTTGGGATTATTAGGAGTCTGGATTGTTTGAATTATCCAAGCAAGAATCATGGAAGATTGCGTAATTTAGTGAAGTACTTGTGCTGGAAATACTGGGTGTGGACTCCATTACATAATAAGATTTATTGAAAGCAAATCCATGGTTGCTTGCAGGAGCGGGTCACCTCTCCCAGCTGCTTAATTTTGGATCAAATCAGTGGAATTGCTTTCAATAATTTACTGAATTTACTCATCAAACAGAACCAGAGAACTTGTAACCAATTAAAAGACATCACATTTTTATTTTTATTTCATACAAAGCAATAGTGGATATACTTCTAATGGATTCCCAAGTTCCCATTTTCAAATCTTCAGAAGTTTCCAGAGTTCAATTTTTTTTTTTTCCCAACTGTTATTTGTTCCCACTAATAATTCTACAAATCACAACAAAGAATCCATTATTCATAAACTGGAACTCCAGTAATTTTAGTCAAAAATAATGAACAATGAATCTGAACTCAAAATAAAATAGCCAACAAAACAAGTAAACATGATTTCTCCGTGGCATTTCAAATCCAATAACGTTGTAAAATATCAAAAAAAGCTGCACATGATTTCAAGTTTAATCACAATATCATTTGACTTGGCAACAGGCGTTGATTCGATTGCTGCTGATCTGAAGGACCAGAAGATAACCATCATAGGTGAGATGGACACAGTGGCGATTGCAAAGAAGTTGAAGAATTAGGAAAGGTTGATATCTTATCAGTTGGGCCAGCCAAAGAAGAAAAGAAAGAGGAGAAGAAAGAAGAAAAGAAGGAAGAGAAGAAATAAAATAGTGTGTTATCTTGATGAAAGTATTAAAGGTTTTTCTCCGAGTAAACCGACAAACTATTTGTAGTTCTCTGTGGTAGCAGTGTGAAGTTTTAAGATACTGACACATTACGCAATAATATTCTCAGCCTTATCACTCCCAGCACCTGTCCCTGTAAGTGGATTAATTGGTAATTAAATGCCGCATTCAAGGCTTTCCACATTGCAGTTGTAAGGACCGGGTCCTGCCCCAGCAGCACTGACCCGTTTTATTATAAGAAAGTAAAATGGATAAGGTTCACAATTTGGACCATCACAGCAGGCGAGATTCTAGAGAAAGTTCTTACAGGTTCAAAAGATGCTTTCATCAATGTAGCACTTTACCGTGTAGCTCTTACAGATTTAAAGGTGGTTTCAGGTTCAAGAGGTGGCTTTCAAGCACTTTCAGCCAAAGAAGAAAAGAAAGAGGGGAGAAAAAGAAAGAAGGAAGAGAAGAAATAAAATAGTGTGGCATCTTGATGCAAGTATTAAAGGTTTTTCTCCGAGTAAACCGATAAACTATTTGTAGTTCTCTGTGGCAGCAGTGTGAAGTTTTAAAATAGACAACATTATGCCATAATATTCTCAGCCTTATCACTCCCAGTACCTGTCCTGTAAACGGATTAATTAGTAATTAAATGCCGTATGCAAGGCTTTCCACATTGTAGTTGTAATGACCGGGTTCTGGGCCACCAACTTGGGCCACCACATATGTGGGATTCTAGAGGTAGCCCTCACATCCCATCAATGTAGCACTGCCGTGTAGCCCTTACAGGTTCAAGAGGTGGCTTTCAGGTTTAAGAGGTGGCTTTCATGCACTTCTAGCTGGTACGTGGCTCTGATACCATATTGTAATGACCCGAGCTTCGGGCTCACAGTACCCATAAATCCGTTTCGTTACAAGAAAGCAAGACGAACAAGGTCCATACCAACTTGGACCAACACAGCCAAAAAGGATCCAATTGGTACTTGTCTATCTTCTTTAACTGGTTATAACCATACAATCAACTCTCAATTTTTCGATATGGGACTATTGAGAGAGGGCATCACAGTAGTTATAAGCTGACAAAAGTTATAAACTTTGTTATGGTCTTACATTTGTCTGGAGCAAGACAGTGACAAGTTGGACGTTTTAGGGGTGCGCCAACCTGCATCGCATCAATAGAAAAGAGTTAGAGATCATCCCTATGTCAATACCTTGCATTATTCTTTAAGCTTCTTCGGTCGATTCAGACTAGGCTGGGCCAAAACAAGCAGGAGTGGTCATTGAACCAGCAATGAGTGATATAAAATAAAAACTGCACCAACTAACATTGCCCATGCCATAAAAGATTATGTTAATCTCGCTGTAATGCAAATTATTTTTCAGGAAACAATATCATATTTGTGTTGGTAGAACAACTCTTTTTCTGAATTAGTGTAAGGTTGGCATGCATAGAAATATCGACGCAGGATGGCATGACAAGCTGAAATTAGGTGCAGTGCAATGAGTGTTCACTTGTAAACAATTGAAAAAGAAACCTTTGCAAGTATGGTTGGTGACATGATCATGATATATGCTGATAGAGAATTTTTTTCTCCTCTAATTGAAGCTCTCACTCCTTAAAGCTTGTGGAGACTGAGTCAAACTTGACGTCCATGCTTCTGTTTAGCATAAACCAATCAAGACATCTGTTCAATCTTGTTAACAGATCCCCTTAGTATTTGTGATGACGATTGGATTTTATTTTGAGAAGATCTCCTACTTCACCTTACTGGTTGGCAAATCAGACAGACTGCAAACTTAAATCTATCCGAAGCTTCGTACCATATTCAAACTTAAATCTATCTCCTCCTTGAAGAGACAGCTGCAGATCATTTGTCCTTTCTTTTGTTTTTTTTATTTTTGTTTTTGGGAATAATGAGGGAAGGAGCAATGCCCCACTAAAGTGTTATTAGTTTAAGTTATCGTTGCAGGGAAGATGAGTTAACAACAAAGAATAATTTATTATAAGCTTGAGAGTGAGTGTTCACCAATGGAGCAGGCCAGCTGTCAAATGGAACTAGAGTCAAATACTAGAAATTGCAGTTGCCGAGGTGATGAAATATACCACCTGTTTCATGATCAAATTTCCCTTATGAAATTGATTTATAAAGTTGACTAATATTCCTTGGATGAAAATATTGCACTACCTCTTTAGATAACAGCTGATGCAAACAAAGCATTGTGATGGTAAAATTTGACAACAATCCTCTCCCTTGCTCAATGCCGGTTACATTAACATATGTTGCAAATATTACATTCCAAATGTGAGTAGAATTTTTTATTTTAGATCACAAATAAAGGAATTTGCAATAAAGCCAAACATCTTTCACTTCTTCCAAGAAAGAGTGATGTAGAAGATTAAAGGTTATGAAATGAGGATAACAAGAGAATGTAGAATAGTTTAGCAGCATATGAAGAGGTATCATAGTTGTAGACATCCCTAGGGCTAGGATAAATAAATGGTCATGCTATTGAATCAAAAGCTTCTTAATTTTAGTGAATCCTCTTCTTATTAACATTCTTTTCTTATTTTTATTAGATTCGGATTGACCATATCCCATTTCACTATGCCTTCAATTCATCACTTATATTTTTAGTTGGACCTAATTACGCCCAATAATATAAATGAACATTTTTCTAATTTCAAACCTTAAGCCACCCATTTTTGATCTAATTCCACTTGTCCTGCCCAATTCCAAACTCAATTCATATATTCTCTTACTTAATTCCATCGCTACTTGATGAGTTGCAAGCTCAATAAAATAAAATTCCTACTAATTTCATTAATTAATATTGGCTAGGCTAATCAGAATTCACTTTGTTTAGCTCAATGCATTGATCTAATTCAATTCTCTTCAAATTGCATATTAACTATATTTTCTCTTCATCCTAATTAATAATCGATGGGTCCAACTAGACATTTCCGATTTGTTAAATTCTATACAAGCAGGTAAATTCAACCTACCTGGTTCGATTTTGAACCTCAATTTAATGATTTTTGAGGCTCGATCAATAGTTCATATTAAGTTCAAATTCAAACTATTATCTCTCTTCAAAGCTAGGTTTCTAGGTTAAAATTCTATAATTTTTGAACTCCTCTGCACTTATCTTAAGCAAAATCATCATTAAAATACTTAAAAGTCCACTTAAAAATAATTAAGAAATGAAAAAAAGAAAATCAAAGAAATCTAAACATATTAAGTTCTAATTTCCTCTCAAAGTGCATTTTGGTATGAGGTTACAAATGGAGTGATAAGTTACAGACAGGTTACAAGAATAATATTTTCTAGTACAAATTTTAAGGGTATGTTTGGTATAAGATTAAAAAATGAAGGTGAAAAATTATAAGAGAAAAAAATTTTGGTGCAAATTTTAAAGCTATAAAATTTTACCTATTAACTATATTTAATTATGATTGTGAATGCATAGTGAAATATTAGAGGCATAACTTTTAATTATGTTTGAAATAAGGTTAATATAAAAAGGTAAAATATCATTAATATTTTGTTAATGTCATTATAATCAATACAAGTTCTAAAATTATAGAAATTAAGATCATACAGAACATCCTCTTTAATCAATCTCTCCATCCTCTCCTTAGACATTTGTTCCAAACAACTATGCTATATATTGAAGAATTTTCACTTGCTTTTCTATGTTTATAACCAACACCGACATTTTTAAATAGAAAAGTAGTCAAGAAAATAAAAGGAGTAACCATAGAAATCAAATTTCTTCTAAATAGAAGGTACACAAGCAAAGCCTTTTAATTCTATAATATGACTAGAAACAGGGAAAAAAGCCTAAATAATCCTACATGCTTTACATTCACTTTGACTCCATTGTTAGAACTATAGGTAACCATCTGAACACTTTGACTTTTGCCCCTTTTTATCCTCTTTTCCTCTTGAATAACAATGGTAAACACTTAATTCGAATCCTACTCCTCCTTCTAAGCATTATCAGAAACCTTAAGGATATTAAACTGGGATGGAAGAGATTCTAGAACTACACAAACTAAGAAACACTTAGATCTTGGTTCAGGCCTTGGATCATGTTTTCAGCTCCGGATCTTTTTCATTCATCACATTCTTGGCATCATATGATCCTAATTCCTTATGTCCACTTTAATGCTTTGAGTTCATTTACTTGGCTGAAAGCCTCAGTGTCACATGCTGTCAAAGAAGGGCAGGAGGAATACCATGTTTTCAGACTTCGAATTCATGAGCTTAAATGTTAAAACCAGTTCAATCATCGCAAAGTCCATAAGAATTCTCATTACTTCCCTTAGTCTTTACTTGTTTAAGTACCTTTTATTCCAGTGGTAGCAAACGTTCATGGATTGCATAGAAAAGCACTCCACAAGAAAAACAAGATGTTTAAATGTGCGATGCTCTAGAATTAGGATGTGTGCTAGATTAAAATGGTGAGCTTATGCCCCTTTGTTACATTCACTTACCTGCAGGATCTAACGTGTTCTGTTGATTTATTTCAATGCTTCAATATGTCTAGAAATAGCAATTTAAACCCATAAAACGGGACCGTTCCATTTGAAGCAGGGGTTCCTCACCTTTTTTTTGTTGAAAGAGGAAATATATACACATATATATTAGATTATTGATTTATAAAATTCTAAGCAAGAATTTGAGATGTTGGAATGGAGGTGTGTAATTCACAGAACTTCTGTTGAAAGTATATATATCAGAACCAACCCAATTAAATTTTTAAATAAATCACTTTCATGATGTTGACAAGGTAATTAAAAGATTGATGCCCAAGAGAGTTTTGGGGATTTGTTTAAAGGCTGACTGCAAAACAAAATAGGAGACAATTGAATAATTTCTTGTGGTTCTGATTAGTTCTGGGTTAATCTGTTATTAAATACCTAACCTAATTTCCATCCATCAAGCAACCAAAGCATCTATAAAGTAAATTAGATATATTTGTTCCAATAGATCAAATTTAAATGCTAGAGAGATATAGGAAGAAAAAAAACATTTATGTATAAACTATCAGAAATCTTTACACAGTGAAGCCTCGGCATCCTTGTGACACGATAAAAATATCTGTAAAAATCTGTCACAAAATGCCAGCTGAACATAACATAGAAAATTCTATCCCAAGGAAAAAAGAGACCTCACAGAAAATGAGCCACAGAAATTTTCCATGAGAGGCAGACTTTACAATTTCCAAACATGTGATGACAAAGAAAACATAAATATGAGCATAGATTTTAAATCTAGCACTTTATTATATGCTAACATTACTTTCAATCCTCATAGTTTGTCGTCATACTCAGATAGTGGAGTGATCTGCTGCTTTAGACCCTTTTTTCTTGCGAACCTCAGCAACCAGATTTGCTGCTTGGGACCCAGCCTCCATTGGGTCAGCAGACATCAAGTCCCAGTGATCAAAGATGGCCTGAGGGAATGCCTGACCAGATGTTGCAGCCCTCAGATCACCATAGAATCCAAATGACTCAATGACTGGCAGATAAGCCTTGATGTTATACAGTGGAGTACCTGGCCTTTGGAACTCCTCAAACACATGCCCTCTCTTTTGGTTAAGAACCCCATAGATAGCTCCAAGAGCCTGCTCTGGTGCCTGAATCTTAACAAGGTAAACTGGCTCCAAAATCCTTGGCTTAGCAGCCAATTGGGCTGCCAACATGACTTTTGTGCAGTTGAGATGATCTGCCCGGGGCCTCGGTGGATGGCATCGGCATGGAGAACAACATCACGTACTTCAAAACAAATTGCTCTCATATTCTCTTCGGCCAGTGCACCTCTTTTTGATGCCACCTGGAAACCTTGCACCATAGAATCCTTGATTTCATTCAAATACTGAACTCCCTTGCACATGTGAACAACCATGTTAGGACCAGTGGTTTCAGTCCCAAAGCACCAGATCTTCTTTGCAAGCTCCTTATCCCAACCAAACTCTTCAGACAGTATCTTGGCACGCGCTTTTAGATCATCTCTGGGGCCAATACGCCCCTCATCAATAGCCTCAGCAAGCCCATCCTCCATGGGTCGAGCCTCCACATACAAACGGTTGTGCTTGTTAGGAGACTTGCTCATCACTGTGTGGCAAGATCTCTCAAGAACTGTTTTGCAAAACGATACAATTGGATCAGACCTCACTGTCTCCACACCACCCATGAAGTCCTCCTGCAAGTCCTTCAAGCAAATCTCTAGGTGCAGCTCACCAGCTCTAGCAATGACATACTCTCCAGAATCCTCCATCTTGCATACCACCATGGGGTCGGATTTGGCAAGGCGTTTCAAGCCTTCGACGAGCTTGGGAAGGTCAGAGGCAACCCTGCACTGCACGGCAACACGAACCACTGGTGAAACCAAGAACTTCATGGCTCTTATTGGATGTGCATCCACTTCTTTCTCATTGGTTATGGTTGCGTTCTTTGTTATGCGTTGGCCTGGATGTTAATTAATACGTCCACTCGGTATCCAATAATACGTATTGTTGGCCTGGGTGCTAATTAATATATCCACTTGGTATCCAAATAGTCCTAGATAAACCTCTGGCTTATCCGCTACTCTCCTTATAAAAAGACTGAAGGTGTCTTTTAGTATAGGTCTTCTGAGAGAAGGACACAGAGGTAATCGAAGGGCTCTTCCTCCTTCTTTCGGCACCGCGGCTTAGGAGTGTGGACGCATTGAGGACTCTGATAGCCCTCGACGGCCGACGAGCTTTTGCTTCCGCTGCTGCCCACAGAGTGGTATGTTCCTTTGCTTCCGTTCTTTCAATTGGTATCAGAGCAAAGGTTGGTGGAGGAGCAGGCAACGAAAGTCGTCACACTTCGGGCGGTCGCCGATGTGGGAATAGGTGGAGGAGCAGGCAACGAAAGTCGCTCGCTACCTGCCCCTCAACTGCGACCATGGGAGCCGCAGCACAAGAAGAAATGAAAACAAATGGGTTTTCGAATTTGACTGATGCGTTTTGTTTTATATTGAATGATCCATCGGTTACAGAGCCATTGAATGGCTTCCCTTTTTTTTTAATGATGGCACCACCTGTAAATGGTTAGAAATCCATGGGTCATTTCATTACCCAACCAACAACCTATAATAAAAAAATAAATAAATCAAAGGCAGGTGTTGTTGCTGACGTTCAGCATTTGATGGGTCTGTCCCTTGGCGCTCGGTGCTCGCCACGTGCCTATTACTTGGCAGATACGTAGCGGAAACGTGATAGCTAAGTGATAAATCGCAAAAAATTAAAAAAAATCATAAAAATTCTTAGAATATCATAGAAATTTTATTGACAATTTTCTTGCTGTGGCATGGTGGTTTATGCTCTGTGCATGAATATTTTTATTGCCATTCTGTTTGATTTTTCCTATGAATTTTTTTCTGGATGCATAATTATTTATGCTTAGTGTACAAATATGATTTATGCATAATTCTGCATGTTATTTATGTTGACATAATTATTTATGCTTAGTGCATGAGAGGATTTATGTCAAATGCTATGTATTTTCAGCGAGCATGTTTATTTATGACTTGGTGCATAAATAATATTATGTCTTTAGTTGACATGGAAAATATGCTTGATGTAGCATATGTTTGCGTTGCGATTTGTTCCTACATTGGTTTTGTGGACAATATAGATATGTTCTATGAAAATTATCAGATTCTGTGTTCCATCTTATTAAATGAGTGATGATTATGAGCTTAGCAAAATTTTCGATCTCATTTATAAGAAGGAACATTTGTAATCTGATTATTTTTTAGATATCAGTATATACTGATATGTGCCTAATGTCCATACCTTGCTTGACTAAATGCAGTGATGGCCTCCAAATCTGTGATAGTTGATCTCAACAAAGGTAAGAAGCTAGATGGACAAAATTATGAAATGTGGCATAGGAAAATCAATACCTGTTGAATGACTTAGAAGTCTTGGAGACTTTGACAACTTGTATGACACCACCAGCGCCTAGCACTACTGAGCAACATCGCCTTGATCGGGAAGCCTATGACAATTGGGTCAAGAAAGATCGTTGTGCACGTTTTACTATGTTGAGCAGCATGCACAATGATCTTATTGGCAACTTTGAGCATTGCCAGACTGCTCATGATATGTGGAACAGCTCAAGATCAGGTTTGGTCAAACTTCGGCCACAAGGCTACGTGCCTTGAACCTTAGATTCATACAGTATGTCAAGGATCCCGATCATTCCATGTCGACCTACCTTCGTGTGATGGGAAACAAGATTAGGGATATGAAGGCTGCTGGAGTTGACCTTACTGATGAGCAACAGGTCCTAGCAGTGATTCGTTCGCTGCCTGACCCTCAGTGGAGTCAGATAAAGCTCTTGATGACTCATAGTGAGCACATCAAGACTTTTGAGGATATTGCTCATCACCTTGAGCTAGAGGCTGAGCGCATTGAGACTTCCCTTCCTTCGGCCTATGTGGTTACTGATGGGTCTTCGAGGCCCAAGAACAAAAAGAAGGGAAAGGCACGTAACAGAGTGCTTAGGGATATAAAGAAAAACTGTGGCCAAACCTAAAAGAGGACGTCGAGAGGGCAAGAGAGACGTGACAAAGATTAAGTGCTACAATTGTGGAGCTAAAGGCCATTTTGCTCGTGATTGCACTGAGCCAAAGAAGGTATGCTCCATATTAAGCTCTCTCTATGTTTGTTCATATGCATTAGTTGTTGACTCGCTCCCCGATTGGATTGTAGATTCGGGAGCAAACAAACATATAGTGCGAGAACGAGCTGGTTTTTGGATTTTCACCGGATACCTATAGATACCCAGTTTGTCGTGCTTGGGAATGGTCTGTGTGAGCAGGTTTTGGGTGTAGGAGCATATCGTGTTACGCTTCATGTGGACATGTGTTGATCCTACATGACGTTTTGTATGTCCCTACTATCCGGTGTAATCTTTGTTCTGTTCTTGCCCTGTTGGCACTTGGTTACACTTTTAGTTTTTCTGGTGACCGTATGTCAGTCTATCTGGATGGTGTTTTGTCCTTTTGTGGATATTTGTCACAAGGGTTCTTTAGACTTGATGTTGAATTGTGTGCTTCTTACTCCTCTTTTTCTTGTGCTTCTATTCCTGCCTGTGATGATAATTTTCTTTGGCATTCCAGACTTGGTCATGTGGGCCAAGATAGGATGGCACGTATGGCTAAAGCTGGGCTATTAGGCCCTCTTACCAAGATAAGTCTACCTGTGTGTGAGTCTTGTCTAGCAGGAAAGGCAACAAGAAAGCCTTTTGGTAAGGCTACTAGGGCCTCTCATCCATTAGAGCTAGTTCACTCTGATATCTGTGGACCCATGAGTGTCAAGGCGCGACATGACGCTTCCTATTTCCTCACATTTATAGATGATTTTTGCGATTCGGGTATGTGTACCTGATTTCCCACTGCTATGAAGCGCTGGATTGTTTCAGATGATTTTTAGCTGAGGTAGAAAATCAGAATGAGAGGTCTTTGAAGACTCTCCGGACTGATAGAGGTCGCGAATATCTATCTGAGCAATTCAAGCGGCTCTGTGAGGAAAAGGGGATTTGCAGGCAGCTTACCATTCCTGGGACACCTCAATAGAATGGTGTTGCCGAGCATCGCAATAGGACTTTACTAGACATGGTTAGGTCGATGATGGAGCAAGGCAATCTTCCAATCAGTTTTTGGGAGATGCGCTATTGACTGCTGCCTACATCCTTAACGTGTCCCTAGTAAAACGGTACCCTCCACTCCATATGAGTTATGGCATGGCAAGCGACCCTCTGTGGATCATTTGCGCCCTTGGGGCTCAGCAGGATATGTTCACAATGCCTCCCATAAGTTGGAAAAGCTGGGTCCTAAAGCCAGCAAAAAGGTGTTCATCAGGTACCTGAGAATTCGAAGGGTTACGTGATGTATGGTGCACATCCTGATGGAGGGTTGACTGAAGTGGAGTCCAGAAAGGACCTGTCTCTATGAGTTACAGGAGGACCTTCCTACTATCTCTAACGAGGGAGGAGATTTTTGACCTATCTCAGAGATCGCCACAGATAGTGGGAATGCTAGACCCAATGGGAGTGTCGCACCAGACAGTGGGAGCGCACAAGCTGAGCCTAGAAGGAGCTCACCTATGAGGGTTGATGCACCACCTGAGAGCGGTCCTCAGGGTTCAGATAGTGGGAATGCTAGACCCAGTGGGAGTGTCGGACCAAACAGTGGGAGCGCACAAGCTGAGCCTAATAGGAGCTCACCTATGAGGGTTGATGCACCACCTGAGAGCGGTCTTCAGTCCAGATCCACAGTTATGGAGAAGCAAACGTGGTCATATTCCACGATGACATTTTGGGATCGAAGGGAATGTGTTTCTCTGCACTCGTTGGATCCAGATGAGCCTGCTTCTATTGAAGAAGCGCTTGATTCACCTGCTCATTGTGAGTGGCAAGCTGCTATGGAAGATGAGATGGTATCGATGGCCAAGAATCATGTGTGGGACTTGGTAGACCTTCCGCCTAGGCGCAAATCTATAGAAATAAGTGGGTTCTTAAGATAAAGCGCAAGGCTGATGGGTCAATTGATAAGTACAAAGCTCGTCTTGTGGCGAAGGGCTATCCCAGAGGGAGGGTGTAGACTTTGAGGAGACATTTTCTCCTGTGGTGAGATTTGCCTCTATTCGCTTGATCCTAGCTATTGTAGCTCATTTAGATTTGGAGCTACATCAAATGGATGTTAAAACAGTGTTTCTTAATGGAAGCCTGGATGAAGAGATCTATATGGATCAACCCTTGGGCTTTGTGACCAAAAGACAGGAGGGCAAAGTGTGCCGCCTTAGAAGATCTATATATGGTCTCAAGCAGTCATCTAGGCAATGGTACCTTAAGTTTCATGAAGCCATTACATCGATTGGCTTAGATATGATTGAGGAGGACACTGTGTGTACATTAAGAAATCAGACGATGGGATTCTGATCTTGGCGTTGTATGTAGATGACATCCTAATTGCTGGGAGTTCTATTGGAGTGATCAAAGCCACTAAGGAGTGGCTGTCCTTAGTCTTTGAGATGAAGGATATGGGTGAGGCGAATTTTGTGCTGGGAGTGAGGATCCTAAGGAATCGTGCTAAGAGGTTTCTTGGTTTGTCACAAGAAACGTATATTGAGAAAGTCTTAGAACGATTCCGAATGCACTATTCTAAACCCGTTGATACCCCAATAGAGAAGGGTTGTACTTTAAGCATCGATCAGTGCCCTAAAACTGATGAGGAGAGAGAAAAGATGAGCAGGATCCCCTATGCTAGTGCAGTAGGGAGCTTGATGTACGCTATGTTGTGTACTCGCCCTGACATTTGCTTTGCAGTCGGCTTGGTTAGCCGATATCAAAGTAATCCAGGACTTGCTCATTGGGTTGCAGTGAAAAGGATTTTTTGTTACCTTTGTGGTACTGCCAATCTCACCCTATGCTATCAGGGTGGAGATTTGAGATTAAAGGGTTTTTTGACTCTGATTGGCAGGTGATAGGGATGAGCGTAGATCCACTATAGATATGTGTTTATCTTTGGAGTGGAGCTGTCACTTGGTGCAGTAAGAAACAAAGCTGTACCGCCCTGTCCACCATGGAAGCCGAATATATTGCTTGTTCGGCTGCTGTCCAAGAGGCTGTGTGGCTGAGGAGGTTCTTGAGGCACCTTGAGATATCAGCTACTCCACATGAGGCTATTCAGATCAGTTCTGATAGTATGGCAGTATTACAATATGCTAAGGATCCTAAGTACCATGGAAGGACCAAGCATATTGACATCAGATATTACTTCATTAGAGACATGGTCAAGCAAGGAGAGTTATCCTACAGCATATCTCCACTGGCAGGATGCTGGCTGATCCTCTGACGAAGCCTATTCCTAGGGATGTGTTCCAGGCTCATGTGAGGGGTCTAGGTCTGTATAGAGTGTGACAGACTGTGTTATGTTTCAGACTTATGTAGGAGTTTGTGTCTGTTTTTTGTCAGACAGGGATTGTATGGACATCAATGACTATATGTTAAAGTTTATGAAATGTTTATTTTCATTATTACGATGAGTTCATATTTATAGGCACATATGTGTATAAATGTCACAGGCTTAGATCAGCCCACTCACACGGGTGATCGCCCTAACACTTTTGTAGTGGGCATGATGAAACTAAAGTAGCCATTATAGATGCTTGAGTAGCAATGCATGAGTTGCAGATTGCATGGGTTGCGAAATGTGCTACATAAATTATAATGAATAGATTATAATCAAAGTTGCCTCAGTTTGGACTGAGATGAGACTCAGGAGAGTTGAGTACGGAGCATAAATATGCGTAAGCTATGTATCAATAGTGATATGTCCACAGATCCGTACTAAGCCTGTTATAGCTGAACTGGGAGCATTGGTGTGTGCTCGAGTCAAGCAACTTTGTGATGCCTGGACTTGTGTTCGTATGATGTTTGAGTATGACATGGCCCATTGAGTGGGAGCTCCATCGTAGCATGTATTACGTTGCATGTGCTAAAGTCGACCCTGTAAGGGGTAATGCGATATATTCCCTCTTCATTACCGTGTGAGCCTTACAACTATGAAGTGTCCTTGGACTTGAACCTATATCATGAAGTTGGAGTACAGTATGACTTCCTTAGCCTTGTCCTCCAGGGTCATGGAATTGATGCGGCCACATGAGATAATCCTAGGAAGTCAACTGGATAATGATGGACTGGTATGAGTGTTCAAGGAAGATTATTCGCGACCACACCTTATGTTTGTGATCCATTGCCCGGGCAATCATGTGTATGAGTTGCATATGATTATATATGGATACCAACATTATGACTTTGTGTTTTTTCAAGTGCTGCTCAGGGTAGATCTCTTGAGGGATTGAGAGTGCTTGATCAGGTGTGGTCGGATTATCTAGGACACAAACGGGATTGGATTGTATTCATGTTCACTGTGTTAGTTATTTATTAACTTAATGCAGTTTATCCGCTATGTGTCACTGTGTGTGAGTTTCGTCGGGTTGCACACCCCACCGCACTGCAAGTTGAGAGAGGAGGTTATTATGTTCCCGTGTGGACGAGTGGAAGATTGTTGGCCTGGGTGCTAATTAATAAGTCCACTCGGTATCCGATAATACGTATTGTTGGCCTGGGTGCTAATTAATACGTCCACTCAGTATTCGAAGAGTCCTAGATAAACCTCTGGCTTATCCGCTGCTCTCCTTCTTATAAAAAGACCGAAGGTGTCTTTTAGTATAGGTCTTATGAGAGAATGACACAGAGGTAACCGAAGGGCTCTTCCTCCTCCTTCTTCCGGCACCGCGGCTTAGGGGTGTGGACGCATTGAGGACTCTGGTAGCCCTCGACGGCCGACGAGCTTTTGCTTCCGCTGCTGCCCACAGAGTGGTATGTTCCTTTGCTTCAGTTCTTTCATTATGAAATTGTCCAGTCCAACCATGGCAACAGTGTTTCCACATGGCACATCCTCTATTGACTCCTGCTTCTTGCCCATCCAAACAACAGTTCTCTGCACATTCTTAACATACAAGTCCTTCTTGTCACCTGGAACATAGTTAGGCCCCATGATCCGAACCTTCAAACCAGTGCTCACCGTGCTGGAGAACACCTGACCAAAGGCATAGAACCTTCCTTTGTCTGAAGCTGGAATCATCTTTGAGATGTAGAGCATCAGAGGCCCTTCAGGATCACAGTTTCTGATAGCAGTTGCATATATGCCATCCAGGGGGCCTTCATACAAATTCTCCACACGATATTTCTGGGCCTTAGCTGGAGATGGAAGGTGGCAAACCAACATCTCAAGAAGGGCACTGTGTTGTTGTTTCCTCATCAATTGGATCAGCAGACCTCACAATCTCCACACCATCCATGAAGTCCTCCTGCAAGTCCTTCAAGCAAATCTCTAGGTGCAGCTCACCAGCTCCAGCAATGACATACTCTCCAGAATCCTCCATCTTGCATACCACCATGGGGTCGGATTTGGCAAGGCGTTTCAAGCCTTCGACGAGCTTGGGAAGGTCAGAGGCAACCCTGCACTGCACGGCAACACGAACCACTGGTGAAACCGAGAACTTCATGGCTCTTATTGGATGAGCATCCACTTCTTTCTCATTGGTTATGGTTGCGTTCTTTGTTATGAAATTGTCCAGTCCAACCATGGCAACAGTGTTTCCACATGGCACATCCTCTATTGAGTACTCCTGCTTCTTGCCCATCCAAATAACAGTTCTCTGCACACTCTTAACATACAAGTCCTTCTTGTCACCTGGAACATAGTTAGGCCCCATGATCCGGACCTTCAAACCAGTGCTCACTGTGCCGGAGAACACCCGACCAAAGGCATAGAACCTTCCTTTGTCTGAAGCTGGAATCATCTTTGAGATGTAGAGCATCAGAGGCCCTTCAGGATCGCAGTTTTTGATAGCAGTTGCATATATGTCATCCAGGGGGCCTTCATACAAATTCTCCACACGATATTTCTGGGCCTTAATTAGCTGGAGATGGAAGGTGGCAGACCATCATCTCAAGAAGGGCATTGCTTGCAGGCAGCCAGGTCTGCATGACACGTTTCATCAATGCCTTGCCAACCAAATCCTTCTCCTCAGCTTTCATGGTGATGCCTAGCTTCTGCAACATAGGCCATAGCATGTCCTTCTGACCACTCATGCAGGCATTGATGATTTGTTTGATTGGCTCATAGCAGAGCTGGACAAATCCCCTCCTGCAAGCAGGAAAGCCTGTGTTCCTGGAAGTCCATCTCCTTGTGGCAGGGTCAAAGTAGTTCTCACCCCATAGTCTCTCCATCGTCTTTGCCTCATCAACTGCAAACTTGGATGCATACATCTTGGCAAAGTTGGTCAGGGTAAAAGCCCAACCATGCAGGCCAGCAGAGAAGGCAATGGTTCCTTTCTCTGGGTAAACCTGGCAATCACCAAGAAGAGGGTCTTCATACGTGGCCATGATCACATTGACATTCTCGATCACTCGTTGGAAGGTCTGATAGGCTTCCTCTCATCAACCTGGAGCTCAAGGAAACACCTGTCCATCTTGTTGACAGCCAGAACTGGCTTAATCCTTTCTCCAAGAGCTTGTCATAGGACAGTTTCAGTCTGAACACAGACACCTTCTATGCAATCCACCACAACTAACGCACCATTGGTGATACGGAGAGCAGCAGTGACCTCTGAAGAGAAGTCAACATGCCCTGGAGAATCTATGAGGTTGATCAAGTACTCGTTCCCTTGCCTCTCACCCTTGAAATTTTTTAAGGATTCATCGGACATCTCATAGTAAAGAGAGATCCCAGTTGACTTGATGGTGATACCTCCTTCAGCTTCATCCCTGCGTGTGTCAGCCATTCGAACATCTCCTGCTACTTCTTGTGCAATAATTCCAGCAGCCGCCACAAGAGAATCAGTAAGAGTTGACTTGCCTGAAAATTTCATAACAGATCCATGTCAACAAGTACTTTCAAGAACTTGCAAGTTGAAATTTGATAGGTAATGAAGAAAGGAATCCGGAAAAGGAAATCAAAAAAAAAAAAAAAGTCATACCATGATCAACATGTGCAATGACAGACATATTACGAATGTTATGTTTGTAATCCATAATTTTACAGAGCTCTTCCACTGTAAACTTCACCTGAAAATGCTAAAATACACATCAACATTCAGTAAATGATAAGAAATTATGTGAGAATTAAATCAGTGAAATTTTTTTTTTGAGTTTAGCATGAATACCATCTTGACTGCACTTAGTCACAAGATAAATGAAGATGTTGAAAGAAAACTCCTGTAACATTGCAAACCCCACCCCCCAAGAAAAAAAGAAAAAGAAACAGAGGAAGGAAAAAAAGTCATTCACTGAAATATTGGTATCATCATGGTCAAATTTCAAAAGGAATTACGATCCATTATAAAGACAGAGCAGTAGAAAATCAAGACTTTTTTTAAGTCAAAGTGCTGGGGGAGACCAACTAGCTGCTACTTACAGTATACAAATATACAAACAAGAATTGAGAGTACCAAAGCTAAGCTAGTCAGCAAGTAGCATAAATAGATTGTATGCAAAAATTAGGAAAGGTAATGAAACAACATGAGATAACCTGCTAGTTTTCCTTCTTTTATTTTTATTTTTTACGAATAAATTCTCAGTTGACGATGATTTTCTAAGAGAATTTTGGTGGAGAAGAAAATGGTTTATGATGCTGAAATGTACCTATGCACACCAGATCAAATCTGAGACGACCTTCGTTTCATGCTACCATCTCAATACAAATTCTAATTGTATGAAAAAAAAAGGACAATGGTTTGCTTATTAGACCTCAGAATGCCATGTTATTATTATTCATATTCAATATGACAAAGGCATAGTCTTCCCCTTTTTTTCAAATAATATTCAACAACAAAACACAAAAAATCTAGTCAGCCCACTATAAGTTCTCTTATTTACAAGAATATTTACTAAAACAATGATATATCTAAGTTGAATTAATTAATAAATAATTTTTTATTTTATCAGTTCAAGTAAATATCAACCAAAATTATCCATCAAAAATTATCACGTATCTTAGTATAGAATAACTATTATTAAGCTATCCAGCACTTTAGAAATTTAGTTATCAAATAGCAAACAATTTTTTAACAAAAGTTCTACTTGCAAAAGTTCTATTGCCTAAAGCTTTGTAGGCAAAAGCTCTACCACTTACAACCATACCAAAGGAGGCCTAACCTTCTTATTAGTCTGATGAGCATTCACCTTTATTTTGTAAAGGCAATAGTTTAGCATATATTTAAATATCTATTAGCAAAACTCAATATCATCATCTTTGAGCAAAACTATGGAGCTGCAGTGCAAACTGCAAGTAATGTAACATAAGAAATTTTTGGTATAACAACAACATTTAACAAGGGTTTAAATATCAATTCAGAGCCCTACCCCAGTTACTTCTAGGATGGTAAGATACCAAGAACGGATAGAATGGTATGGTTGATACTCACCAAAACAGCTAATAATAACAAGAAGAAAAATATATCAAAGGAATTTGTACTAGAGCATTCCAAACAAACCAGTGTGTATTGGGTGCCCCAATGCAATCAAGATAATCATATGAACTAGGATAGTAAGGACATCTCAGTTCAAGAGATAATCGGGGCCCATAAGCATCCTGAGTCCTAGATTTTTATTGGAATAGTATATTTACTCATGGTATTAAGGTGCACCAAATCGAACCAGTGTGATGCTAGGATAAGGGTGTTTAGATAGGTGAAAGGTCCAAACCAAGAAGAAACTCTCAATTACAGTCAATTTGGAGTAGTTTGGGCCCCTTTTCTTTTCTTTTCCTTTCTTTTTCTTTAGCCTTCTCTCCTTTCTTTCTTTTCTTTATTTCCTTCAGTTCCCTCTTTCCTTCTTCCTTCTTTTTTACATTTCTTTTTATTTACTCTTTCCTTCTTTCTTTTCTTCTTCTTTCATCCCTTTATTCTCTTTTCTTGCATGGATGTACTTTAAAAATCAATGAGTCTTGATTGGGTACTTTGAATAATATGGAGGCTTAACTAGGTACTTTAAACATCCATAAACCCTAAAATTATCCCCAAAATAAAAAAATAAAAAATAAAAAAGCCAAAGGAACTGTACTGTTATCAACTGATATACATTTGCATAACAAGCATTAGTACTGTATTAAACTGGTCACTCAATACCAAATCTATAAACCTTGGATGATACCATCTCATTCTGTCGGGAGATAAACTCTTCAGATTGAGCTTTATTCTATCAAGATGAGGTAATCTTTATAGTGCAGTTCTATGAGAATGCTCCAGAAAGGAACAGGCAAGATCCAAGAAATGGCTTTAAATCAATGCAGATGTATTAAAAATTATCTGTTTAACTAATGATGCCAGGAAAAAAAGGGAGCTGGCAATTAGCACCAAGCAGGAATGGGGCTTCAACATAAAATGAGACTAGATCTGGTTATCTGCTTAATTGGAACATTCAATTATGGAAATTGAACTACTTAAAATTCACAGTTGGATAAACTAAGACAAACTTCAAAAATGGAAATTAGGAGCATATCTTGGAATTGTAGAAATAAGGGAGGTGTGGGGCTGCTGGAATTGATTGCAACAGTTGAAAAATTGGAACATATATGTTTCAATGATCTGAGAATAACTTTGAAAATGAAGAACTGAACATGGTTAAGTAGGGGGAGACAATCTATGAAATTGGAGGGATTTTAAGAAGCCTCAGTGCCGCTGCAAAATGCTAAACAAAAAGAAGGAAAGAATAATGGACTGGAGAAGGTATAGAAAAAGGGCAAATGCTGATGATAGTGTTGGAATCACACTTGCACACCAAGAGCCAATATGTTCCACCTAAATAGGTCCCTTTCAGGCATCTGAATCGCATTGTGGAAGAAGAGAGAAATTTATTTAATTCTCAAACTTTTGTGACCTGCACATTATTTATGTAATTGGGAGTTTGTCTTATTATGGGGCAAGAAAACAGAAGGAAGCAAAAGAAAGCAAAGAAGAGAAATCATGTTCACTTCAGGCAGCTGGATCCTCCTTCCCCTAAGATCCTAACCAATCAAGTTTCATAATATGGCTTGAGAAGGAGCCTAAAAAAAAAAAAAGAGGAGGTAAAAGGAGGTCCAACACTTAACTGCACCTTCAAGATAAGCAACGGTGTTTCATAAAGAGAGGCTTTGATTGACTAATAATCCTATTTTTACACAATAAAAGAAAGGAATATAAACAAATGCCAATGAGAAGAACCCCTATGAGTTTCACTCCTGAGGGTTTCCTATGACTCTTAAGTTTTGTCCACACCTATACAGAGGCCATACAAGTGAGATGGTGGATGGGGCTTTATATCTTTCTTCTATTTCCTCTTCTTTATTACCAAATGTGTTGCTACAAAAATCCATTCTTCGGCTTGGGAGCGGTACACGTCGAATCGGGTAGCGCTTTTTCATCCGGATGGACCTGCAAGATAGTCCTCACATAGGAATCACAGGGGGTGGTCCCTGGAAGACCCTCGATGCTCAAGTCAGTAAAAATTCTGAGCAAACAGATGAGAGAAGAAGGCTCCACAGAAGGATCTTCCTTCTTGACATGATTTTTCAGGAGCAATGACCTTTGCTAGAGTTATTTTTTGGGCTTAGATTGCCTTCAAGAATGTACCTAGGGGGAGCTCTGGGACTTGGTATTTGTACGCTGCCAAGGAGATGAGCCAATTTTTCAGGCATGTTTTAGGGAGTTAGCATCCAATAAAGCCAGAATCCCAATAGTTATGGGGATCGGCAGTTGATGAAGCTGATGGACGCTTTATCGGGAATTTGGAATCCCGTTGATCATGGACGGAGTATTGCATTTGGCTTCCGTTCTCATTTTGGAAGGTTCATTCTGCAATTCTTGCGATTAGGATAGTTTATCCTCTGAGATATCCGGCATGGTTTGAAGCAGCATTAGTGCTTACGTTGAAAGGATGAGGATCGATCTTGGCGATGTACTAAGATAGCTCGGCCCTACTGAGGTTCGGATATAGCTCGGTCCTGAGGCACTGAGATAGCTCGGCCAGATGGTTCGGCTCTGAAGTTTGGTCAGATAGTTCGGCTCAGTTCGGCCTTAGTAATCGGGCACGTTTATTGCTGCGGTGACAATTTTTCTCCGCATCAAAATGGATTACATAGCTACCCATATCAACGTTTAACAGATGAAATCTGATTAGATTTCTTATGCTTAACCTAATGTGAAAGTCTAAAAAGTTTTTAACAGAGTTCAATTAACATAAATACAACTACTTCAATGCAAATCAAGCACTCCGTGTTTTCATTCCCAGCATTAACTTCAAGTTCAAGAACGAAAGGGAGAATTTTTTTAGAAAACAAAATTGCAACGCATACTCAAAGAAAAGTCGCAGTACTACCATAAAAAAGTTAAGAAAAGTCACAAAATTGGGCAGATAAATGTTATTAAGAACTACAAACCGTCCAGAACTCAGTCAACAGCTGCCAAAATTCCAATAGAAAAGGAAATATGACAACGCAAACAAAAATATTTTCCTTGAAGGTGACGATTATGTCACCGCCAACCTCACATGCATGTAGAATTTAATACAGAAAAGAATGGAAAGGGAGCAATACGTGAAGCAAATTATGTTACCTCTACCGTTATATTTTCGTTTAAAAAAAAAAAAAAACAGAGCAAATGCTATTACCTTTACAACAACACGTCTATCAAAGTTAAACAGACATAAGAAATTCCGAAGAAATATGACAGACAGAAGAGGCAAAACTCATAATCACAGTTGATGAAACAGATGAGTAGAAGAACAAGAAGAAGTCCACACCTGATCAGCTACGAGGGCAGTGTAGAGTTAGCGTCAGGTACAGAGAAGAGGGATGAGGGAAAAGGGTGGAATCTGGACTAAGACCACCTAAATTTGAGAGGTCCAGTCCCGTGACTACAGAGCAGAGGAGCAGCATCTCGTTTGCTATGTCTAACGCCAAGTTGATCGGACTTCCGTGCGGACCAAGTCTCTATTGACTTTTTTTTCTCCCCTTCTACAAGACAACCACAGAAGAGTGCTGACCAAGATTTAAGCATGCCGGAAATTTGACCAACGCCGATGTCCACAGACACCATCGACAAAAAAGAAAAAGCTTTGCACTCAACTGTGCCAGAATAACTCTTTGTATCATCATTTTTTTTGAGCAATTAGATGTATTCATTTTAAAAGTTGTTTATTTTTTATAAGTACTGATGTGGCCGATGGTGCCACATGGACGATAACGATAAAATTAGCCAACGGCATGAGCGAAAGCTATGCGCTTGCCCCGACTTCTCCAAGTCGGCCAAGGCGGGACTCCTCCAAGTCGGTACTTGATAAGTGGCTCCGATGCGGCCTTGCCGACTACGGTTGGACTGACTTTTCCAACTAGGCCCACCTAATCTGACCTGCGCCATCTGACACAGCTAGGCCCACCTACCGTCTGACCATCGCCAGGCTTACCTGTGCCGCGTGACACAGCGATGCCCACCTAACTCACGCAGTTGATGGGATATGTCTTCGATGGGACGGAGCTCACCGACCAGCTTTCACTCACGTAATTATCATGTGAACATTCTTTTCATAGAACTCTCTAATCCCTAGACGGATGTCAACGGCCAGGTACGTGAACCCAGGATTCTCAGAGCTTTTTCGGCCTCTAAGGAGCTCCCCTTCTGCTGTTACCTCCTAACTTGGACGTCGGAGGATCCCTGCCAAAGCTTCCTCTGGTCCTAGGACTTCTTGCAGGTTGTCCATTCTGGAGAGGACCCCGTCGGCAGCCACACTTTCCCAATGTCTGATTCCAATGATCGAACGTCAACAAGTACTTAAAATAAAAAATTATTCTAGCAGTCCAGTTTCCTAAATGGGTTAATGTGGCCGGTCCAATTGAATTTTGGGCTAGGCTTAAGCTTAGTTTCTGAAAAGGAAAAGTCTTTGTACACCGCCCCCGGTGCAGCAAGGCCTACGTGGGCTGCACCGCCTTTTCTGATTGGTCCACGTGGAGCCTACGTGGATGACGGTGCCGGGCGGTATGACCCTGCTATGATGTAACGTTCTGAACATGACGGGCATTTAAAGCAGTTCGCCTTTTTTTAAATTAGCGTGCAGACGAAAATGCCCTTTCCCTCCATCCTAGCGCCATTTTACGTTGGATTTCATCTGTGCAAAAGAACTCTTTCTTCCCCTTTCTTCCCCCTCGCTCTGGATTTCGGAAGCATCACCGGAATTAGTTGAGCACGAACCGTCGCCCTCACTCTGAGACTCCGGCCGAAAATCCTTCGCGACACCCCAGTTGAAATCTCACGATACCCTAGCTTTAAGGAAACGACACCCTTACTTAAAACTGACCACATAGAGAGTCCCCGCGACACCCTAGTTCGAATTCGGCCGTAAATCCTTCACGACACCCCAGTTGAAATCTCACGACACCCTAGCTTTAAGGAAACGACACCCTTACTTAAAACTGACCACATAGAGAGTCCCCAGCGACACCCTAGTTCGAATTCGGCCGTAAATCCTTCGCGACACCCCAGTTGAAATATCACGACACCCTAGCTTTAAGGAAACGACACCCTTACTTAAAACTGACCACATAGAGAGTCCCCGCGATACCCTAGTTCGAATTCGACTGTAAATCCTTTGCAACACCCCAGTTGAAATCTCACGACACCCTAGCTTTAGGGCGACGACACCCGTGCTTACAAATGACCACGGAGAGAATCCCAGCGACACCCTAGTGGAATTCGGCTGAAAATCATTCGCGACACCCCAGTTGAAATCTCACGACACCCTAGCTCTAAGGAGACACCCGTGCTTAAAACTGACCACGGAGAGAATCCCAGCGATACCCTAGTTCGAATTCGGCCGTAAATCCTTCGCGACACCCCAGTTGAAATCTCACGACACCCTAGCTTAAGGAAACGACACCCTTACTTAAAACTGACTACATAGAGAGTCCCCGCGACACCCTAGTTTGAATTCGGCCGTAAATCCTTCGTGACACCCCAGTTGAAATCTCACGACACCCTAGCTTTAAGGAAACGACACCCTTACTTAAAACTGACCACATAGAGAGTTCCCGCGACACCCTAGTTCGAATTCAGCCGTAAATCCTTCGCGACACCCCAGTTAAAATCTCACGACACCCTAGCTTTAGGGCGACGACACCGTGCTTACAAATGACCACTGAGAGAATCCCAACGACACCCCAGTGGAATTCGGCCGAAAATCATTCGCGACACCCCAGTTGAAATCTCACGACACCCTAGCTCTAAGGAGACGACACCTGTGCTTAAAACTGACCACGGAGAGAATCCCAGCGATACCCTAGTTTGAATTCAGCCGTAAATCCTTTGCGATACCCCAGTTGAAATCTCACGATACCCTAGCTTTAGGGCGACGACACCCGTGCTTACAAATGACCACGGAGAGAATCCCAGCGACACCCCAGTGGAATTCGGCCAAAAATCATTCGCGACACCCCAGTTGAAATCTCACGACACCCTAGCTCTAAGGAGACGATACCCATGCTTAAAACTGACCACAGAGAGAATCCCAGCGACACCCTAGTTCGAATTCGGCCGTAAATCCTTCGCGACACCCCAGTTGAAATCTCACGACACCCTAGCTTTAAGGAAACGACACCCTTACTTAAACTGATCACATAGAGAGTCCCCGGCGACACCCTAGTTCGAATTCGGTCGTAAATCCTTCGCGACACCACAGTTGAAATATTACGACACCCTAGCTTTAAGGAAATGACACCCTTACTTAAAACTGACCACATAGAGAATCTCCGCGACACCCTAGTTCGAAATCGGCCGTTAATCTTTCGCGACACCCCAGTTGAAATCTCACGACACCCTAGCTTTAAGGCGACGACACCCATGCTTGAATAAGGCGGGAATTTGACGTCACCCTAGTACTAATTCGACGACACCCTAGTAACTCAGCCATGCCATCTTTTCAAGAAAAGTTGCAAAATATGGGCAGTTCCTATGGGTTTGCGGGTCACTGTGATGTGATCGTGGCGATCCAGGTGTCCTTTCGTATTTCTCTGAGTCGGCATAAACCCTAGAAAAAGCACTCATTCGTCTGTTGCTCGAGAAGCCATCCTTCGTCTCTTGCTCGAGAAGCCACTGGTCTCCTTTTCCCTCCTAAATTTCTTCCATAGTTCATTCTTCCGTATACTTCATTCATGGAGATGAGTGCTTTCGTTTGTGGATGAAGACCGCGAACAAAGAAGAAGCAGACGGAGAAAATGGCGGAACAATGCAAGGACATGGTTCTTCGTTCGAATGAGGATGCGGCTCCTTCAGGTATGTTTATCACTATGTTAAAATATTATGACATCCTCTCTTAAAATTTTATGACAAGTATGTCTTCTGTCTTACCCCCTGTTTCAGTTGACAATAAAATTGTTCCAGTCCCCCCAATGAAAGCTTCCCAGCTGTTTAAGAATAGCTGCAGGCCGGCTGTATACGTTCAAAAGGTTTGGAAGATGGGGTTCACTAGACGGCATACAAACCTTATTCGAAGGACCCCATTTGGTGCCTTCGTGGACATGCAGATGTTCACAATCAACGGGCGACTGCTAGCAGACATCATAAGATGTCACAATGGAGGCGACGAGTTCATTTTCTGCGGAAAGCCAGTTCTATTCAGTGCCGACGAAGTCGCACTCATTCTTGGACTTCCAGCTCATGGGAAGAAGATCGACACATCCAGCCTATTGTTCAACGGAAGGATTTTCGGCCGGAGTCTCAGAGTGAGGGCGACGGTTCGTGCTCAACTGATTCCGGTGATGCTTCCGAAATCAGAGCGAGGGGGAAGAAAGGGGAAGAAAGAGTTCTTCTTGCACAGATGAAATCCAACGTAAAATGGTGCTAGGATGGAGGGAAAATGTATTTTCTTCCGCATGCTAATTTAAAAAAAAGGCGAACTGCTTTAAATGCCCGTCACGTTCAGAATGTTACATCGTAGCAGGGTCATACCGTCCGGCACTGTCATCCACGTAGGCTCTATGTTGATCAATCAGAAGAGGCGGTATAACCCATGTAGGCCTTGCTGCACCGAGGGCGATGTACAAAGACTTTTTCCTAAAAAAAAATATCCAGCTTAGAGTCCGAAAACGATTTTGGGCCATAGTTTACATTAGGCTGATAGCTGGCCCACTTCCGCCCTATCTCCAACCGGGAAAACCCGGTCCATCCCATCTAAAAATTGAGCCGGGTTTGGTAGCCCACGGGCTGTCCAGCTCATTGTAAGTTAACGGTCGTACACGCAACTGATACACTCGACGGCTTTGAATATCCGCGGGTCACCGCGCCCGCGAGCGGCCGATCACCGGCGCGCTGATAATATACATCCGTTTATTGCCGACATGTAGACGACTCCCTTCAAGGCCCTTAGAGAAAAGAGGCGTGTACGAGAGAAACGGAGAGTTTGTTTATCGGATATTTTGCTTCCTACCTGTCAAGTAATCTGAGCCTTTCGTACTTTATAATAAACAATCACGTCCGCTTGCATGCGCCCCGTTCCTCTATAAATATGTAGGCCATAGCCCTAGACAGCCCCATATTTTCTCTCGGCGCCTCCAACGCTCTGCTCTCTTTCGGCGTCGAGCTCGCAGCCTCTTCTCCACCAGGTCTAATCTAAAATTTCGTTTTCTCCTTAGTTTTCGTTTATTAATCTCATCGTAATCTCATTGTGTAATCTCATGATTCGGATCGAAATTCTTTTTGTTCATAAGAAACTATATAGGCTAATCTTTTGCCGATCGGTGTTTATGAACGTTGTCTCTTATTGTTTTGTTGAAGCATGATGATCGTTTTAGTCAATATCGTTGCTTATGATTAACTTGTTATGGTTCTGATATCTTGCGATTAGATGTGCGTTTCTGTTCTTTTTAGCCCCAGTAACTTTTGTATCAGATTATTTTTGCTCGAGATCTATTATTGGTTGGCTGTATTTGTTATCATATGGTGTTTTGGTGCTGATCATATAAAATTTTGATTCGTATTTTCTTTTTCTTTGGTGGTCTGTTCTATGGAATTTTTTATACGGTTATTTTTGCTTTAGTTTTTTTTTTTTTTGTGGTGATGTGATTTTGGGAATATCTACATATGTAGATGGGTTTTTATCAGGTTGTTGTCTTTTATGAGGTGATTGGTTCATGTGTATCTTTATATGATGGGTTTTTATTTGTTTATTTATTTGACTAAGATATCAGTTTGTATAGCATTCGTTACATTGCCAAAGTGGATATAAACTGATGCATCCTGACAGATTGGTTGATATAAAATCATAATATCGGTCTTTTATGGAATTTTGTTCAGAACTTTTTAGCTAATGGATAGTAAGTAAGATCTATATGTAAAATAATTTTGAATCATATTGTTACCTTGTCTGCTTAGTTCTGGCTAAGATGTTAATAATCCTTGGTTAATTGAATTTTTTTCAGCCTCTTATCTTGTCTTTCAGGTACATAATCTTCATATTTTTGTTTCAATTGAGCAATTTTTTTATCAGATCTCTTATACTGGTTCTTTCACTTTTTGTTAGATGGGTACGGTTAAATCATAGGATCATGAATGCCATTTGTGGCCTTTTGATACACGATGGAACTTTTCCTTTTCTATAACATGAGAACAATCGAACCAAGTAGAAGGTTTGATGGAGTAAAACTGATGATCAAATTAATGATTTTTTTTTTTTTTTGAGCGTGGGGGTGTTGAGGATTGGATTGGCATTAATGTTTTTTTGTTTGACAACATTATCTAGAAGTATTGGTGCTAAAATGTCTAGCAATGCCTTTCTAGTTCAATCCTAGTAGTTGTGAGTTATAGTTGATTCTACCTCCATGATATACAACTTGATATTGTTGCCATATTGAGGATTTGAAATGCTCTGTTCATGTTTTTGATTTATAAGGTCAAAAATGTTTACCAGTTAAGCCCTAGATTCGGTTTGATGGAAGTTGAACTATTGCATTTTCAAACTTAAAGGTGAATGTTGTCGTGTTCGTCATAGATGGGTTACTGGAAAATTCTTGATATAACAAAAACTTTTAAAGAAAGCCCTATATATTCTGAGTTGTTTTGAGGCCATGGAAGCAAACACCAAATAAAAAACTACTTTCTATGCCTCTTAGTGTGCGATTTTGTTAACTTTGTTCAAATCATCAAAAGATAGTGTAGGTATAGCTATTTCTGGAATAAGTTATTGCAGTTGGTGCATAGGCCTTTGCCTAAAAAAAAGAGTTGGGCACTTCTTATTGATGAAAGAAAAGAGACGTTGACACTTATTTCATTCAAGGCAAGACAGGGCTAACTCTTAACGAACGATTATCAGCTTGATTTTATTGGAGTCAAGGCATGTCATGTGATATGTTCAAAGTATTTCTTAAGTGAAACTATTTGCCTCTTTGATACAAGCGATTCTACATAAGGATCTTCTCTGGCTTTTTTCAAAAGCTGTCAATTCCAACTCTCTTTAGGTGATTTCAGCATGAAGACTTTAGCATTCTCTTACTTTATCACAAGTTTCATTTCTATTAAAATCCCTGATTGACACCCTGTTTTGTGACCTCATGGCCGAATTCCCCCAAAGTGGTGGATGGCTTTTCTTGGCGTCCTTGTGAGGCTGTTGTATCATGATACCATCGTTGAGGAAAACCTATTGACCTTCCCACTGGTTGTATCAGCACTTTGGCTAAGCTAATGAGTTATTAAACAGAGGAACTAAGTGCTGTGATCAAAGTGCTGATGGAAGGAACATTGCTTGTAGTGCTTTCCTAAGGTAGAGATTTACCTTGTGCTTTGCACTCTTAGCTAAACATTGTGAACAAAATGTTATGTATTTAGTTGCTCATATTTATATTTAAAATTTAGATCTCCCTAGGTCTTGAAATATCACAAGAGGTGATGCTAACAGTACATAAACAGTGGATTGATAACATGCCTTATCAGTGTCCAAGTTTCTGTTTTTAAATCAAAGGATATATATATATCTAAATAATCTGTTTTACATTCGGTTAAATCAATATTATATGAATGGTGTCATAGTATTTTATCTCTTAATGTAATATTTTCTCAACCCAAATGCATAATTAACAAATAATGATTAGAACATCAAAGACTAAAATGCCTTAATGCACTCTTTCTTTGATGCAAATTTGTAACACGACATATTGAGTGTCTACCATGTATTTTGTTTAGATTAATTGGTTTGTTCTTTCTAGTTCTTCTAATATATGTATCAGTCAGACCGAAGTATCAGTTTAGAGTATCAATAACTTAGCAGGATTTATTTATTATCATTTCTGATAAAACAGTAGGAATGCATCCTTTTATTTCTCAAATCTCAGCTGAGATTCTTTTTTATGAATAAGCTTTTTAAAAAATTTAAAATTTAATTTATACCAATGAAATTTATAATTTATTCTGAGTGCTTCAATCTAATTTTTGATGAGCTCTTTCCCGATCTTTTTCATTACTATGATTGTTGTTGTTGTTTACCCAGAATCCTTTTCATTACATGGGCACTGTATGCAGCAGTGATGTTCATTTTCATGTTTTTTTCCTTGCTATCTATTTATACCATTTAATATTAATTGAGGCGCTTTTTTTTGTCGTATCGGATCATTGCTAATGTTACATGGCTATTTTTTTTGTTGATGTTACAGGAGTTTTCTTGCACAACTGCAGTTTACCGGGTGACTTTTAAGTGCATTCAAGATGGTATTCCTGCCAAAAAACCATTTTAATCAGAAATATTACTGTTCACTTAGGTTTTTACCATATTCTGACTGCTGATGAATATCGTTGGCATATACAGGTGAAGTTTACAGCAGAAGAACTCCGCAGAATTATGGATTTCAAGCACAATATCCGTAATATGTCTGTCATTGCACATGTTGATCATGGTATGATTTTATCCCCTTTTATTTCCTATTTTCTGTTTTTAAGCCATTCTGACATAGTTCTAAAAATATGATGCTGTGAACACTAAAGGCATGCGTTGACATGAACTATGATGAAATTTGCAGGAAAATCTACTCTTACTGACTCTCTTGTGGCGGCTGCTGGTATCATTGCACAAGAAGTGGCAGGAGATGTTCGTATGACTGATACACGCCAAGATGAAGCCGAACGTGGCATCACCAT
Organism: Calamus simplicifolius; assembly: GCA_900491605.1. Classification (NCBI taxonomy): domain Eukaryota; kingdom Viridiplantae; phylum Streptophyta; class Magnoliopsida; order Arecales; family Arecaceae; genus Calamus; species Calamus simplicifolius. The sequence continues at coordinate 890,317 of UESW01004637.1, read as the reverse complement.
CAAGTCCACTGGGATCTCTCTCTTTTATGAGATGTCTGATGATGCTCTCAAAAACTACAAGGGTGAAAGGAATGGGAATGAGTATTTGATCAACCTCATTGATTCGCCTGGGCATGTTGACTTCTCCTCTGAGGTCACAGCTGCTCTTCGTATCACAGATGGTGCATTGGTTGTGGTAGATTGTATAGAGGGTGTCTGTGTTCAGACTGAGACTGTCCTACGACAAGCCCTTGGAGAAAGGATTAGGCCAGTTTTAACTGTCAATAAGATGGATCGTTGCTTCCTTGAGCTCCAAGTTGATGGTGAGGAAGCCTACCAGACCTTCCAACGTGTGATTGAAAATGCCAATGTGATCATGGCCACGTATGAAGATCCTCTTCTTGGTGATTGCCAAGTTTACCCAGAGAAAGGAACTGTAGCTTTTTCTGCTGGTTTGCATGGTTGGGCTTTCACTTTGACCAACTTTGCCAATATGTATGCCTCCAAGTTTGGAGTTGACGAGGCAAAAATGATGGAGAGACTCTGGGGAGAGAATTTCTTCGACCCTGCCACAAAGAAATGGACTTCCAAAAATACAGGTTCCCCTACTTGCAAGAGAGGATTTGTTCAGTTTTGCTATGAGCCTATCAAACAAATTATAAAAACATGCATGAATGATCAGAAGGACAAGTTGTGGCCCATGTTGCAAAAGCTAGGTGTCAATATGAAGGCTGAGGAGAAAGATTTGAATGGGAAAGCACTGATGAAACGTGTGATGCAGACCTGGCTGCCTGCAAGCAATGCACTTCTTGAAATGATGATCTTCCACCTTCCATCTCCTTCTAAGGCCCAGAAATACCGTGTGGAGAATTTGTATGAAGGCCCTCTTGATGACATATATGCAAATGCTATCAGAAACTGTGATCCAGAAGGCCCTCTGATGCTTTATGTCTCAAAGATGATTCCTGCATCAGATAAAGGTAGGTTCTTTGCCTTTGGTCGAGTCTTCTCTGGGAAGGTAAGCACTGGATTGAAGGTTAGGATAATGGGGCCTAACTATGTTCCTGGTGAAAAGAAGGATCTGTATGTTAAGAGTGTGCAGCGAACTGTTATTTGGATGGGTAAGAGACAAGAGTCGGTAGAGGATGTGCCCTGTGGCAATACTGTTGCCATGGTCGGACTGGATCAGTACATTACAAAGAATGCAACTCTGACCAATGAGAAGGAAGTAGATGCTCATCCAATTAGGGCAATGAAGTTCTCAGTTTCACCTGTTGTTCGTGTTGCTGTGCAATGTAAGGTTGCCTCAGACCTTCCCAAGCTCGTTGAGGGCTTGAAACGACTTGCCAAATCAGATCCCATGGTGGTGTGTACAATTGAGGAATCTGGTGAACACATTATTGCTGGAGCTGGGGAGCTGCACCTTGAGATCTGCTTGAAAGACCTGCAAGAAGACTTCATGGGTGGTGCAGAGATTGTCAAGTCTGATCCTGTTGTCTCTTTCCGTGAAACAGTTCTTGAGAAGTCCTGCCGTACAGTGATGAGCAAGTCTCCAAACAAGCACAACCGTTTGTACATGGAGGCCCGACCTATGGAGGACGGGCTTGCTGAGGCTATCGATGAGGGCCGTATTGGCCCCAGAGATGAGCCCAAAGCCCGTGCCAAGATCCTGTCCGAAGAGTTTGGTTGGGATAAAGATCTTGCGAAGAAGATCTGGTGCTTTGGTCCTGAAACCACTGGTCCTAACATGGTTGTTGACATGTGCAAAGGAGTTCAGTATCTGAATGAAATCAAGGACTCTGTGGTGGCTGGCTTCCAGTGGGCTTCAAAGGAAGGTCCATTAGCTGAAGAAAATATGCGAGGCATCTGCTTTGAAGTCTGCGATGTTGTTCTCCATGCTGATGCCATTCACCGTGGTGGTGGACAGATTATTCCCACTGCAAGGAGGGTCATATATGCATCCCAGATGACCGCGAAACCTAGGCTTTTGGAGCCAGTTTATCTTGTCGAAATTCAGGCACCGGAACAGGCGCTCGGAGGCATATATAGTGTCCTTAACCAAAAGAGAGGACATGTCTTTGAGGAGATGCAGAGGCCAGGCACTCCACTGTACAATGTCAAAGCTTACCTCCCTGTCATCGAGTCCTTCGGATTCTCAGGCACTCTGAGGGCTGCAACCTCTGGTCAGGCATTCCCACAGTGTGTCTTTGATCACTGGGATATGTTGCCTTCTGACCCAATGGAGGTTGGATCTCAGACTGCAAACCTGGTTGCCGAGATTCGCAAGAGGAAGGGTCTCAAGCAGCAGATTACACCACTCTCCGATTACGAGGACAAGATATAAGGAATCCAATATTAGAGATGCCTTTCTGTTGGCATATCTTCTTCTTCTTCTTTTTTTATATAATTTTTTTCCTTGAGTGCTTTGTCAGTTATCATCGTATTTCTAGTTACCGAGTTATGTATCCCGCGGCAAGCGTCTGTGGTGCAGTTTTCACCGAGGTTCACATTCTTTTTCTTTGGTGGGAAAACTTTTAGATGATTTGAAATAACTCTTTAATAGTGCTTTTGGCATTTTATGCCAGAAATATTAGTTTTATTTACATTGTTAGAAATTTTGGTTTTGATATTCAGACTTGTAAACATATATGTTCTATCTGTTTGGAGATTGTGCTTTTTTTTTTTTTCTCTTTTTATGCAATAATTTCATGAGCTGTAAAACTGATTTATCTGATAGCTTTTAATTGGTTTACTTCGTTGCTCGTTGGATGTGCTGCGGCCAGGGCTTTGAAGCATCCTGGCAAACTGATCGAACATTCAAAATTATAAACAACATCTCTTGTGCTTGCTCCGTAAAGCTATCTGCTTGATTTTTATTTAATTTATATATGAATTTCAATTCTATGAAATTATGATAGCTGTGCTGATCTAGCTTTCCTATGCTCTCATCCATTCCTGCATTGCTTCCGTGATCCCTTCTGCTTTAATTTGGGGGTCCTTCAGAAGGGGGAGAGTCAGAGACCTTTTATTAAGTTACATTAACTTGTGGAACATTAAATCCTTTTGCCCAAGGGTCTCACATGGTGAGAAATCTTATATGTTTGTTTCTGCTTATTATTCTGACTGCCGTGTAAGCTTCTGCACTATCATTCGTAATTAGATTTCCCTTCACTCTTGATCTCACAATGATTATGGTGCTCTAAGGAACCCTAATTGAAGTTTTAGTGCAAAAAAGGATTATGGAAAGAATATCTGAAAGCAGAGCATTTGAACGGCCATAATTAGTGTGTGCTTTGGGAAGATAAAAATTTATCCTCATGCTAATCAACTTAGGTAGTGTTTGAAATAGGGGATATCCTTGGGATATCCAAAGGATATCCCCTCTTATTCCCAAAAGCCATAACTATAAGGGATAGCAGAGAATAAAGTTAACCAAAGGGATAATCCATGGTTAACCATGGGATATCCCCTCAATTTATTCCCTAGAAAATGTAGGAATAGCTGGTTATCCCTCCAAATAAGAGTAAAAAAAGGTTATCATATGGATTTACCTTTTTGCATTTGATATGATCAATGGGATAGTCAAGGGATATCCCTAGGGATAGTCAGGGGATAAACTCTATCCCGTATACTTATCCATGGATAATATTTTTCCTATCAAACACTACCTTAATGATAAAATAATTTATGTTTTGAATACTAGATATTGATGTATTATTTCATTTCTGCAAATAATATAATGATCCTTCGATCCATCATGGATGAATTTGGCCATGCTAATATATATATATATATATATATATATATATATATGGACAAACTCTAGGAGCAAGATGTGCTACATCCAACACTCAATTAGCCACAAAATTTTAAAAAGCGTTGTCTTATTTAGAAGATTATAATGGTGTAACTAAAATAAAGTTAATATATAGAAGTGAAAATATAGCTTTTATTAAAACTTAAAAATTTTTTAAAATGTTTTTATTATTTATATATTTTTTATTTAGGAATTTAATCCAAATTTGGATGAATTTTATAAGGATAAAAAAATTCATCCTCTTCTAATTAAAAAAAAAAGCCAAACTCAATTGAAGAGAATGAGTCTTTATAATATAGTAGAGAAATTATACCTATATTCCCTTTAACTTGAAAAGGAATTCTACTTAAATAAAAATGATCTTGTTAGTGTAAACTAAAGAGAGTAAAAATAAAGAATCTAAACTTTATTTTCCATCTATTACATTCTCAACAAAGAGAATGAGAGCAGGAATATAGGCTTTACTTTCCAACTATAGTATCCACCATGGCACCATAATTTGTAGATTAGGAAAAATTAATTAAAGAGCTTAAACCTTGCTTTTTAAAATATTTATTGTTTATTATTTCATTCAAAATATTCTAGCAGAGCAGGCTGAAAGAAATCCTTACTTTCATCCAATTGAATCAAGTTGGGATGAGAGCTTTGATCCTCTATATGTATGGGGCCTTAGTTAAGGTCTAGACATGCAAGCTGTATAAGCAATGGGAGAAAGGCTTTTGGTGCTTGAAGTACTGAACTTAGTGACCTAACTTTACCTTATCTTCAGTATTTGGATTATCCTATTCATGCTAAAAGAGATGAATATTTTATAGCAAATAATGAAAAAAATAAGAAAGTTAAAATTTTAATTCAATAAGGGCTAATTTGCCAAACATGGAAGATTTGAGAGAACCAATTGATCTATTATGGACCAATCAACCACTTGTATATATTTGAACAAATTTTGAGAGCAAGTTTTGCTAATTTTATGACTTAGTTGAGCATCAAAGTTTTAATAAATATATGGAGGATGCATAAAATTTACATATTATATTTAAAATTACGATTAAAACTTTTAAGCATATGTCAAACAATAACAAAATTATCCTAGATTATAGTTAGGGTTGCAAATGGTTTGAGTTAGGTTAGATCATGCTTAATCTCGATCCAACCTACTTTCTTATTCAGATCATGATTTTAGATTTAGATCTAACCTATTTGCTGATCGAGTTGAGCAACTTAGATCAAGTTCATGAAAGAATTTTAGGCTTAATTGGTCATTTGAGTCGATTTAGGGTCAAATATTATCCGGATCCAACCTAAAATATTTATTAATAATTCCATTTGCATTTTAATAAACCATCTAACTATTCTTTTATAGCTAAAATTTAATAATTAATAATTAAATATATATTCATTAAAAATTCTAAATAAGATTAAAAATGAGTAAACTTAAATTTTCATCAAAAACTTTTAATGCTATCCATATAAATGGTTATTCCAAAGTTTATAAATTATGTTTTTTTAAAATATTTATTGATATACTAAATTATGTTATAAAATTTTTTATCAAAATAAATAATGAAATATGAATATTTAAATATAATTAAATAAAATAGATGGGAGGAAATTTAGTTGTTAAGATGAAAAGGAAAATTAGTTTAAATGAGAGTTACATTAAAGAATTGGTAGAGATAATTAGAGTGATGGAAAATAAAATTCATATAATTGAGGTTTATGAATTGAAGCAGATCATATTCGAGTTGGGTCAAAAAAGATAAGTCTCATATCTAATCTAAATTTTAGATTGAATCCAATTTTTGAACCTAATTAATATCATGGGTTTTTCAATATGGATCAGAATGAGTTTAATTGAGTCGAGTTCGAGTCTGGTTACGAGTTAACCCAACCTATTTATAGCTCTAATTAAACTAAATTTATATAGAAATGAGCAAGGTTGATAGATCATTTTGATATACATCATGCATCTTAAACTTCATATCTCATATTATCACACTCTAAAACCATCACTTAATCCGAGCTCATGATACAGCCACATTTTTCCTTAAATAAATTCTTAAAGAGTGCAATCTTGATGATTTGAACCAAGACACTCAATAATAAGAGAAAAGATTCTTAAAATTGGCAAAACATGTTTATATATAACTAATAATAGAGTGTTTAGATACATGTGGTATCAAATACAAAATCTAATTAAAATCTTCTTTCAAAAAGTCACGATCAACTTTTGAAGCTAGTTGTCCTGCTACTTTGAAAAAAGAAAATACTAATGATATAAATTAACACATCAACAAAAATCTCCAACACATACATAGCAACAAGATAGTAACTTTTAGTAGGCATATAACTACAAAAATAATATTAAAAAATAATTATTAAGAATTCATATGGCATACATGATTATTCAAATATTCATTTAGTAATTCCATTTTTGTTCTATATACAATTAATTAGTGATTCTAATATCCATATCCTATCGAATAGCATCCCTTATATACCTCTGATATATCATCACAATAATAGTTTCACTCGGTGATAATTTTAATTAAATTATTTATTATTTTATTATTACTAGCATGAGTTGGATCCAACAACATTAACCATAAGGAATTAGACTAAATATGGTTATATTTGCAACATAAGATAGACTAAAGCATTATGCTTCTGCTCATTGCTAATAGTCATAGTAATAATATCATTCCGTTGTAATTATATCATTTCATCAATGGTTGAAGAGGCAACATCCCAACTTGTATAGGCTAACACATGTCACATTTTTGCATATAGCTAAGAGACAACATAATAACAATCATATGTAACATTTTGTCCTATGATCGGCTAGTTTAATGCCTCAATTATTATCATTGTCATCATCATGTTATCATCATCATTATCATTATCATTATTTTAATTAATTACATATGATATATCATGCTTCACATAGGATGTTCATATATAATTAATATCATAATATATGCGATACAAAAAATAATGGGTGCATGCTATATATAAAAATATCTATACATTCAAGAGTTTATGTATGAGGACTTCTATCTCTAATAGCAAAGTCAATTTAGATGCATGCACTAATTAATAGATAATGAAAAGGCTCTTTATTAGCACTCTTGTTAACTGTATAGCTATTCACCTACACAATATGAAATCAACCCTAATTAGAGAGGTAATCTAAGATGAAAAAGAAGGAATGAGGCTATCGATCATAGGCATAAGGTGGTAATAATTTTTTATAAGAATTTGTTTGAATTAATTATTAGGATACCTTTAAGTAGTTATTGGCTAACAACCATATGAGATAATTGTTGACCAACAATTAAGGTAAGTGCTCAATAATATGCATACATAGAGAAGGTTGGGATTGATTATAAAGTAAGGGAGAGAGAGGAAGAGAAGAGAGCATTTGTTGGGCTCCATCATAAAGAGGGAGAGGAGGATGAGAAGAGAGTGGATTGGGTTTAGGAGGAGAGAGAGAGAGGAGGGATGGTGGAGAGAGAGAGAGAGAATAGAGGGAGAGGTCTCAGTCACCAGGTTAAGAGAGAAAAAGAGAGAGAGAGAAAAAGAAAAAAAGGAAGTGAGTGGATGATAGCCCCTTCTTTGAGCATATCAATTCATTATACGATCACAAAGGAGATAGATCAAAAAAGAGAGAAGAGAGGGGGAGATAGAGGTGGAGAAAAAGGGAGTTAGTCGTTATGACAACAAGCTAGAGAGGTAGAATTTTAATCTTTTTCATAGAGAGGTGAGAGAGGATAGGTTTGAGCTTGATACTCACTTACCTACGAAGATGATGGAGATGATAGATCCAGCCATATAATAGAGGAAATAAGAGAGAAGAAAAGGTGGTCTTGAACAATTGTCACTCCAACATGATCGGCAAGGTAGTAACCAAAGCCGAGGCAATCAATCAAAGAAAAGAAGGTCAAATAAAAGATAAGGTAAAACAGAAAACCAAAGAGTGCTTGTACTTAGCAGCTGATTGGATGGTAAAACCTGATAAGCTTGGTAAAATATTGATCAATATGAAAGAAAGAGAGAAACAAATATTCAAGGAGAGGAGAAAGATTAAAAGAAGGTTTCTTAAGAGGATAATTGGCAAGAAGAAATAAGAAAGAGAGACAACCATTGAAGCACTTCTATCCCTTCATCAATATTATTTGATAACATTTGAGTTGTGGTATGAGAGTAGCCCCCCACTTCTCCAGTGGAGTGTTGCCTCCTATCCTCTTTCATGAGCCAATGACCAAGGAACTTACTTATTGAGGTGTATATAGAGCAAAAGAAACCCTCAAGCAAGGTATAAAGGTCTTGATTTGAGTTGTAGTTTGAAAGTAGGCACCAAGGTCTCAAGTGGAACATTGCCTCCTACTTTCTTTCTACAAGTACACCTAATAAATAAGTTCCTTGATTAATGGCTTATAAAGATATTTAAATATTTTGTGACAAATATTGAAAATTATGATAGAATATAAGTTTGAAACACTTATAAATCTATACTCAATCTTGGTACCTAACATGAATAGTTACAAGAGTAGAGCCATGTATATTGAAAGGACCTTATCTCTCTCAAAATTTTAAAAGTTTCCTTCGAGGAATACTAAAAATTCTTTTATTGTCTTAAACTAATCTACTTAAAAAATTCAAATACTATAATATATAATATATAATTAATATAATTAAGTTATTCCTACATTAGTTTTAAAAATTATAGTTTCATGTCTAACCAAAATTTATACGCTATATAAATTTATTATTCGATTATATCTTTTACTTCATTATTTGATTCTATTTTTTACTTGTATAGTATATAGTAACTTATTAATAAAAATATATCTTACAAAATGATAATACAAAACTTCAAAAAATGATGCGCTAATCTTTAGTTCTCTGGAAGAAAGCTATAGTTGTGATACAATAATTAGTTTAGTTAAATCAGTTTAAATTAAACCAAAAACCCATTAATTTTTTTATTTTAACTAAACCAGTTTAATTGTTAAACTAATTTATTTTGTCCATCATTCCAGCTTCACATCACCAGCAAACTTTTTCATTATTAGTAAGCTCCATAACATTTCTTTCAACAACCTCATACAGACCATGTTCTAGCCTTAACAACTCTCAACAATCTTAAACATCTAAAACACTCATACTCTAGGCCATTGTCATTTTGATCATGAATACCATTCAAGAACCCCCTTCTTCACGGTTGAATCCATTCAAAAACGCTCTTCTCCATGATGGAACTTTGCTTGATTCCATGGCAGTGAGGAAAAAAGGTTGAGCTTTTACTCGTAGAAAGGAAGGTGGCCGGGTGAAGTGGAGATCATTTTGGTCAAAGTCATTCCATCTCTAATGAATGAGAAAGGTTGAGCTAAACCTCTTTTCAAAATTCAATAATCGATTATAAGATATTTAAATTAGAATTAAATCACAATCTAAATCCTTTGCTCTAGTTTTTAATTCTTTATTCTCTTTAATTTAAGTTAATTCGCTTGTTAGATTGCTTGTTTAGGTCAATTGGAAGGTGGGAAGGCTAAGATCCACTATCGAATATCGATATGATCCAAAGGAAGAACACTAAGACCTAATCTAAGGTAGAAAGGCTTCTGTTTAGTTCTATTGACAATAAGGGTTTGTCAGAGCCAAGGGATGAAATTGCTAGAGGATTATAAAGAATTGCTACACCCAATCCATAGCTTGGAGATGGTATGATTTCTTTGCTCGATTGTACCATATTAATCGATCATATCTATATTTAGTAATCATGGGTGATCATCACTAGGAGTGTAATCGAGCCAAGTCGATACAATGCTCGAGCTCGACTCTAAAATTTGAAGCTCGAAACTCGATTTGAACTCGATCGAGTTTCTTATTTAGAGCTCGAACTTAAGCTCGATGAAATACTCGATATACTCGAACTCGACTCAGCTCGAATTTTTATGTAAAAATTAAAAAAATAATTTTTAAATTAAAATAAATATATTTTTAATTAAAAATTAAAAAAAGTTTTATATAGTTAGAATAATATTATAAATATGTATAATTATAAAGATAAAATAGTAAAATTAAGTAAGCCCGAGCTATTAGAGCCGAATATTTTAATACTCAAACTCGACTCGATAATATACTCAAGTAGCTCGAGCTCGATTCGATAAGCAGTAAATCAATTTTAAATATTTTTGAATTGATTTTGAGCTACTCACGAACAATCTCGACTCAATTACACCCCTAATCACCACTCTAGTTTAAAGCCATCCTTCAGGCCATCACTAATGATGATTGTCACTAATGATGATGATCATTGATGGGCAGCAACAAATGATCTTTGAGTTCAATTTAAACTGAATTCAAATAGAAATTGTTCAGGTTAATTAAAATTAGATTAAGGCTTGATTCAAATAGGTTCAAATTAATTTTGATCTCTGGTTCAACTATAATTGACTCTAATTCAAATCCCTGAACCAAAACTACCGAAACTAGACCCAATCTAGGCTCGGTGAATCAGACACCCAATCCAAGATGGTTCAATGAACAAATTTCAAATTGAATTTAGTCGAACCATAATCCTAATTTCGTTCAAATATGGATGTTGAGGGGTAAAATCGTCATTACATTAATATCCATGCGAGGCGGTTAAGGCTAACCTCCTCCCTTCGTCTCCTCTGGGCTTCCGTAGCTCGGCCCCTCCGGGCTTCCTTAGCTCGGCCCTTCCGGGCTTCCGTAGCTCGGCCCTTCCGGGCTTCCTTAGCTCGGCCCCTCCGGGCTTCCGTAGCTCGGCCCTTCCGGGCTTCCGTAGCTCGGCTTCTTCGAGCGATCCACAACCTAACATCTACCTCCGCGGAACCTGATGCGGGAGAGCCCAGGCCTACCAGAACTGCATCCTAGAAAAGGAATCATGTCAGGACGTGGCCTAAAACCTATCATAACCGTCCCAGGCCTACTCAACCAGATCTCGAGACATCAAAGAGCTCTCCCAGCCGTCGATACCTGAACAAACGGGATATGGATTCTAACGGCCCCACAACGGCCTGATTCTGCCCGCCTCCATATCGTAACAACCTCCGAACCTTCCAGAAGACGCTCAAGACCCAGGTGACAGTCTATAAATACCATACTCACAGATTCCCTCAGGTACGCACTCTCTCCTTGGGCACAGGCACGCGCCTCTTACACGCGCACCTCACTGCTCTCTCCAGTAGCTCGTCGGCGCTCCTGCCCTCTGGAGCTTCCGATTGGCCGCCCCTGGAGAGGCCTCCCGGAGATATCTACCTCTCCACTGTCTGGTTGATCGCCGCTTTCTTCTCCACTGACTTAAGCATCGGAGGGTCTTCCGCGGAGGACCACCCCCAGCGTCCCCCCGCGTGTGGACTTCTTTTGCAGGTCCGCCCCCTCTTCCTGGAGATCGACCGCGCCTGAGTCGGAGGACGGATCCCGGCGGCAACAGATTGGCGCTAGAGGAAGGGCCTCAAGTCCCATTAAAACTTGAAGAAAGGAGACAAGGATCTAAATCCGAAGAAGAACCTCTCCAATGGCCAACCGGAGAAGAGCAGCCTCTGAAGCCCAAGATCAGGTCGCTTCCTAGAGGCCTAATCCGACTGGCGCTACAGCGCCGCAACCTCCACCGGTCGAAACCCCATCGCCGCCTGCCATCCCGGTGACCCAAGACCAGTTCGCTACACTGGTCCAACAGGTCCAGGCCCTTACCCACCTGGTACAAGAGCGCCTTGTAGCTCCTCCTGCTTCGCATCCTCAGAAGGAGGCAGCAATTTCTTCTTCGCCGGCGACCTCCTCCTCTAATCCGCATGGATCAGCGGATCCCCCACATCGCCCCAGGGGGGACAAACCAGTCCCGCAAGCCGGTTATGATAGAGATCCTCTCAGATCTCGGCGAGCCCGCTCCCTCTCCCCGGCGACATCTCACCATGATTCCACGCCATCCTTGCGATTCTCACGCCCAGCTCCTCCTCTAACCGGTGAAGAGGAGATCCGCCGTCAGATCCAGGAGATGCGTCAGGAGCTGAACACCGCCAAGCAGACCCATCTGTCCCAGCCCAAGGCGGAGCAGGGCATCCCTTTCTCTAAGGGGATCATGGAGGAAGTGATCCCCTCCCATGTCAAACTACCAGCCGTCGAACCCTTTCACGGTTCCACTGATCTGGACGACCATCTCAGTAGCTTCCGATCAATAATGATGTTCCACGGGGCATCTGATGCGGTCCTCTGCCGCGCCTTCCCCTCCACCCTCAGAGGATCCGTCCGAACCTGGTTCAACGCCTTGAAACCGGGTTCCATTGACTCATTCGATGAGCTGAGCCGCCTTTTTATCGGTCAGTTCGTCAGCAGCCGCCGCCACCGACGAAGATCCGACTCCCTCTCCGAAGTCAAGCAGAGAGAGGGGGAGTCCTTGAGGAATTACCTTGGCCGTTTCAACAAGGCCATGTTAGAGGTGGACCACCTTAATCATGAGGTGGCTATGTCCGCCCTGGCGGGGGGAGTTTCGAAAGAGAGCGACTTCTACCTGGCGATGGAGGTCAGTTACCCCCCATGTCTCTGATATGATGGCCCTTGCAGACAAATATGCTAGGGTCGAGGAATCGCGGAGAATTGCCCACGCTGAGCATGCAAAGAAGCAAGAGCCCAAAGTCCCCGACATGCACCGTCCTGCCCGGCGGCCAAGTCCGCCTCGCCGCCAGAGAGTCCCTCCGCCACCGCCAAGGAATCGCTCCCGGAGTCCTCCCAGGCGATTCGATCGCTATACTCCGCTGACTGTGCCCCGGGCGCAAATTCTCATGGAGATAGAGCGCCAACTTCCCCGGCCGGTACCTCTCCGAGGGAACCCGACCCGAAGAGATCCCGCCAAGTACTGCCGCTACCATAGGGAGCATGATCATGACACTGAAGAATGCTGGCAGCTGAAGAATGAAATAGAGAGGCTGATTCGGCGGGGACGACTAGATCAGTTTAGGAGGGCACCCGAGCCGCAACAACAAGGAGGTGACCGCCAGCCCGAGCTCCCACAACTTCCTCCTCCACCCAATCCGCCCGTGATCGGTCGTATTAATATGATTGAAGAGGCCGACGGATCGAGCCCCGGAGGCGGCAGAGATGGATCAGTGCCAAAGAAGGCACGATAGGTGAACTCTCCTTCTCCGACGACAATCTCCTGGGAGTACAACTCCCCCACGATGATGCACTAGTTGTATCCCTTAATTTGAACAATTATGATGTAAGCCGAATCCTCGTTGATAGTGGAAGCTCGGTAAACGTTTTGTACCTCGGTGTGTTTGCCAGGATGAAATTGCTCATGGAAAACCTTCGAGCCGTGGATTCCGCCTTGATGGTATTCACCGGCGACGTCATTGTCCCGGAAGGAATCGTCACCCTGACGGTCCGCGCGGGAACCTAGCCCCTTGTGACTATTGTACAGACCGATTTCCTAGTGACCGACCTCAGATCCCCATATAACGCCATATTCGGCAGGCCTGGTTTAATGTCTCTCAAGGCAGTGGTCTCCATCCCGCATCTGTCTATGAAGTTCCCCACCGAGCAAGGAGTTGGCGTGGTTCGGGGAAGTCAAGCCATGGTTCGGCAATGTTTCGTTACGAGCCTTCAGTCTAGGATGCCCGAAGTTGATGGGTTAGACGCTCGCGAAGACTTCGCTGAACAACGGGGAGAACCGGTAGAGGAATTGGAGGAAGTACCATTGGACGAAGCTCAGCCCGACCGAACCACAAGGATCGGGTCGCTGCTCAAAGGAGAGTCTCGGCACAGGTTGATCAGGTTCCTCCAAAGCAATGCCAACATCTTCGCCTGGACCGCCCCGACATGCCAGGAATCAACCCCGAAGTCCTCGTCCACCATCTCAATGTGGACGAGAGGCACAGGCCTGTTAAGCAGAAGAAGAGAAGCTTCGCCCCAGAGCGGCAAAAAGCCATTGAAGAAGAGGTCGACAAACTCATAAAGGCCAACTTTGTCCGAGAGGTAAATTACCCCAACTGGCTGTCAAATGTCGTCATGGTGAAAAAGTCGAACGGCAAATGGAGGATCTGCATCGACTTCACCGACCTCAACAAAGCCTGCCCGAAGGACAGCTTCCCCCTCCCTCGGATCGATCAGCTCGTGGACGCCACCTCAGGCCACCAGATGCTGTCATTCATGGACGCCTATTCCGGCTACAATCAGATCCGAATGGCCCCCGAAGATGAAGAAAAGACCGCCTTCATAACCGATCGAGGTACCTACTGTTACCGTGTTATGCCTTTTGGTCTTAAGAATGCAGGGGCAACCTACCAGCGGCTGGTTAACAAGGTGTTCAAGGAACAAATCGGCCGAAACATGGAGGTATACGTGGACGACATGCTAGTTAAAAGCAAGAAGGCATCACAGTATGTCGAGGACCTCTCAGAGAGCTTTGCAACGTTGCGCAAATATGGGATGAAACTCAACCCGACCAAGTGCGCCTTCGGTGTCAACTCGGAGAAGTTTCTTGGATTCATGGTCTCCCAGCGGGGTATCGAGGCTAACCCCCAGAAGATTCAAGCTCTCCAACAAATGGCGCCCCCAGCATCTGTCAAAGTGGTCCAGCGATTAACCGGGAGGATAGCGGCCCTTAACCGCTTTGTGGCGTGATCGGCCGAGAGATGCCTCCCCTTCTTCAAAACTCTCCGATCGGCCAAAAACTTCCAGTGGACTCCCGAATGCCAGAAGTCATTTCAAGATCTCAAGAAGTACCTCGGCTCACCTCCGCTTCTCAGTAGTCCAGCCCCGAGAGAGACCCTATTTTTGTACCTGGCTGTCTCGGAGAGCGCGGTTTGTTCGGTGCTAGTCAAAGAAGAAGGCAAGATCCAGAAGCCGATCTACTATGTGAGCAGGCTGCTCTGCGATGCGGAGACGAGGTACAGCAGGATTGAAAAGATGGTGTTGGCCTTGATTACCTCAGTTCGAAAGCTACGGCCGTATTTCCAAGCACATTCCGTAACGGTCCTGACTGACCAACCCATCAAAGCGGTGGTCCACCGTCCCGAAACATCGGGAAAAATGACCAAATGGGCCGTCGAGCTAAGCGAGCATGACATACATTTTCAGCCTCGTCCAGCCATCAAAGCCCAAGTACTGGCTGACTTCCTCCTCGAGTGTACCATCCCGGAGGACGGTTCTACCCCAGACTCTCTTGAAAAGCCAAAGTCTGGAGCCCGGTGGCTCCTCCACGTCGATGGGTCGTCCAATGCCCATCACTCCGGCGCGGGTCTAGTTCTCACTAGTCCTGAGGGGATGACCTTCGAGTATGGCGTCCGATTCTCCTTCCCGGCTTCCAACAACGAAGCCGAGTACGAAGCTCTGTTAGCTGGTCTCCGGATCGCCCGCAATCTGAAGGTGGAAAAGCTCAACGCCTTCACCGACTCTCAGCTGGTAGCCGGCCATGTTCGGGGAGAGTTCGAAGCTCGAGAACCAAATATGATTCGATATCTCCAGGAGGTGCGTAACTTGCTTCCCCATTTTTCCAAATTTGAAATTATTCAGATTCCCAGATCCGAGAACGCCCGTGCCGACCTACTCTCCCGACTGGCAACCACGGAGACAATGGATGCCGAGCAAAAAATTCCACCTGGAGACTCTGGAAAAGCCGAGCATCACGGAAGCCGACCGCGTGATGCAAGTTGAGGCCGAACCATCCTGGTTCGACCCTATCCTCAAATATCTCAAAGAAGGGTCGCTTCCGTCCGACCGAAGAGAGGCTAGGAAGCTGAAGCTGCAGGCCATCCACTACGTGTTGATTGACAACCAACTGTACAAGCGGTCATTTTTCATGCTGCTGCTTAGGTGCCTTCGCCCATCAGAAGCGGACTATGCTCTGCGCGAGGTACATGAAGGGATTTGCGGCAACCATTTGGTAAGCCGGTCCCTCTGCCATAAAGTGCTACGACAAGGCTATTACTGGCCGACCATGCAGAAAGACGCGGACGATCTGATCCGCGCCTGCGACCCCTGCCAAAGACATTCAAACATCCAAAGACTCCCTTCCACCGAGCTAGTTTCTATATCCTCCGCTTGGTCCTTTGCCAAATGGGGGATGGACATCCTCGGCCCATTCCCGCTTGCAACAGGATAGCGGAAATTCTTGTTTGTCGCCATCGACTACTTCACCAAATGGGTCGAAGCGGAAGCGGTCGCACAAATTACCGAGGCACGGGCCCGAGACTTTGTGTGGAGGTTCATCATCTGCCGATTCGGCCTCCCCCATACTATAATCACCGATAACGGCAAGCAGTTCGATAACTCCAAATTTTGCCAGTTCTGCGAGGAGCACGGGATTCGTCATCACCTCACTTCGGTCGGGCACCCACAAGCCAACGGGGCGGCCGAGGTGACCAACAGAACCCTCCTCCAGGGAATTAAAGCTCGTCTCTCCAGAGCCCAAGGCAGGTGGGCAGATGAGCTGCACCATGTCTTATGGGCCTACCGCACAACCCCAAGAATCCCAATAGACGAGACCCCTTTCCGAATGGCTTTCGGTATAGAGGCCGTTATCCCTGTGGAAGTCGGTCTCCCATCATTGCGGGTGGAGAGCTACTCGAAGGGACTAGCAACGAACAACTCCGCACCAACCTCGACCTGATAGAGGAAATCAGAGAGAAGGCCCGGATCAGAACGGCTGCCTATCAACAAAGGGTGGCCCATTACCACGCTTCAGAGTTAAAGGGAAGACCTTCCTGCCCGGCGACCTTGTCCTCCGAAAGGCCTCTGTTTCCAAACCGCTGGAGCAAGGAAAGCTGGCGCCAAACTGGGAGGGTCCGTACCAGGTAGCGGAGATTATTGGACCGGGAACCTACAAGCTGCAGGATCTGAATGGGAAGTCCATTCCCGGACTTGGAACGCGGACAACCTTCGTAAATATTATCAATAGGGTATGTCCTCTCTGAGTTCATCTTCGCATGCCTCACCACACATTCCTGCTTATTTGTTTCCTCAAAACCTGTCGCATGAATCATTATGCACTATATTGCTATAAATTGCAAGAAGAAACGAATACTGCTTACCAATCCTCGGCGCAACCGAGCTCTCTGTTTGAACAGGAATCTCCGAACCTTGGCAGGGCCAAGTAAAATATTCTCCGAACCTCGGCTGGGCCGAGCAACAAATCTCCGAACCTTGGCAGGGCCAAGTAAAATATTCTCCGAACCTCGGCTGGGCCGAGCAACAAATCTCCGAACCTTGGCAGGGCCAAGTAAAATATTCTCCGAACCTCGGCTGGGCCGAGCAACAAATCTCCGAACCTTGGCAGGGCCAAGTAAAATATTCTCCGAACCTCGGCAGGGCCGAGCAACAAAATCTCCGAACCTTGGCAGGGCCAAGTAAAATATTCTCCGAACCTCGGCTGGGCCGAGCAACAAATCTCCAAACCTTGGCAGGGCCAAGTAAAATATTCTCCGAACCTCGGCTGGGCCGAGCAACAAATCTCCGAACCTTGGCAGGGCCAAGTATTCTCCGAATCTCGGTCGAGCCGGGCAACGAATCCTCCGAGCCATGGCAAGGCCAGGTAAAAATCATTTGGGCTGAAATCCCAGATAAAAACCGAAGTACACAGGCCCCGACTAAAGCCAGGCAGCCTCAAATAGTCCCCGAAGGACTTCGTCCGGTTTGAAAATGAGCGCGTTAAACAAAAACCGTCGACGCACAAAAAGAAGCCACCATTGGCAAACCCCTTTTTGAGGTCATTGAGCCCCGCATAATCGCCAGAGGCCCCAGCAGAGCTAGGAGATCCCCCTCTGCTACTGAAAACCTTTGGGTGATGCCCCTATAGCCCGTCGTTCAAAGCGTCCATATTAAACGCACAAAAACGATGGGGCCACGCCAACACCCTAATTCATCACACGGATCAAGGCCATAGATTCTTGAGGAAGGGGACTTCCAAAGCAAGATCCATTTTTCATTTGGAGAAGAGGATTACAAAAAGGCAGTAAAAAACAAAAACAGGAGGAGAGGCCCTAAATCAGAATTCGGAGTCACCCCCGGAGGCTAGCAGCTCCTCCAGGCGCTCCGTCAAGTCAGCCACTTGCTGACGAAGGGACGCAATCTCCTCCCTTTGCCGGTCCACCAACCGGTGTAGGGCCTCCGCCTCCCTAACCGACACGTCCATGTACTCTTCGGCGATCCTCGCGAGCTGCTGGTTACTCACAAAGGCCGACGCTAGGCCCTGTCCATCAACAGTGACGGAGGTACGCCTCCCCTCCGAACACGGCAGGCTGTCAAGCGAGGAACGCGACCCGACTGATGATCGTCCTGGAGAGGCCATTCTTTCGGAACTCAAACCGAGGGATAGCCGAAACCGATGCCCCTCGGTCGTATTTATACTCGTCAGGCAGGTATCTCTATCGGTCGCGCCGTAACCACCGACCCATAAGAACTTGCCACGCGTCGCCGTTTCAACGTTTGCAAAATCCGAAGTGTCGCGCCCCATCCCGAGCGAGATCGGTAAGCGCGAGCAGGTTGTTCGGGAATTCCCCAAGCAAACATTTTTCGATCTGTCGGCCCCCGCAATAAATGCATTCGACGCTTCCCCGAGCCTCTTAATGCTAGCCTCTTTTTCGGGAAACGCGGAAGTCCGGCATTCGGCCAATAACCTGTCCCCTCGGGAAGAGTGGCGTCACCAATAAAAGCGTGACAATATACCGCCCGTTCCGCTCTGGCGCCCCTTATCAAGCGCCACGTGGACCTAACGCTATGGCCCACAATGACAACTGAGGCGCTCTCTTGAGCCCGGATCTCCGAACCTCGGCTGGGCCGAGTGACTGAATCTCCGAACCTTGGCAGGGCCAAGTCAATTATCTCCGAACCTTGGCAGGGTCAAGTCAATTATCTCCGAACCTTGGCAGGGCCAAGTCAAATGTCTCCGAACCTCGGCTGGGCCGAGTGACTGAATCTCTGAACCTTGGCAGGGCCAAGTCAAATATCTCCGAAACTCGGCTGGCCCGAGCGACAGGTTCCTGAACCATGATGGGAAGGGGTACGAATTCCCTGAACTTCGGCCAAAGCCGACCCACGATAAATTGGGCTCCGGCAAAAGCGAAGCACAAAAATACCAGGCTTCTGACCAGAGTAAGGAGCATGTTTCGCCGAATGATCTCTGAACTGCCACACACGAACCTCGATTAGTTCGGACGGCGTGAGATCCTCGTCTAGGACGAGCGGGACGCCTTTGTACCCCACAAAACGACAACAACTACAAGTTCGGCACAAGAAAAGATAGAGATCAAGAAATAGAACATAACTCTCTTTATTGCCGATCAAGATCAGTTACAAATGCCTCACAGGCGTTACAAGAGTATTGAAATGCATAAAATAAAGGCAAATACAAAACTCGGGCAACTACTCCAAAGCAGGCCTAACCAATCTGTGATGTTTCGGCGTCCGGATCAACAAATCAGGCAAACCACGAAACGGTCAGCCCGCCTGGACGGTCGATAAAGCTGACCCTCCATGGATCCCGCCGAATGAAGAGATTCGGAAGGCGGCATGGCCCGTGGATGCTGATTCTGAGGATTCGGGCAAACCAGCCCGCTCCCCTAGGAGGGGGTGCTGGATCGCAGGCCGCTGCCCGACCGAGAGGCCCGGGGACCATCAGACCCCGGTTGCTCCCATTTTCTCCGACCCGTGGCAAGGATTCCCCTCAGAGAAGGGATGGGAATCCAGGCCAGCGAAAGAGGGAGAGTCTGTGCGTGCTACGGGGGTGTCGATACACTTCCTACCGTAAGCCCCCCGTAACAGGCCACAAAGGTCACATGGGAAGAGTATATGTGCGCTCTCCGTGTGATCTCTGCGCCCCCCATGTGCGCTCTCCATGTGATCTCCGGGACTCATCCCCTAAGGGCGAGCCATTCTTCAGCAGCTCCCCGGTCGCCCCAGCTGTCCGGCGGCAAGGAGCCTATGAGAGGAAAATCGGCCCTCCCACTCGTAGCAGCAGAGATAAACGAGCATAATGGAAGCTCTGATGGAAAAGACACTTTGGGGATAACCAAACATGACCCCTTTTTCCCCTTTTTATAGGCAGAAAAGAACCGGGAACAAGCTATCAAGCTGAAAGTCCCGAGATTCAAGCACTTGGCCCATGCCTCCACGTGGCCCCTCAGGATGAGCGCAGCGCCCCACTGCGCGCCAAGCCCACCGCCTTAGTTGTGACGTGTACGGAGATCCCTTCCTGATCCCGAATCACGGTCATTAAATGCAGAAAATCATCCGCTGACGCTTCGAAAACTGGCGGGTTCAGAATATCGTCCTTCGAAAGTGATGTCCTCCAATGGTAAGTGATTGCGTGCGCGACGAAGTGATCCGCATGGGAAAAGAGCACCTTCCGGAAAGCTCTGATGCAGCTTTATGCCCCCCACTACGCCGTATCATCAATTCTGATGAAATAAAAACCGAATCACCTCCAGAACAGCAGGACAATTGACGGAATAGCAGAAAGCGCGAAGGCCTTTTTGCCCGTCAGCCCCAGCCGACCTATTTCGTCTGTCGGCCCAGTCGACCTAGCACCAGCCGACCTACTTTGCCTGTTATTTCGTTTGTCGGCACCAGCCGACCTACTTTGCTTGTCGGCCCCAGCCGACCTACTTTGCCTGTCGGCCCCAGCCAACCTATTTTGCCCGTCGGCCCAGCCGACCTATTTCGTCTGTCGGCCCCAGCCGACCTATTTTGTCTGTCGGCCCAGCCGACCTACTTTGCCTGTCGGCCCCAGCCGACCTGTTTTTCCCGTCGGCCCCAGCCGACCTACTTTTCTTGTCGGCCCCAGCCGACCTACTTTTCTTCGTCGGCCCAAGCCGACCTGGTTTGCCCATCGGCCTTAGCCGGTGCGTTTCCTTCAATCTCGAGATAAGGATGACCTAAGAGCGTCAGTGAGCCATAGGTCGCTCACAATCGAGGCGGAAACAACAACAAGGTCACGCAAGGAAAACACTTAAGTGAAAACGGGGAATTCATTTATTAAGAAACGTCAGACTAATGTCTAAAAGACAGGATACAAGAATAGCTCCTAAGGACCGGGAGCCGCACCAGCTTTGGAAAAGCCCTAGTCACATCTGCGGAGGCGTGACTAGTTCGCCCTTCTCCAATATTTTCGCCCCCTCTGCGGCAGTTTGCGACCGTCCCTCAGAAGCTGCAGCTTCGCTGGGACCAGGGGCGGCGCCAAGTTCGGCATCAGAAACGTCAACATATTCATCTTCATCTTCTTCTTCAGACTCGCCATCGTCGGGATTTTCAGCACTCAGGAAAGAAAGATCCCATTCCGGGTGCCCACTGAGTATCCTCTGTTTGCACTCTTCCATCCCATGATGGAAGGCGTCTACGCTGATAGCGTCTTGCCTCCCCTTAAGTATGGCGAGCTGCATGTTGGCCTCGGCGGCCTGTTTCTCAGCCTCTGCGACTTGGGCCCGCAGAATAATATTTTGCTCCTCGAACTCGCCGGCCCGCGTCTCGAATTCTGAGCTCTTGTTGCGGCTGGACACAAGCTCGCCTTGAAGAGCCCGAACCTCCAGCCCCAACTCCGCCATCTGAGAAAGCCGAAATAGGTCGGCGTCACAAGAAACCAGTAGAAAAAAAGCTAAAAAAGGGGGGGGGGGGGGGGGGGGGAAATGAGGTCGTACCTCCTCCTCTCGTCTGGCCAACCTCTTGGCCGACTCCTCAGCCTCACTCCTGGCTCTAGTTCTATCAGCCCCGACCAGCTCAACTCTCTCTTGCAGATTGTTGATCTTCAACTGCTTGGCTCTGATTACCTCCTGGGCTTGGGACAGCTCGTCGTTCACTCGAGCTATCACCCCTTGTTGCCATTTAGCGCCCTCCTTCAAATGAGCAATCTCGCTATCGCGGCGCTTCAGTCGCTCCTCCACCTTCGCCAAGCATCCTAGTTAAACGCTTCCTCTCGTCGGCAGCTTCCTTCCCCAGCCGACCCATGCTCTCGCTATGTTCTCTCTGCATCGCCTTCACCTCCGCGGAATGCCTCGACTCGATTCTGGCCAGCTCCAGGCACGCATTGTCGTTTTTCGCCAGGAGTTCCTGCAACTCCTCCACCCTACGCTTCTGCTTGGACACCTCGGCCAGAGCGATCTGGTGTGCCGCCCTTATCCCCTTCAAGCTCCTATCAGTCATATCCATGAGCTCTTCGAACTTCTCAGACACTTTTAATCGTGATTGGAGCTCGGCATTGTCCCTCCTGGCCTGAATGCTGGCCCCTGTCGCCAAACTCAAGTGCCAGCATATCGCCCGGGAAAGCAAAATGCTCTGCGAGACAAAAACGAATAAGAACCCACGATGGGGTCAATCGGGAAACATCTATCACAAGAAAAGTAACTCACCCGCGAGGCATAGGCCCGAGTCATCCTCATCAGGGTTGTGTTGTCAATGTCGGGAAGGAGATGGATACTCTCGGCCAAGCCTTGCTGACCGAACGCAGCATCCACCAACTCCAAATCGGCAAATTTGTCCGCCGAGGGATCCACGCCCGGATACAGGGCCGACCTCATCATGGCGGAAAATGCCTCCTCAATATAAGCATCCGAGCTGCTGGGTTGGCCAACCCCACCTGAAGGACCGGCCTGGGCGGCCCCCGTCTGAGAGGCCTTCAACCTCCCAGCCTCCTTCACCAAGGCCCTGGCTTGGGTTTCTTCAGATAGTTCGGCCAGCCCAAGCGCCAGCCTCCCCAAAACCTTTTTCGAAGAAGCTCCCAATGCGGAGCTCCCGCCTTGCCGCGTCTCCTCCTTCGACGCCCCTTCCTCGGTTACCACCATCTGTGTCTCCGCCACCGGACCCCCCGAGGTCTCGGCCTGTTCTACCGCTTGCATCTCCTCCGCAGGCTCCCCCGAGGCCTCAGTCTGACCTGCCTCACTGCTACCGGACTCCCCTGCGGAGAGACCGAGAGAAGGCTCCCCCTGAACCTCCCCGGCTGCGGCTGCCACCTCTTCCTCTCCTGCCGGAGCCGACGGCGATCCCGCGGGGACAGTAGGCTCCTCGGCGATGACCACCTCCGCCAAATCCGCGCTGATTCCTCTTTCAGGGGGGATGCGGTCGGACGAACCAACGGAGCCTCGTCCGAGCTGTCCGAGATCTCTAACACGAGAGGGTCGGAGGCCATAACCGCTCTCCCCGGGCCCTCCTTCGCCCCCGGCGCTTCTGCCATGACTGCCCCGATGTCCGGCGGGCTTCTTGCGGAGGTATGAGCCCTTTTTTCGGGCCGGCCACTATCCGCGCCACTACCTTCCCCTGGGCGTTTCCCTCTCTTCCTCTTGGAGAGGTTCGACAATGCCGACCTTGCGGCTGTCAGACCAGAACACACCTACTCAGGTCCAAGCACATTAATCGAGAAAAACACACAGCACGAAAGAGACTCACCTTGCGGGTCCAGGGGGCTGAGCCCGGCTGCGAAGAGGGCCCCCTCCGATAGCAAGTCGTTAGCCGAAAACACCTGTCCATTACGAAGGACGTCCAAATCCTTCTCCTTCTGCGCCGACAAAGCCGGATGCGTCTCCGCATCCCTTGCAACATCCCCCCATCTCCGAGGGAAGTCGGAACCAACGTTCCCCTCCGCGATAACAAACCGACTCTTCCACCCCTTGATGGAGGAGGGCTTATCCGCAATGACGTTGAAGGATCTCCGGGGCCCGATGTAGGGCCACTCTGATTTCCTTCCAGGAATCAGGTGGTAGCAGGTGCGGAAAAGGGGGAGAGTGGCGACGATTTGAATCTGGTGGCACATCGAGATGAATCCGACGATATTCCGCCAGCTGTTTGGAGCCACCATTGACGGGCAGATGTTATAGTGGGTCATGATTTCCTTCACCAAGGGGTGGAGAGGAAAATGAAGACCCGCCTTCAAACTATCTTCGTAGATGAAGACCCCAGACTCTAAATCCCGGGTAACTCTATCTTCGGGTTCCGGCGCCCGTAGAACGACATCCAAGGGCAAGCCATACCGCTGGTGAATCCTCCCCAAATCTTCGGCAACGATTTCTGAGGCCACGTCGTCGGGGCTCATCGCCATTGAAAGAGGTATCAAACGAAAACGATAAGCATCAAAGAAGATGAAAGGCCAGAACTCTTCTGAAAGCAAGACGAGAAGACGTCGAGAGCATGCGCACATATATATATATACAATGTGGCTGTCACTTCGCTTCTCCGCCAAGGAAGTCGCCCTGAAGAGGTGGGGCGTCTCATCCTAGGCGTCCGGAATCGCCTCGACAAACGCCCGATCGATCGGGTTTCGTAGCGTGGCGCAATCCCAACCGTCGCTCGTGAAGGAGCCTTAGCCCCGAAGGCGGGATGGCCCTGTCGCATTAATTAGGGCATCATTGCGCGAGCTGTCTAAACCAAGACTTCCCATCCAAGACGCGCCATTTGAACTTGTACTCCCTACGCCCGAACCTACGCTTCGAACTAGGGAGTGGAGGGCATGTGTTGAGGGGTAAAATTATCATTACATTAATATCCGTGCGAGGCGGTTAAGGCTAACCTCCTCCCTTCGTCTCCTCCGGGCTTCCGTAGCTCGGCCCCTCCGGGCTTCCGTAGCTCGGCCCTTCCGGGCTTCCGTAGCTCGGCCCTCCGGGCTTCCTTAGCTCGGCCCCTCCGAGCTTCCGTAGCTCGGCCCTTCTGGGCTTCCGTAGCTCGGCCCTTCCGGGCTTCCGTAGCTCGGCTTCTTCGAGCGATCCACAACCTAACATCTACCTCCGCGGAACCTGATGCGGGAGAGCCCGGGCCTACCAGAACGGCATCCTAGAAAAGGAATTATGTCGGAACGTGGCCTAAAACCTATCATAACCGCCCCAGGCCTACTCAACCAGATCTCGAGACATCAAGGAGCTCTCCCAGCCGTCGATACCTGAACAAACGGGATATGGATTCTAACGGCCCCACAACGGCCTGATTCTGCCCGCCTCCATATCGTAACAACCTCCGAACCTTCCAGAAGACGCTCAAGACCCAGGTGACAGTCTATAAATACCATACTCGCAGATTTTCTCAAGTACGCACTCTCTCCTTGGGCACAGGCACGCGCCTCTTACACGCGCACCTCACTGCTCTCTCCAGCAGCTCGTCGGCGCTCCTACCCTCTGGAGCTTCCGATTGACCGCCCCCGGAGAGGCCTCCCGGAGAGATCCACGTCCCCACTGTCTGGTTGATCGTCGATTTCTTCTCCACTGACTTGAGCGTCGGAGGGTCTTCCGCGGAGGACCACCCCCAGCGTCCTCCCGCATGTGGACTTCTTTTGCAGGTCCGCCTTCCTCTTCCTGGAGATCGACCGCGCCTGAGTCGGAGGACGGATCCCGGCGGCAACAATGGAGAACCGGAATTTAATCAATGGCATTGAATTAAGCTCTTAAAAATTGGTTCACTCAATGAACCAAAATTTAACTAAATGTAGTAAACCAGATTTTCGAATTGGTTGAAAATCAGTAAACTAAGCGTCCAGTTAAGATTAATTAATATGGGTTTAAGATAATTTAAGATGGGTTTAATCAAACTAAATTAGAACTAATCAAGCTGCAATTGATCTACCCAAACTAATGCAAGTCCAGATAACACTCATTATATGGATGTTATGCTTGAATCAGAGGGTTATTAGTTGATTAACAATTAAATTAAACTAATTAAGCTTAGGTATAGGTGGTAATTAAAGGATGAGGAGACCATATTATTACGTACGGATCCTAATTACTTCTCAATACTTCTCTTTTTACTTCTCAACACGACACAATGCTGTTCTCTTGGTCATATTTACATGTACACACAAGCATATAACATGGACGACCATTATACATGTACAATGCCTACAAATTAAAGAAACAAGAACTGTTATGAACCACTCCAAATAGAATACCACGCTCAATATAACGAGACGTCCAGCAACCCTACGAAGGTCTTATTTGAGTTCCTTCTCTTCCTGCTTTTGACCTTCTTGTTCCTCATGACTTTCTTTCCGCTCTCCTTCCCCTGCCAGAAAGACAAGTCAGTTTTAACACGGTCCAACAAAGCTTAACAGCCACTGATTGAATTGAAATTAGATTGATTAAATTGGGATTTGAAAGTTAAATCGATTCGATTCTAACATAAAACCTAATGTTTATGGCACTCATAATAATTCGATCAACCCATTCGATTCAACTGTCCAATTTGAACTGAATAAAATTACATATTTTATTATCATATTAACCTTAATTTTTTATTAAAAATTAATTTTTATTAAAATAAATATATTTTTATATTAAAATAATTAATCATGGTTCAAACCAAAAATCAAAGGTTAAACCAATAGTCTGATGATCCAAACCCTTGGCCGATGTCCGGACCGACAAACTATGATGCTAACTTACCCTTTGTCTGAGTACTCTCGCTCACCGGCGAAGCACGAGAACTCCCACCACGCCAAACAAAAGCCGCGACCGCCCCGCGAATCCTCCCCACCACCCCCGCGCCCCCGCCCGCCCCCCGGATCCTGTCACCTCCGGTGCTGCCTCCTTCGCATTCTCCTTCCTCTTCTGAAACGCCTCCGCTATCATCTCGCTCAGCGCCTTGTCCTCCTCCCCGGCCTGAGCTTCTCCGCCAGGTACTCCCTCACCGACACCCCCTTGTCCTTCCCCGCCGCCGCATCACCGCCTCCCGTTCCCGTCGTCCGCTAGGCTTCATCTGCACCTTCGCCTTCACGGCCGTCCCGGCCTCCGCCACCTTCTCGTAGACGGTCGATGCGATCTTCTTGCCGTACTCGGTGGACCCCGCCGCCGCGGACTTGGCGGCTGCCGCGGTGGCGGAGAGCTTCTCAGTGTAGCTCGGTCCCTTGCGTTCTTCGGTGCCCTGCCGCGGGTTGTCTTCCTCTTGGGTGGGCGTGGGGTCCGCCTCCGCCGGAGTGAACTGGTCGTGTGTCCCGGTCGGGGGAGTGCATTCTTTGACTTCTTTTTCTTTCTCGCCTTGGGGCTGGTCGGAGATGGCCATGGCTTCGAAGGACTGGATCACCGGCGACGTCTCTATCTCCTCACCACCTGTCGAACCCAGCAAGCAGCATGAAACAAGAGTCATCGTCCCCATAAACAAAAGAGACAAACCAAAATTAAAAGTCAACACGCCACCAAAGATGAGAACAAGAAGCAGCGCGCATTAGCCTGCAATAAAACATTGAAAAGTTCTTCGAGGAAAAAAACCATGAAGGTGTCAAGAATGTTTTCCATTAATTACCTCCGGCTTGTGGTGATTGGGTAGCACGATTCTGGTCAACCGCGCTGAGTTCTTCGGTCTTTGGCGCAGCAGGGTCCTCTTGAAGCCCTGCGCTTCTGTTCCCCAAAGTCGCCTCCCCTGTCTCCCGGCCAGCAATAAACTCTTGACCCGCCGAAGCGTCGTACACTGCAATCACCGCAGATATATTAGAGATCTCACACGATCATTTCTTGAATTTTTCTAGGATTAAGGAAGAAAAACGTACTGGGACCGCCTTCATCCTCTTCATCATGCTCGTCACCATGGCTGTGCTTCCTTGAGTGTAAAGTGCCCTTAATCTTCTTCACCTCCTCCTTTACCTTCTTCAAAACTTGATTCTTGTCGTGGTGGTGCTCTTCTCCAACTTCACCAGCAGACAAAATATTAAGAGAGAACTATTTAACATTATACCGCCAGATAGATGACTCCATTAAAAACAAAAAGAAAAAAAGCTCGAGCTCACAGGGAATGAGACGAGTTCCGGTTGGATCGGGTTGGTAGGTTTGCTCCTGACGACGGGCTTCTTCCTCGTGATCCATTGCAAGAGAGGAACAATATTCTGAGAGACCGGAGAAATCTTATACAAAAATTGAATCAGTGAGATAGAGAAACGGAGAGAAGTGGGGACAAAGAGGAAGAGGGGCGGTATGAGGGTGGAGGGGATAAGCTTTCTTCGATCTCTTGCCACCTTTGCGCACACGTGGAGGCCGAGCATGCAACGTTTAGGGAGACGTGACACGTATATAGCGGGGGTTCCGAGACACAGCGAGTGGGCCTGGAAGGTTCTTTTGCTTCCCCTCAATCGCCGCGATCTCTTGCATGCGTTCAGACTCTTGGACCATTGCTTGACCGCTAGTGGATGGTAAACGGGGCAGATTGTGAAGAACCTATATCCATTCGCGTCTTTGATTGGATCAGGGGGGGGGGGGTAATTGATGCGGGTAAAATCGTTATCGTATCTATTAACAGTTGTGATAGGCGAAAATAAGTCTGACTTGCTAATCATACGTTCAAAAAAGGCTCATTCTTTATCGTAGAAAAAAACAAGCTGAGCCATCCCCTAACTTTTCATATCTGTATCCGTACAAGATTGAGCCATTTTTGAACCTCAGTAGGAAACCTATTGATATGATTGATCTGCGTTGTCAGGATAAAAGGTAACGGTGGCTAATAATCTCAAGACCTCCATCGGTCTCGAAGTGCATCGGCATTTTTTTACCCCTGAGATTTCTTTCGGTCTCAGGATGAGGTCATCATCTCTTGACCCCGAGACCTCCACCGATTTCGAGGTGCACCGGCATTTCCCCACCCCCGAGATCCCTTCCGGTCTTGGGATGGGGTCATCATCTCTTGATCCCGAGACCCCCATCGGTCTCGGGATGCACCGGCATTTCCCCCCCCCCGGAACCCCTTCCGGTCTCGGGGTGGGGTCATCATCCCTTGACCCCGAGACCCCCACCGATTTCCGAGGTGCACCGGCATTTCCCCACCCCCGAGATCCCTTCCGGTCTTGGGATGGAGTCATCATCTCTTGATCCCGAGACCCCCACCGGTCTCGGGATGCACCGGCATTTCCCCACCGCCGGAACCCCTTCCGATCTCGGGGTGGGGTCATCATCCCTTGACCCCGAGCCCCCACCGGTCTCGGGGTGCACCGGCATTTCCCCACCCCGGGACCCCTTCCGGTCTCGGGGTGGGGTCATCATCTCTTGACCCCGAGACCCCCACCGGTCTCGGGGTGCACCGGCATTTCCCCACCCCCGGATCCTTCCGATCTCGGGGTGGGGTCATCATCTCTTGACCCCGAGACCCCCACCGATCTCGGGGTGAATCGGCATTTCCCCACCCCGGGACCCCTTCCGGTCTTGGGGTGGGGTCATCATCTCTGACCCGAGACCCCACCGGTCTCGGGGTGCACCGGCATTTCCCACCACCGGGACCCCTTCCGGTCTCGGGTGGGGTCATCATCCCTTGACCCCGAGACCCCCACCGGTCTCGGGGTGCACCGGCATTTCCCCACCCCCGGGACCCCTTCCGGTCTCGGGTGGGGTCATCATCTCTTGACCCGAGACCCCCCCGGTCTCGGGGTGCACCGGCATTTCCCCACCCCCGGGACCCTTCCGGTCTTGGGGTGTGGTCATCATCTCTTGACCCCGAGACCCCCACCGGTCTCGGGGTGCATCGGCATTTCCCCACCCCCGGGATCCCTTCTGGTCTCGGGGTGGGGTCATCATCCCTTGACCCCGAGACCCCATTGGTCTCGGAGTGCATCGGCATTTCCCCACCCCCGGGACCCCTTCCGGTCTCGGGGTGGGGTCATCATCCGTTGACCCCGAGACCCCCACCGGTCTCGGGGTGCACCGGCATTTCCCCACCCCCGGAACCCCTTCCGATCGGGGTGGGGTTATCATCCCTTGACCACGAGACCCCACCGGTCTCGGGGTGCACCGACATTTCCTCACCCCCGGGACCCCTTCCGGTCTCGGGGTAGGGTCATCATCTCTTGACCCCGAGACCCCCACCGGTCTCGGGGTGCACCGGCATCTCCCCACCCCCGGGACCCCTTCCGGTCTCAAGGTGGGGTCATCAGCGATTGGCATGTAGTTCATCGTCGAATGAAATGACGACTTCAAGTCGCACGGTGCACCCATGTGACTCTCAGTACGCCCGTGATTGCACCCGTTACGGAGGGCCAGACCTCATAACGGCGTATGGTGCATTGCATGTCCCTGTGCATGGCCATGCCTCACTACGGCGTACGATTCGCTACCACTTGCGCTGTGCTCAGTCATATCATCCGGCGGCGCGCACTGAGTGCCTTCGCGGCGTTGGACACGTATGACATCACGTCGGCAAGCGGTACGGGATGCCTCCGGCACGCGCAGCGATGATACGACGGTGATCTTCCGAAACAGTAAGATAGGACATTCGGACAGGTATAAAGCACGTGCTCGCGCTGTAAGTAGGGATCTAAACTCTGGTTTTCTGAGCTTTCTTCCTCCCAGCAAAACCCAAACCGCCTCAGTTCTTTTCCGCTGAGTGGTTCTTTGTCTGAGCCCAAGTGACTGACTTGATCATCGATGGTCCCTACCGATATCGCCGGTCTCCGGGGACTTTTCTTGCAGGGCTCCGAGGAGAAGGACGTCCGTCTTCCCCAACGTTTGAGGAAGGTGACTTGGCGTCATCAGATTGGCGCGCCAGGTAGGGGGGGGGTTGTAAGAAAGACGTCGAGCCAGCAGCTTACCTTTCTCTCCTTTCTTCAAGATCTTGAAATCATAGTGACGACTCGGACGAAGGGGAGTTTCAGCCGGTTGCGCTGGGGGGCAGCGCTGCGGGGCCGGTCCACCCGCGGAGGCCCCCCCGGCTCTCGCATCCAGTATTCTGGAGCCTCTGCATCTCCGGGAGTAGGGCTTTCTGCTCCGCAGAATGACGCTCCCGCGCCCGCTCCGCAGCAACTCCAGGAAGATCGACTCACTGCCCTGGCCATGCAGGTCAGTCTTTGGCGGC
>UESW01004637.1:626241-853758 GCA_900491605.1 Calamus simplicifolius | reverse complement strand
TTTTTTTTTTTTTTTTTTTTTTTTTACAAACGGCCGATCAAATCTTTCTTGGTTGAGTCAAGTCCAATTTATCATAATACAAAATTTGAAAAAACATAGACGGGTATGGATCACCAGGTTTCTAAAACCATGGTGCAGAATGATATGTAACCCGAGCAGCCATCCAATCCACCGCATAATTAGCTTCCTGAAAAATGTACCGAATCTGAACCATGTCAGCCTGCTGAAGCATTGACCAAATATCACCTAGCAGAGGGTTGGTTAAAAGAGGACCGCCCAGATTATGATGAAGCCAGCGCATAATAGTGATAGAATCATCCTCAATAATAAGTCTACGACAACCTAAACTACGAATGGCGTGGGATATGCCCATCAACGCAGCATGCAGTTTGGCAGCCGAAACAGAGAGGTCAAGGAGGCCCAACCCGCCAGCTGCTATCAGATCACCGTCAGACCCGTGGATCACAAAAGTCGAACCCATCAGACGATCACAAACACTGCCATCAAAATTGACTTTGAAATTATTCCCTTCGATAATACATAGAAGCCATATATCACCCACATTTTCTCATGTATTGCATCAATCTCCATCATTATAGAATAAGGAATGGTGGCGCAGAACAGCAGTACTCTAAATTTTAAATTAACTTTGCCAACTTAAATTAGTTTGCATCTATTTACTTTTCTTGAAAGTTATGTCAAAAATATTTGTTCAACGTTCAATAGAAACCTATTTCAACGATGAATCTAAGAGTGAATTTTATCTGTAGTTTATGTATGCTCTAATTACCATCCTATATCTAATTTCGGCAAAGCGCCGGGTTATTTGCATAAACTTCGTACACACCCTTATGGTAGTAAGCTTCTAAATACACCACAAACATTATTCTATACACTTACACTTTAATATATATATATTATTACATAATAACAATTATGCCTCTATAATTTCTCTCCATAACGCTTCCTCCACCTTGAACAAACCTTTCTTCTCTGCTCCTTTCGTTTGGCCTTGATAGGCTAGGCCAAACAGAAGGCTTCTTTCGTCCCAATAGGACGGAACACAGGAGCAAAAAAGCCAAGGGCTAGCTAAAGAGAGTCAAAGCGGGGAGGCTGAGGTGGCCAGAGCTGAGGGGAGCCAAGAGGAGCCAAGAGGAGCCGAGGGCTAGGAAAGGAAAGTCGTTGTTGGGCGGGAGGGCCAGAGCGATGAGACTGGGGCTGAGGAGGGGAGCCAAGGGCCAAGGAGGTTCAGGGCAAAGCACTCGATCGATGTGGACCACCATACTCGCTCGTTGCTGTCGCTATTGGTGCCGCGCTGCCGCCGCTCATCGCTGTCGCCGAAAAGAAGAAGGGAAGAGAAAGAGGGGTGCCGGCCAGTGGGGTGAGGGAGAGGGGTGTGGAGAGAAAAAGATGGATGAGAAAGGAATTTAAGGGTAGTCTAGAAAATTAATTTTTTTAAAAAATTTAAAGGTGTGAAGAGTAATTGTTGCAGTGTAGAAGATGTCGTTGGTTAATTTAACATTGTTGCGGTGTATTTAGAAGCTCCCCTTAATATGTCGTTGGTTAATTTAACATGCTCCTGCTGAAGCTCAACACCGTTTCCAAATAATATACAGACCCAAACCAACCAGCAGACTCGGTCTGATCTGGTCCAACTCAAACCGTTTGGGTCTGGACTCCGGTCGAAGGCTCGGAAGAGTTCGTTCGGCCCAGAAGCATCCCGTGAGTGACGTGGGTCCAACCGTTCCAGCTAACCCGCGCCAATTTGAATGGAAGCGCACGATAGCATCCCACCCAAGCCCCATATAAACCGGCTCCGGGCGCCATTTCCATTCCGAAACGAAGGCGTCCTCGACGAAATCGACGAGGAAAGCACCCAAAACTGAGCATGAGGACTCGCTTCCTCGCCACCAACTACTTCGCCCCGCAATCCCCGATCGGAACCCTGAGAGACTTCCGATTCCTCCCCCTTCCGCCGCTTCATCTTCCCCCTTCTGATCCTCCACTCGGCGTCGAGATCCCTTTCTTTGATCTCGATCCTCACTTTCCTTCCGGAATCGATGGATTTCCGATCGAGAATGCCCTCTCTCAGTTCCTCTCCGACGTTATTCCTCGGTTTAATCACTCTGGAGAGGAGATTTACAGTGATTCCAGCTCTCGGAAGGGAGAGCTGCAGCGATTTAAGTCTGGATCGGCCGAGATCAGCGTATCAGAGGTGGATCGGCTGTTTTCTCGCGTTTTAGATCGTGGATTTAGTGTTGAAGGATCCATTGATGGCTTTGGTTTGATTTTGTAGTCACAGAGTCGAGATGATGGCTTCTGGGAGACAGAGAACTGGGATAGTTGGGAATGCTTCAGAGATGTAGCACATGGCGTTGATGTATTAGATGTAAATATTTGATTTAATTTTCTTTTTTTGTTTTTTTTCCCTATTGGAGGTGGATTTAGTTATTTCTACGGTGGATGCAGGAAGTGGTAGATTCTTCTATTCATGAAGAGAAGGCGGTAGAGAAGTGTTCATTTTCTGTAACTAAAATTCCAGAGGTAGGTGGCCGGTTTCGATTTTATTGATTATAAAGTGATGATTTGGTCTTCTTTTTCCTTTTACTGTCAGAGAGAACTCTTCATTATTTGTTGTCCAGCACCAGGCGAGCAAATTACATAAGGAATTACGTTTCGAAATTGTGGAAGTTGATCTCCCCCTGGTAAAACTACCTATTTTATTTATATTACTTATTCCTGGGTACCTGCTCCGTGATTATTTCTCTTTTTTCTTTTAAATTTATTTATTTATTGTTTTTGTCATTGTTGTTTGGTAAATGTCGTTGTTGTTGTTCTGGTGAAAATAGTTGTTAATGTTGAAGACGTTTTATGTTCTTTTCACAGACAGAGACTGTGAGCTCCTGTCAAGCAGAGGAGGCAGGTTTCTGCTTTGAAATCCCAGATATTAAAATTCCTCTGGTATACCGTTAACTTTATCGAAGATACGTACCAAATTTTGCATTATGTCCTTTTGTTTCATTTTTCTTTTTGTTGCTTTATAATCAATTTCTGTGTGAATGACAATTTGATATTTATTTGCTACGCAGTATTTTAACTAGGCAATAATGGGCATTATGGAAAGAATATAACTATTAAACTTTTGAGTTGTGGTGGAGAAGTACAGGTCAAGTGGATGGAATAGGACTATGTTGAACCGATAAGAATTGAATATTTGGAAAGAGCACTTTCAAATGAATATTATTTCCAAAACTTACAACTGGAAATTTGAGCAGCTGTAGTTCAGCTACTCAATTCCTGCAAATTTGAAGAAAACTAATCCATGGTTGCTTCCATAGCATACAGGTAATCATCAGCAGAATTTACATCTGCTAGCTTTTCTTTACAATTTCAACTTCTAGATTTGACAACAAAATGGTGGTTTTGAAGGAAAAAATAAACTGTGGGTTGAAGAAGAGTCGTGGATTCAAATAGTGCTGGTAATACCCAGATTTGCAGGACATGCCTTGTCTTGTTCCACTTGCATTTGCAAAAACTGGCATTTCTTTGGCAAATCATTTTATTATGGTCTGAATCTTATAGTTTTGATTCCTTTCAATAGTTTAGTCATAATAGGTGTTAATTTTAAAACAAACATGATACTGAAGTTAACTTTCCAATGAGAGGGGCTAGAGCCGAGGAAACATAACAACTTTGGGGCTATAGTTGAGTTTTTGACTCCTTTGCATTAGCCTTGTTGTGGACTTATGATTGGAGAGAAACATCCAAATCTTCCCATGCAAAGACCTCACTGCTGAGCAGATCTTCCTCAATAGGCTAGGGTTATATTTAATCTGGGAACTGATAATGCCCAATTTAAGATGGGAACTTGTAATGCTCAATCACTTGTCGGCTTGTTTTTTACTTATGTTGATGTTGAATAGTGCAATGAGAAGTTAGCTGGTGAATCTTGATCCTCAGACATATTGGGGGCAATCTGTGTTTTTGCTTCATAATCTTAATGAAGACAGGTAGAGCTTAGTCTCTTCCACTTTCTCTTTAAAAAAAAAGAAAAAAAAGAAAAAAAACCTATTAGAGGGAAAGCTAAGGTAAGCTGCCTAATCTTTAGGGCAAAGGTGACAGTGGGTTTGGCCTGATTATAATGGAAATTTATATATTAAAAAAACAACAAAATGCAAATGAAGTGCAACAATTGAGGGTGGGAAATTAAAACAAAGAAACTGCATCTGGTCTTGAGGGACAGTGTTCAATGATTGCCTGGAACCTGAATAATGGCAACCATCAATAGTTTCAGTAAGACGTAGGAAAATACACTACATGATCTCTAAAATAATTGTCAGAGCTGGTTTGAAGAAAATTCTATTTACTGAGCTTCTATATTAGGCATTTTCAAAATAATCTGTGATCTTTTTGTGGCATGTATCTGTGTCATGTTACTGTAGGATGTTATTGACATTGAAGTTGGAGCGACAATCGCACATCCCATAAGGGTTGCAAAGTCAATTTATTCAGTGGAAGAGATTTCTGCCAAACTCAACGATGATCAGGAGAGCTTTCTGTTAAGCATGGTAGCTCATACCCGGACAGGACATTGAATCAGAGTATGAGATTACCCCATTTTGAGCTCTGTGAGAATGGTTGGGAGTTTGATGAAAGTATTTCCACTACAGAAGCACTTGATTTTCTACTTCCTATGATCGAACCCTGGCATGAGCCACAAGATGATGGGCTGGTGGCTAATGCAAAAGAGTTTTTGGGATCTGCTGATATAGATCTTTTGGAGCATTTTTCAAGGGATGATCCATCCCAAGATTGTCCTGGGCACAAACCCATGTCCTTCATTTCTTTGTTAGAGATGGACTATATGAATATCACTGATAATATGCTCCTTGAAGGAAGTTCAGCACTCTATCCAATTGCCCCTGACGGATCTTGTCCTTATTCACCGTACTCTGTCCATTTACAGGAAGTCCAGATTTTTGATTTTCCTACAGATGACGTCTTCAAATGTTTGTCAACTCACAAACAGCCAAAAAATTTGATCTGTCTGAGCAGGCGTTTAAAGATGAAATAGACCTTGCAGAAAGCTTATATGAAGCTGTTGTTAGTTCTGAGCTGGATCTGGTAGACGATGCATTCAAATCATTGCCTATACCCATTCTTTTTGATGATAAAGTAATGAAATCACTTCCTATAATTGTTGGAGACACTCAGAACCCTCAAACCACATTCTCTGACTGCATGTGATGGAATATACTTAGATTGGCATCTGTTGCTGGAAGGAAAGTGCAATCGTGAAATTTGCTCTACTTACACGGGCATTCTAGAGGAAATAAATTGTGATGGGATGACATCTGAGCTGCAAATAGAATCTCAGGGAATGGTAGCTATTGACAATGATTTCTTGGATGATTTGCAGGAAAGCGCAAACACATTACATTGCCATGAAGTACCAACTGATCTCCATACCGGTGTCACTCTAGCTAGCAATCTATCATTTACGCAAACGGTTAGTAGTGGAAATTATGAAACTAGCAGTTCTGAAAACAAAGGACAGATGCCAAAAATGAACTCTGAAAGGATCTCTTTCTTATTTGAGTCAATGTCACAATCCAGTGATCTCAACTTCTTCTTGGATGTGAGACGAGGCACTGCTAGGATGAATAGTGAGGATGGAACCATGAAGAGAGTTGGTAGCAAAATTACACAACCATTTGTTTCATTGAAAGAGCAATCTGTTCAACATGCCATCCGTGAAGAAAAATGTGGTAAGTGGGATATTGAGATCCATCAGATTAGACTCTCGGATCATATTTTAGGCCTCATTGATCACATTCACAAAAGTTATTTAGCCATCTTGGATGAAAATGCTGTTTTAAGAGAGAAAAGATTGTTCAAAATGGCTAGTTCTGATGTTTTAAGCCTTCCAAAGCAAAAGCTGCTGGAGTTGATTAGTGAAAAATTTGCCAGCCAGTGCACTTTAGGCAGTAAGGATGAAGATGTCATGGCACTTGTTGAAATTTATGCACTCAAGCAGTTGGCATATTACTTGTGTCTCTTTGGTGTCCATACTGCTTATCTGTACCTGTGCAACTTGACACAAAGCATTGATTATATGGCAGAAAAATTAAGATGCCTCAAGTCGTTAATTGAAGATGTGCACTGGAAAGCTGACAAGCAGTTAATTGAATCCCATCCATTGCTATCTCATATTGAGAGTGTTCTTAGGTCAAATATGAAAGACAAGAAGAAGATGCTGATTGTAGCCGACAGAGTTTTTTGGTTGCCATTGGCTCAGAAATTGATTTCCATGAGGATAAAATATCATGTAGTAAGGCACTTCAATTCACCTGCAAAACAATTTGGTTCACTGGACAACATTGAATTTACGAATTCTGTATTGGAAGGACTGCTGCATTCAGAATGCCTACTGATATGCCATGAGTAAGTTCTGAAGGCTAGAAGTAGAGGAAATTTTCATGTTGTAATCGCTGCTGATCAGATATCAAACCTGTGGTGTATTATGGTTAGCTTGGGGAAAAACAATATTACAGTCAAGACTTCAGTC
Organism: Calamus simplicifolius; assembly: GCA_900491605.1. Classification (NCBI taxonomy): domain Eukaryota; kingdom Viridiplantae; phylum Streptophyta; class Magnoliopsida; order Arecales; family Arecaceae; genus Calamus; species Calamus simplicifolius. The sequence continues at coordinate 847,190 of UESW01004637.1, read as the reverse complement.
TAATTTTTCCCATATTTTGTCCTGGTCCTTCTTTACTTTCAGAATTTTTGAACAAAGATTTGTGCTAATATTTTTGAACTACTTTGCACACCTGCAGTATCTCCCTCTCTCCCGCTTTAGTACATGAATTAAGTTAAATTGAATTTCAATTGAGAACTTTTTATATTATTTGACCTTTTTTTTCTCCTTAACAATTATGCCAGCTACATTTCCATAATATTCTTCCTAGTCATACGGTATTATGTTTTGGTCCTTGACTAAATTGATTTGACTATGTTCAAAAATATATTTGCTTTTACAGGAGATGTGCATAAAACATACTGACTATTCTAGTTAAAGCTTGCTCTTCCTTCATATATTTTATAAAGATTGCTGACCTTCATTGACTGTGTCTCTGTTTCAGCTTTCAAAAGTTGGCATGAGAACTATTAGCGGCAAACATCATTGTAAAGCACAAATTCTGTTCATGCCCAATAAGTAAATATCAAGTCTATAACCAGTAATGTATTTGGAAAAATCAAGGATCAAATAAGTGATTGTTTCCACTCTTAACCATTAAAGTACTTGAGAAGATCAACAGCCCAGTCCTCTGATTAAAAAGATATCACACACCTATTTAGGTATAACATGGATTCAAATTCTTAAGTATCACAGCCTTGTTCTTTATTGACAAGCATGCTTATTATCCTTGAATGCACTGGGGTGGGGAGGGGGAGATAGGGGGTGTTGATTCAGCCAAATAGAGGTTAAGCACTGGTTCCTAGAGGGAAGGAAGGAGGGAGGGAATGGAGGGAGTGAGGAATTGTGTCCCTTAATTTTACTGCACCATTTTGTGGAACCAAAGCTGTATAATGGAAGTGTTTGAAGCATGAAGTCAATTTCATGATGTAAGCATTTACACTTTCAGGAGGACATCTCCCAATATATCCCGGTGCTACCTCTTTCAATGGCATGCTCTAGGCAGATACATCACGTTAGGGCAGATACATTATGTTACCAGTAAATTGTTCAGATATTTGGCATATCCTTTGATACTTGTGTTTTCACTACTCATAAGTTTGTGTGATAAGATGCTCATTTTAGGTCCATTTTCTTTGGTTGTTAATATGTGACTGGAAGCATATGTTGTCCAATGTTTTATGTGTAGTTCACAGATTTTTTTGTGACGTCTTCTTTTCTTCTGTTCACAAGGAATGTTTCACCTTCATTCCCTTTCAACAAGTTCAGCATCATCTTGGAGTATGGAGGTCCATATGGATCATCAAGATTATCCTCTATATGTCCTAATTTAGGTGGCTTGCCTCAACTTCACTTCTTCCATGTCAATTTGGAAAATCATGATCTCCTGCTTCACTTTGTGAAGGCTTTATATCCCAGCATCCCAAGTCTGCAATGGTAATCCTCTTCCCTTATATTTGTATCTTGTCGATCTAGATCATAAAATAATTGATACTCTGAGAATTTCACTTATATTGTTGCTTCCTCTCTATGGAGTTAATCTAGAATTCACCATATAATATTGTTGTTGACTAGGGTGGTAATTTTCGATATAACCTGTGCATACAACTCGAAATCAACTCGAAGTTAGTGGGTTTGGGTTGAGTATCAATGGGTTTGGGATAAACAATGGAGTTAGTGGGTTTGGGCTAAGCATCAATGGGTTCGGATAAAATTAGGTTGACCCGTTAAATACGATTAATAAACAAGACATTTCTCGAATTGACTTGCTAACTCAAAATTGACCCACAATTGATATGATTATTAAACAGGCCAACTTGTGTGGCATGATCAACAAACTCAAACACAACCTATTAAACCTATTTAACTTATGTAAGAAAATTACTTGTATATTTTTGTTCAATATATAAAATAAACAAAATAGAAAGGAAAAAAAAGTGGAGGATGTTTTGAGTATTTCAGCACTCCATTAGATAAAACCTAAAATATGGGTTAGATGGAGAAAAAATTGATTTTAGATTACACCAGTTGAAAAAGGTCATGCATCTATGTCAACCCAAACATGGCCTATTTATTAAATGGGATGCATAGGGTCATGTCTTGTAATCAGTATGATACACAAGTTGTGTTCGGCTCTAAATTTTTGATGCAATTAAATGAGTGAGATTCGAGTTGACACATTTGCTGTAATTCTTTGAGATAATCTATTTATGACCAATGACATGATTTGCCACCCCCTATTTTTGACATATTGTCTGGTCTGAGCCTTTTGAATTCAGAGATATATTCAGTTACAGAGTGATTCTTCACCTTTATCTTTTTTCTCCTGAAGAAATTGTGTATGATAGCCAAGTGGCAGTGCTAGGCCAACACTTGTATTTGATGTTCTGGCTATAAATATCCTAGTAAGCTAAAAGGATGCCATCAATCTTCACGGAGTGTCAAATAACGCATTGTGCTCCTGAAAAACAATGAGCTATATCTTTTTTCTGAAGAAATTCTCTGAGGAAAATGACATAATGCTGGGGCCACTCTTGCTTTTGGTCTTGTTATGATCATAAATATCCTGATGAACTCACAAAACCTCATCAATCTTCATTTAGATTTGGATATAGCATTATACTATGGATTAACAGCAAGCTTGTAGCATGTACTTTGTGCTATTTTTAGCACTCCTTCATCCATTGAACTTCCTCTTCCTGCTTGAAATTGCGGCATGTAACATCCGGGGAACACCAATTCTAGTATAGCTGAATCATAATTCATTTCATACTTGGTTTCGTGGAATTTACTGCTTTTATCTATCATATTATTAGAAACCCAAGTGTAATGGCGGGTAGTTAATGACATGAAAAAATCATATAACTTAAATTTTTAACACGTGTTCTTATGAAGAAACTTCATCCGGTGAGATGGATGTTACCATCTCAGTGACTGAAATTTCTCTTTGTTCGAAAGCACCACAGGGATCTCTTATGTTGAACTTAGGATAATATGGTGAATTTCAAAATACTTGTCTTTCTTTTCCATTCCTTTCCTTTTTTTACTGGTTCTGCAATTTATTATTGCATTTTAAGCGGCATTCTCTTTCTCATTGGCCATGATCCTGTCTTTCAGCATCAGGTATTTCTTCACCATAGCTCAGCATCCATTCATATTCTTACAGTTCAAACCCTGGTTTTTGGTTTAGGAAGCAGACCCAGAATTCATGCCCAATCTGCAGAAGGTCCTGAACAGCCAGCACATATTAGAAATCCTAAATTTTGTGCCAACAGAGGGGCAGCGGAGTTGTGTTTCTTCTGAATCTGCAAATCAAGTAGATGTCTCTCATGACATCGACTCTGTTAACGTTCCATACCAAATGAGAACCAAGACTATAGATTCAGTCACGCCTTCCTTCCCTGATGTCATCATTATTGTTAATACCCAAAGTTATAAGAAAAAAATGCTCATGTCCCGAAGGACTTCATATCAAAAAATTTTAGCAATGGAGAAAGGGGGAATGCAAGTTGTGGAGCGAGAAATAGATCTGCCTTTGGACCTTATCTTCAGTGCTGCAGTTTGCCTGGTATGGTATGAGGCCAGAAATCTCGGGGACAATGTATCACTGACAGTAGAAGCATCATCTATTCCAACGCTTGTGGAGAACATTGCGACCAACATTCTGGTGTCACTCAGTTTTGCTTTCAGTAGCTGCATACTGGTAAGTGCCTTTTCTGCTTTCTTCTGAAGCTCAATATTTAGCACATGACCTGTATTTGTGGAGGAGTTCGTAACTCCTGCCTTTTCATTATCAGTATAATTTTCCAGACATTTGATATGTTGGTCCATTAAGACCTCGGGAAGGTAATAAACAGTTTTCCAGGTTGACAAGATCTTGTCTCTGTATACCCAATGGTAAAGCACCAAAAATCAATAAAAAAAGAAGGCTATAGCATATCATTTTAATTTAGAAAAGTCATTTTTCAATGTCTCTAGCAAACTTCAGGATATCTTTTATAGGAGCTTCTACCGTTCAATTACTCGTCTCTGTATGGTTCTTTGGCTTTTGATTGCTGACTAGTCAACAAATGGTGTTTGACTAAGAACTCTGATTCACGGCTGGAAGAGCTGCAGTATATAGATGATTGTTTCAGCTGAGATATTTTTAGCATATTATGCAGTTTAGGGTTTTCTAAGTGCTTCACTATTGATCCTCCAGATATATCTAGTTCTTTTTGCTGTCGTCAAGTTACATCTAGTTACATAAATGTAAAATTGTGTCTATGATTTCTTTTGCTTGTTTATGCCTACAGATTTTTGAGGGAGAAACCAACTTCCTTGCAGCCATAATGGAGTCATCTGATGCACTTTATGCAGCAGCTGCTAGCCTAGATATGAATTTACAGTTATTTTGCTCATATGCCCGAGTCAACCGATGAGATCATTCTGAACTGCATCAGGAATGCAACTAAGTTAAGTGGTGGGCTTTATCCAGCAATGCCTGAGTCGGAAACCCTTGGTGAATCATTTCTTACAAGGTTTCCTTCTATAAATCCACTCTCAGCTCATGCTATACTTTCATCTGGTGGTACGCTTGTGGAGTTTCTGGAGTGGTCGCCTGAGCACAGAATTAGGGCTATCGGGAAATATCATGTATCTGATGAAAGCATTTCTCTATTCAGTACTCTCTGCAAATATGGGGAGATGGGAGAATCTAAATCTGTAATGACAGAATGTTCCTCCATAGATTCAGATATTAGTAGCGGATTACTGCAATCCCCAAGGAAAAGGCAGAGGAATGCCTCTCGAACCTTTTCCATGCCTGTCAATAATTTCATCTATGATGTTCCACAAAATGAAACAATTCATAAGATGATGCTGCCTCAATCTTTCAAGCCACATCAGTTGAGAAATTTTTCTAATGTCCAGAACAAATTGAAAAAGACTGGCGGCCACAGTTTAGGTAAAAGACAGGCAGTGAACACCTCGAGAGTAGGCAATAACGATGGGAATGACAATGTTGGACGTAAGTATCTCAATGAAGATTTCAGTGATGAGGTCATTGATCATGAACACACTTTGGATGAAATGTTTCCTTGCAAGTCAAAAACCTCAAGCTTCTTGAGATCAGAATCAAGAAGTGAACCAGCAATTCGAAGTTTTCTTCCTACCTTCAGAGAAGCATTTGTCCCACACGGTCATTGTACCTTCCCAACCTCTTCAGAGATCAACCATGTTAAAAATAAATGGACTTCTTTCAAGGATCAAAATTTAACTTTGGATGACAAGATCTTCGAAAGTGCAGCCAGAGATTCCAGCAAAAATGACATACATGTCAAGCAGCGAGAATATTTGAAAGAGGATGTTACGCAGAACTGCACAAGAAACATCATCGGTTTATCAACTCGGGAAACATTGCCCCCACTTAATGGTGAGACTCCGTACCCAAGTGCGAAACAATCACCCAGGTCACAACGGGGCCCTCGATGGACAATTGAATTTCTTCCCAGGGTTAAGGAGAAGAGCAGAGGGCATCACCAAACCCTGTCATGCAATACATGTGTCAATTGTACTCGGAGTTCGAAGAGAAAAGAGACACCTTCAAAAAGTCAAAGCCTCTCTGTCTTTGAGTGTTACAAGTACCAAGGAGGTACCCAAACAAAGAAAACTGTCAATCAGAAGTGGAGGAAGGATATTAAGGTGCAGCTGAATTCAAAAAATGAGGAAAAGAAGTCATCCCTCATAAGTCCAACATGGACCCCTATTGACAAGAGAGCGAGACTGGTATATATTGGTGCAACATTGTAGCAGATTTTATATTATTGGTTAATAATATATGTGCTGTGAGTAATGCTATTGACATAAATGCTGCAGCATCTGTCTTTCATGAGAAATGGAAATGAAAAACAAAGCAAACTGGTCTGGAGAAATAGAAATAGCCCTACTATAGATTGTAATCTGAGGAAAAGATACCGAGAGGAAGGTCAGTTGCATTCGTCTAACATACTGATGTAGTTTTTTACTTTTGATATATATTACTAGCATCTGTCACTTAAACTCTCATGTATAAGTGATCTGTAATTGCTTGATCATGTGACACGTGAAATTCTCTGCTGAAGGTTGCATCTCATAACACCAAAATGCAGCCAAAGGAAAGCCAAAGGGCCTAGAAGGAAAATAAGTTAGGATGAAGTATTTTGGCTCATTTTTAGATGTGGATACTTTCTACAACCAAATTTTGTCAAATGTTGATGTGCTGGTTAGTTCTTAAAGTAAAAGCTTGAAAAAAGGAATTTGATATAGTACATTATTTGAAAAAAAAAAAAAAAAAAGCAGACATCAGTGTAAGACATTGTATGCCACTCAATCAAATTTAACTGGAAGTCATACATCTTTCCAACAGAGGAAGCATATAGCATCCAAATGGAGAAAAGAAAAAAAGAATATTTATGGATGTACACGCTATGTATCTCCTGACATGACCTAATGGCCTTGCAAGTCCCGGATCTGCCATCTGGTGCATCCAGTTGCTTGCCTATACAGAAAACTCAATCTCAAATATGCTAAATCAAGAACACTAATTCTTCAAAGCATTTTTAAGAGTCCGGATTGTTTTTACAAGCTGTTGCCTTTCACCTTCAACTTCTGCGAATTTCAGGCTGATCTCAGAATATCTTTCTTGCATGTCTTTTAGCTCAGCTTCCATTGATTCATTTTGTTTCTTCAGTACTTCCATTTCACTTAATGTTTCAGCTGTACTGTGCTGATCCCAGGTACAAGAAACGAAGCTTCCCTCTCCTTTATCTGAAGTAGCTCCATTATTGCTGAAGAAATGTTGATCATTTGTAAGTACAGCAAAATTTTTCTGATTCTCTCAAGGTCCTTTGAAATGCTTATATGCAACATATGATAAATATTGACCAAAATTCTCAAGTCTACTGGGGAAAAGTTCAGAGGGTAGTATTTCACAGATGTTTACCTTATGACTAGTTCTTTGCTGGTGCCATATATATCATGTATACATGCTTTATGTGCCATCCTGGGGTGTGAATCATAATCCTCATTGTTTTTGGCATTGTTGATGCTAACGGACTTCAAGTTCTTAACATAATGCTTTCTCTCCTGCATTTTGCAATCAATACATGATTAGTATTTTAGAGTTAAAGCATAGTTTTCTAGTCCATTGACTTTAGGTTGTTGTATAAAATACACTGAAGTAGGATACCAGTACTTGGCCAATGTTGAAACTTCCAATATTTGTTGGTATGCCCTTCTCATCTTCAGGTGTACCTCCAGCTTGTTCGTTAGAGAGATTGCCCTGACATCAACAAAGCATGCATTAGGAACTTGAACCAGTAAATTAAAGATGCCTAATTTAGATCCAATCAGCAGTATGTTTTCAAATGAGTTTTCTTATGATGCTGTAGATATGCTTTCTTTGTTAAAGTTAGACGGCATTTTAATTTTTGCATAATGTCAGAACATATGGAAAGAATAACATCTACATCTGCATGCCTATCAATAGATCTTGTGAGAGGGGGGAAAAACAACCAACATTGAGAGGGTTCCGTGTACTCTGAACAAAATGTTGAGCAGGAATTCTTTTCAAGTACTGTGCAAGTGCCAAACTTGATCAGCAGTTTTAGAATTATGCAGAGCATAACTAAAAAGGAGAAGTGGAATAAAGAAGCGTGATTGTGAATATATTTATCCACATATGTTTGTGCATATTTTGGTATCTGTGTATTGTGTGTGGCCATGCATGTGCATGCTTTGTTGCATCTTTTTGTGCTTGCATAAGAAGCTAAGATTGCTAGCAGCTACTTTAGCACCATGTGGTGCTAGACCAGATCATTAAGCCATGGTCATTACATTTGCATTTGTTGCCACATAGCTGTCCTCAAATTTTCTCTCCATGCTGGTGATCATGTCTTCCTTCTTCTGAAGGTCACACCTTAAGTCAGAAACTTGTTTCATTAGCTTCTTCTTTTCTAACATATCCTCAGACAAGGAAACTTTCAAGCCATCAATCTGCACTTTAAGTGTTTCTATCTCTGAATGCAGCATTTTGATCATTGTCTCTTTTTCATCCTTTATATACCTCAGTTCATTCAACTCTGCCGATGATTTATTCACTACCTCCTTCAATGATGTGATTTCTCTCACAAGCAGATCTTGTTCCAAATTTTTATCTTGCAACAACTTCTCATTTACTTTACTTGATTTCTTCAATATTTCCATCCCGGCTACCAATTTTTCTTTTTGTTCTATCTGTTCAGTAAGAAGGTTTTTCTCTCTTTTAAGCTTTTCAATCTCAGATTTGAGTAACGACATTTCATCTAAGGAAGCTTTTAAGCTTGCTGCATCAGACTTCTTTTGATTCTCAAGCTCCTCACGTTTATCCTTGAGTTCCATAAGTAGCCTATCAGTTTCCTTTGATTTGAAATCTACCAGGCTTAGTAGCTGTTGGGTTTTAACACAGTACCAGCCTTTTACTGATGCAAGCTCTTCACTAGTTTTCTCCAGTTGTTCTTCCACTTGGCTTTTTTGCAAACGCAATTCACTAGCTTCTTTTAGAGTTTGCATGACTAACTTCTCATTTGCATGAAATGTGGATGCCATTTGTTCGGAGAGCCTGTTAAATTCCTCTTTGAGCCGTTCAGCAGTGCTAGCATTGTTCCAGTTTGTCTTCCTCAATGCCTCCTCTGCTTTTATGGCTCTTTTCTCCTCCTCTACTTTGGCTTGTGTTAGAGTTGCTATATCTGCTTCAAAGGCTTCAGCCTGACTCTGAAGTTCTTTCTCCAGACTTTCAACTTGGGCTTCAAGTTCATTGATTGTGGCTAAGTGAGCTGAACATTCATACTGCATCCTAAGTTGTTCTCGCAGCTCGCTCTGCTCAAGCTTTGAAGATATGTCATGGTTTTCCTGTTTCAAAATCTCATAATCTAGAGCAAGCTGTTCCATTTGCATTTCCAGGTCTTCACGATCTTTCTTGTACAGCTCTACTTCACCGTTGAGGTCCAGGATCTTCTTCTCTGGTGAAAATGCCAGTTTCATGTCATCACCCTTCTTTACTAATGCATCCAATGCATATTGCTCTTCGCCATCATGTTCAGAGTTTGTTTTGAGAAGCTCTTGTCTATGTTCAGAATTCTGCAAACATGAGAATCCATTTTCAAATTCCAGTTCTTGGAAATGCTCATTGATTCCCTCCTTGATATTCACTTTGCTGAATTTATCAGAGGAGATTTCCCTATTTTTCTGTTCCAACAGTTCATCAAGATCTCTGACAGCAAGTAACAGCTCAGAATTAGCTTCTTGTGTCTTCTGCAGTTGCAAGCGAAGATTTGCATTCAGATTTTTCTCATGATTCAGCTCTTGTTTAATTTCTTCAAGCATGGAACATGGATCTTCTTCATCAGGCTGAGACTTTCCTGAAAAAATTTTATCATCATTTGTTCTTTTCTGTGAGAGCCTGAGTACTTCACATTCCCTTTTGAGCGCATCTCTTTCCTCTTTTAGGCTACTTATGTCCCGTGAAAGCTCCTGTCCTCGCCTGCTCTCCTTGACAACTTGCTTTCTGAGAGTCTGCAGTTCCAGCTCTGATAATTCTACCTTTCTCATCAAAGAAATAATATCGCTTCTTAGCTTCTCAAGGGTTTCATCTGGGTTCTGCAGTCTTTCTCTGAGCCCAGCTCTCCTGAACTGTTTGTTGACCCATCTGTGCTTCCATCAGGAACTGAAGTCCCAGACCAGTCGCCTGAGCTGGTCATCATCAGCTTTTGAGCGTCACTGTTGCTGAGAAGCGACATCAATCCAGGGAAGTCCTGATGAATGTTGTCATGCTTGAATCCATTTTCTTTTGGTGTATATACCGAACTGGTTTCTGAACCTGATGCTGATCTAGCATCAAAGCTGTTAGATTTCAAGAGGTTGCCATTAGAGTCGCCAGGAGGTGGCAAGCTTCTGCTGGATGAGAATTTCACTTGTGCTTGGCCGTCTATTAGGGAGGAGTTCTGCAAAAATTTAAACCAAATTCAGGTTTGACCATGGACCACTGCATGTAGAAGGATGATAAAAACTGAATGAATAATATTTCAGTTTCATTTTTTTTTAATATATATATCGAAGCACTCTCTTGGCATGAGAACAAGCACTGTAGCTGCTATCAGCTGCTTGAATCATTTTGAGTCTTTGACTGAAGGAAGTTCTAAGATTGAAATCTTTTTTTATTAAACACAGTAACAATTGGGGACTGCATATTAAGTATTCAAAAGTAAAAAATCCAAATCCGTTTCAGCATCATATGTTTTGTTTCATGACTAAAGCAATAGAGGCTCAGATTTTACAAAGCACATGCATGGCAAATAGTAAAGATCTAATTCAGAGCCAGACAAGGATCACACAAATGCTGTTTCATCGTAGAAAGTTGTCGAGGATAAATCAAAAGTTTCAATTTTTTTTCCTTCGTTGACAATAGCATCAGATGCACTGCAACGCCTATTTCTTTTATTAAAGCTTCAAGTATCGGCAAACTTCACTTTTGAAGTGAGTAATTTGCTGGCAGAAACAAGATCTAGTGGGGGGAAAGAAAAACCTTAGATTCATATCCTTAAAATGATTTGGCCTTACTTCCACAGAGTTGATTCCATTTGTGCTATCGATAGCTTTGGTGACTTCATCGTCATCACACTTGCTTAACTGGCTCTTCAGCGTTCTACGTTGCGGTCTGACTGTTGCATCTCCATTGTCACTAGTTTCTCTGGAAAGTTAAAGATATGACCATGAAAATGACCAAGTAATTAGCAAATATACCCGAAAACAGGAAAAGTAGATCTCTGATAGACTAGTTTTTTAGCAGTACCTTCCCTCACCATCACCCTGCAATCTCTGTAGCGTAACCTGTCATTTGAGTTACACTTCAACATCAGAAAACGTATACTTAACCAAATCCACGACTCCTGGGTCACATGAAGTGTCCCAATAATATTTCCCCTCTTTTTTTTCCCCTCGAATGTGATGATATTTAAAACAAATTGACACGAAATAAATGCCGGTGTGACAATTTGGTCAGTTGTTATATCAGGGGATGAGCCAGTGGGCATCTTGTGATACCCAGGAGGTAGCAGTACCAGATAACAAATGAGAAATGAATGCGATGAATTCAAAAAAAAAAAAAAAATTGAAAAATGCTCACATGTAGGATCGCTCCCGTGTTCGATGCCTTTAGAGGGAGAGAAACAGAGGAGGGCTTAAAAACCTCGGCATAATCTGCCAGATTAACGGCAACTTCTCCAAGGACTTCAGCTTTGGTTGATCCCTGTAAGGCCGTAAGGAATCAGTGACATTGGTAAGAACTGTGTTATAGTAATCAAAAGAATCTTCTTTCGTACCGTCGTTGAGACGACGAAATGGTAGACCTTCTCATTGATCCTTCCCGTTTTCGGATCACGGACTAATTTCACAGTTTCATATATTGGATTTGCCCAGCGACAGGTTCCGTCGATCACCGCAACCTTCTCTGATTTCACGGTCGGTTTTCCAACATCCGCAGGGACCAGGGTTACCATCACCATCTCCCATCCGGCCCGAGATACCTAAAGCAATCAACGAAATCCTCGATCCCTTAACACATCTTTGAATCATTTCCATTCAAAAGCGTACAATTCCGACAGCATTTTCCAAATACCAAATGTTGATTATTTGAATACCTGGGTTGCCTGGAACTGGAATTTGAACACAGCTTTGATCCTGTTCTTCTCGCTCCGCCATCTCGTTGCCTTAAACATCTTCGGTCAATTCCTCAATTCTTCATGATTTCAGCCAAGCCGGAAGCTCTCCGGTCGGCCTCCGGCGTCGCAATGCAGGAAAATTACCTCATCCCCTCCTTTAATGACCCAGCATTGCGACGGAGAGACGGCCTCTGAATTCTCCCCTGTTCTTCTCGTACCACCTGGAGAAAAAAACAAGAGAGAGACATAGCCTGGTGGCAGAAAACAAGAGCGAGTATTGGATGATGTCGGCAGAGCTGAGATACCGAACACGCTAAATACCTGTGAAAGGGGAATAACGTGGCTGAAGAGAACAAGCGAGCAGATCTGAGAACTCTACTCTCCTTCAGACCTTCTCTAGCGGTCCTTCTATCGCCGGAGCGGGGGTGTATAAAATAATATAAAGTTGAAATATTAAGAAGCTTCCGTGGAATAAACTAGATGCATTATAACGTAGATCCCATTTTAAAAGTCGAGAAATTTGATGTGAGAGAATGGGGTGAGATGATAGAAAATGTCTGCTGGTGACTTGCGTAAGGCTCACAATAAAGAGAAGAAAATAAAATAAAATAAAAAAAAGCTTATGGCGAAGGACTGTGCGGATTGCCGTAGCGACCCTCTCGTTGGTTTGACAAACGCTCACACAGCGGCCAACGTGGTCTTGGCTTTTATGCATGTGGGGTTGCTCTTTTTATGAGACCCTTTACAAGGACTAGATCGGATGATAGTGGATGATCAGGACCATCCATCTACTGGCTCGTCCTTTTTTTCAAGCGCATCGCTTCGTCGTCTGAATCCATGGGCTGGCTCCTTATCCAGCACAACTGGTTCGCATAATGCCCCTTGGATTCTTTTCGATCCTCACATCGATCAATTAAATAAAGCTCACCTAATCCGATGCTTATATATCCGTACCCAAATACTATATATCACATAAACCTCTCTTTAAGGAAGTCTTCTAAAACCCTTCCGTCCGTCTCTATTGTCTCGGTGGGTGGGTGGATGGTATTGGGATCAATTGATGTACTCGTTAGCATCGGTTGAGATGCAAGGCATGGAGAATTTTGAAATGATTATGGTATTCTAACATCCTGATTGATGTCTAACAACCAGCTATCAATTTTTAATACTATGCCAGTGCCTTGTAAGTGAAGATAAGCATCATTTCAGAAATCGATTTCAATGTCTAATATTTTTTTTTCAAAAAAAAAAATTCTATATTACAAAATAAATAAAAAAATACCATGTTATATTTATACTGTGGTCCAAAATATGGGGCTCGATATCTTATTGGTATACATTAGTGATTTCTTGGTATCAATGTAGATTAGAATATCTTAAGTGGATATCTTGGCTGACAGAAAAGATTAACTATGTTTGGATCTATTAGCTTCAATAGGTGGATATGTTGTAAAACTTTAAAAGATAGAATTAGAAATAAACATATAAGAAAAATAATATGAATAGTCCTAATTAAAGATAAAAAGAGAGAAAATCGATTGTAGTGGTTTGGACATACATAAGGATAGAGATAATCTTTTAGGTAGTGTTTGAAATAGGGGATAGGAGGGGATACCCAGGGAATATCTTCTCTTATTCCCAAAAGCCATAACTATAAGGGATAGCTGGGAATAAAGTTAACCAAAAGGATAATCCATGGTTAATCATGGTTAACCATGTGATATCCCCTCAATTTATTATCTAGAAAATGCAGGAATAGTTATCCCTCCAAATAAGAGTAAAAAAAAGTTATCCTATGGATTTACCTTTTTGCATTTGATATGATCAATGGGATAGCCAAGGGATATCCCTAGGGATAGCCAGTGGACAAACTCTATCCCGTACACTTATCCATGGATAATATTTTTTCTATCAAACACTACCTTAGGTAGTGTTTGAAATAGGGGATAAGAGGGGATATCCCCTCTTATTCCCAAAAGCCATAACTATAAGGGATAGCTGGGAATAAAGTTAACCAAAGGGATAATCCATGGTTAACCATGGGATATCACCTCAATTTATTCTCTAAAAATACAGGAATAACTGGTTATCCTCCAAATAAGAGTAAAAAAAAGTTATCCTATGGATTTACCTCTTTGCATTTGATATGATCAATGGGATAATCAAGGAAATCTCTAGGGATAACCAGGGGATAAACTTTATCCCGTACACTTATCCATGAATAATATTTTTTCTATCAAACACTATCTTAACAATTCATAATAAGGATATAGATAAAGATAGATATAAACTAATTTAGATAAAAATAATTAAAAAATATAATTATTTGTAATTTAATTATTAATTTAATCTTGATTAGAACAGAATGAAGAAAACAGATTCACGTAGCCGATCCCATGTAGTTGAAAAAAAAAAAAAAAAAAGGCTTAAATGAGTTGAGTTTGATCCATTGGTTTCAATCCCCCACCATGCATTATTCATTCCATGGGAGGCCATGGAATTGAAGCTGCCTGCAACCGGCCAACATCGTCATATTGCCATAGAAGGTTAATGGGATACAGTGGTACCAACCATGTGCAACAACAAAGCCCTGTTTACCCCACTGCGTCATGGACCCCAACTACATATGATTGATCTTCGACTATGTACATGAACAAAGGGAAATAAAAACAAGTACAACAACAATGCCAATGCCAATGCCGATGGATCCCAGTAGAAACTAGAAAGGCCTTCCGCGCCTTTGAGCCACCACCAAAGCACTGGGGGCATGGGAAGGGGTTGTTCCTTTTTTTTTTATTATTAGCTCTTGAGGGTGTTTTGGTCTACACGAACCGATTGAAGAAAATCGAGGCTATGAGAAGGCGGAGGAGTCTAACGGCCTAATTTTTTAAACCTGACACGTGCCCTCTTTGGCATCTGCCAACATCATCATGTCCCTTTTTTTTATTGTTGTTGGGAAAATGACTTCTTACCTGAAAAAAAAAAAAAAATTTCCATTTTCCACTCACCGACGTCAATCAAAGTATATTTTTAAGAGAAAATTCCCTGAATTCAACCTCTCGTTATCATGGTTTTAAATATTAATAGCCATTATAATAGTTTTGATTCCTATGATGTCTTCACATAAAATGGTGACATAGATTCAATTTATGAATATTATTTAAATTTTGTTCTAACAATTAGTATGCAAACAAATGATTAGTATTGATTATTTAATCCTTATTAGAGATGATAATTTTAACTAAACCTAACATAGATTCACTTCCATCTATCAATTAGAATAGAGTCTTCAAATTTTGATCAATTTTAAAATATTTTTTTTTCTAAAAATAAAAACTTTATTATCCAAATCAAATAGGGTTAGTATATATAATTTTCAAGCTTCCATGTTATTTTAGAAATATCTTCCTAATAAAAGTAAGATTAAATGTGATTTTCAACCAAAAAAATCTATTATATTGCCAATTTTATATGGATGGAGCACTGTTTATATTTTTTTACATATCTATTTTCAGCATCATTATACTCTACACCTCATGATCCTTTTATTTTGTCAAAAATTCGTACATAGTGTGCACATATTTTAAACCTTGAACCAAAATAAAACTAGTTGGATTACCAAGGGAAAAGGCTAAATTTTTATAATAGTTTTTGTGCTTAACTTTTACAAAGTTAATTGAAAGTGAATTATACCTTATCATAGCAGGCATGGCAAAGTCTGATGCAATTTACGGCCATTGATTTTGACTGACAAGAAAAGGGTGAAAAAAAAGCCATCAGAACCTGCTGCGAAATGTCACCATGTTTGGAAGTCTTTTGTTGACGTGATGAGTGATGAATGATGATGATCCTTTTCCACCCTTGAATGCGTTATGCTTGGAGAACACTGTACTATGATTCTTTTTATCTCTCGGAAGCCTTCGTTCCTGGTTATGTCAAAATAAACTTTGATGATTCTATTTTAAATTATCTTACTGGATCCAAATTTATTATTAAAAGATCAAAGAAAGAGTTGCTCGTGACAGGTGGACATGGCTCTTTCGATACTTTGGTCCCTATAGTTGAGCTTCAGATTGTTTGGACAGATATCATCTACGCGGTTCATCATTTGGACCTTCGCTTCCCCCATAATCTCCTGATCTGCGATATTTGGACTTCTATTCAGTCCATTTGTGCGCTGCTGATTCATCATGTCTATCGAGAAGCCAACACTGCTGATTGGGTTGCCTCTATTGTTGCTCGACATCCTGATCATTGGATATGGCATGTTAATGATTCCTGTCCTATTATTTTACAACAAATTATGTATTTTGATCTTTCAAATTCGATTCACGTCAGAATGGTATGATCTCGCTTATAATAAAAAAAAAATAACAACAACACCAGCAACGTAGCAGCTGTCGTTCTCTCCATTATTTATGGCTTCACATGGATGGCTTGCCGGATTTAAGACAAAAAGATACTGGCCCTGTAAAAGAAACGGTGCTCAGAAGCCACCAAGGGTCCCAAGTACTGGCTTTTGGATCCTTCACAGTTGTAGTTTACCATGAGTTACCAATCGGTGGGCCTCCGTCTACGGAGTTGCCACGTTGTTAGCTCGTTCCACTACATTAGGCTAATAGATTGGCTTGTGGCCCCTTAGATGCTGTCTGTACTTCATGGTAACGTACATCTAGATATATCTTTCTAGTTGGCTTGGCGTGTGTTTTTCGTAATTTACAACAATGAATTTGTAGGAATTGTTTATATGATTTTGATTGTGTTTTTGGTTATTTGAAAAGTTTACCAGTTTCTTGAGTTTGCTGAGGCATCCAAGATGAGTAATAATGTGAGTTGCATCCAGTGAGATTATCAAGAAGGGGAGTGGAGATTCTTTTTGATGGGTAGGTATACAAATTTGTTTGACATTTTCGATTCATAGTATTTATCCAATCAAGTTTTTTTTTTTTTTTCCTTTATGCCCATCAATAATAATTTGATAAATTGTTCTACTTGCCAACATAAAAATATATATATAAAGAATTTTTTTAATTATTTTTATCTTCCATCCCTAAAGTCCAAGTTAATTTTCTCTCCATTGCCAATTTTTGCTCTCTCATTGTTGCTATCTAAATATTTTTTTAATTCATCATATCAATTAGGATAGTTTGATATTAGATAAATTTTATATATGAATATATTTAGTTTAAAAAATATAAAAATTAAACTAAAAGCTTCAAATTAATTTATGTGTATATATATAATACTCTAAAAAATAGTTTCATGTCGGTTGAAAAAGAAAAATATAAAATACTTATAACTCAAATACACTTATTATCAATCTTATAGTTTTAAAAAGTTTAAAAAGGCTTATAAATTAACTTTCAGTATGCCTATTATAATTATTTTATTTTTTAGAATAAATATAATATTAAGAGTTTTTTTAAAAATATATACAGAGTTCCTAATTTGCTGTAAATTTCAGAGCATGTTTTTTTATCTTATAAAATAAAAAAAGTACAATGAATAATGTAGGTCTCAGAAGCAGTACACAAACTCTGCAAACAATTAAATTCCAATGACTGACCAACCGAATGAAAGAAAAGAATAAAGCATTCATAACTTTAAAAAATCCCAAAATAATGTTACTTAATCTTGAAAACTTATTTCTGATGTTGATTTTTTCTTAGATCCGAACTAGCTATGAGTTGGTCACTTTCTTTCCATTAGTTGCAGCATCCAATTCAGAATCTGACATCCTGCTTAAGGCCTGAAAAGTTCATGCCAGTTTCTCCTCCACAAATTATTTTTTCCCCCTTTCTTTTATATCTTACATCTTGCCTAGAGTTGATGGCATATTGGCATCTCATTCGCTGCATCGACCAACAAGTTTGTGACGATTCTAAAATCAATGTCGACCGTACTTGACACCAACCTCTCATCCCCCATGTAGTCCCAGTTTAATTTGTGTTCTATTTTCTAAAGGTTATCATGACCTTGCCATGGTTTGGTACCAAATCATCTGTCCTAACCCCAGGATTTTAAGTATCACGTTATCATGTCATGATAGTCCTCACCGAAATCGTCACTTTACCATGATAATAATTATGATGGCTATTATTTAGTACAAAAGATTTTTTTTTCTTCAAATTATAATATTAAAATAGGCGTTAAAATATCATCTGCTATCCAAGAAAATAAAGGTTAATAATGAAAAATGATGACATTGTTTTTTCTTCATATTTTGATGAATAAAAGTAGTATTAGATTTTGGATTGTGCAATTCCTTTACGGGGGAAAGTTTTAAGGAAAACACTTTGAATTTTAAAAATATTATTTTATTAAAAAAAGTGCAAGAAAAAATAATGATTGTTATTTATGTCACAAAATTTCATTATAATAAAAAAATTGATTATTTATCTTACTAACATAATGAAGGGTAGCTAAAGCAGTTATGATGATCATTAGGATGGCTATAATAATATTTAAAACAATGATTAATGCTTCTTTTTTTTTTGGCATTTTTCTTAGTGATTCTTATATTGCTTGGAGTTAGTAATTATGAAAATGATACGATCTTGCCTATAGTTTGGCTTGATTTATATCAATCGAAATATAAATCCTATAATATAATCTTGACGTTGAATGATTACTGTTCTTCCTTTTATATATATTTATATATATATTCATCTCTTTTTCTGAGATAAGATGGGAAACTAAGTTCTTCTCTTTATTAAGTGAAATCTCGTTTTCTTAGCAGAAGTGGTTTTGAATAGATGCAAAAAGTTAGGTTCTTTAAAAATAATAAAAAATTATATTGAGATAGATTTGAGTAAAGTTTAGAAATAGATGTCATTCTAAATAAAAGACTAACTACAATAAATTTATCATTACCACTGTCATTATCATTATCGGCTTTAAGTTCCCATTCTCATCTTATTCTTGGCCTAGTAGTTTTCTTTTCTTTCAATGTCAATTTCAATATCTTTGCCAAGATGTAAGTTTAGATCATCTTGATCCTTGTAAATTGATGTATCCACTGATATTGGCGGATAAAGTACAATTTAGGCCCCATTTGGTTGATACTCCATTCCTATGAAAAAAAGTGCCTCTTTCATAAAACCATGACCACCCTCCTCATTTTATTAGAGTTTTTAGTGTAGGTTAATGAAAATATGGATTCTAGATGGAGGGTGATTACTATGTCGTATGGTAATTGTAAACCCATCATGGAATGGGAAAATAAGTTTCCTATGACCTAGTAATTCTATAATAATAATTTTTATTCATTTTTACCCTTTGTGAAGGGTTATTTTTTCTTATCATTTTGTCTACCCTAACCCTAGCCACTGCTCTCCATACCCCTCCATCCTATATGATGTCCAATTTGATAACTTCTTTATGACCGGTTTACTTCTCTGATGGTCCTCATGTTCCTTCATATTGTTCGATACCAGATCCAACCCTTGAGTTAATCCTTCAAACGGTCTCTAAATTGGTCCTTGCATTTCATGCAACATTTGTTTCAAATAATGGACAGGAATTAGTTTTATTACACAACCTATATCACATTATCAATGTAAACATAGCATCTTTATTTTAGGTTCCTTGAAGTAGTTGTGAAAGTAGTTCTTTGTGAAGCCTTCACTGAATATCTTGACAAATAAGGTTGTTTCAGTTTGAACTATGAAGATAGGTCAACTAAGCCTTCACTGTGCTTAACTATCTTTATAGAAATTTTTTAACTTTTAGATTAGATGACCGAAGATTAAGAGTGGTCAACCAACACTATGTAAGGTGTTGGGTATTGTAAAAATATGTTGACTAGTCCTCTATTGTGATTAACCTATCTTTTCAGAAACATTTGCCCATAATCCGATCAACCTAATCTTGAGAGTGGTCCATTAATATTATAATCCAATGCTTTATTCATAATCCTAAAATAAATTTTAAACTGACCATCTACTTTTTAGAAAATGAGATTGTTAACTAGATATAATTAGCCTAAGAAAAGCCATTTTCTAGGTTTTCTATGACCTATGGCTGACCAAACATGCAATATAAAAAAAAAAATTCTAGAAATATTTTTTTTGGACCGTTAATTCCTAGGAAATCAATTCTACTTTTCAGAAAATAAGATTCCCAACTAAATATAATTAACCTAAGAAAAGCCATTTCTAAGGCTTTCTTATGACCTACGGCCGACCAAACATGCATATAAAATAAAAATTCTAGAAATCTATTTTTTGGACCGTTAATTCCTAGAAAATCAATTCTTAAGAATCATTTCTCCATTAACCTTAAGCAAACAATATCATTGTAGCAGTTGAGATGAGATTTTTTTCATTTTTTAATCCAATCTTAATCAAGAATTTGACAAAAAATATTAAAAGTAATGCATAAATCTCATCACCCACCGAAAACATGATATGCCAGCTAACTTTTCAATGTCATGATATTTGGCATTGGATATCAGTGGCCTTGGCTCAACCTTACCTTACATTCCAATTTTTGACATCCATCTATACTAATTCTAATATTAAAAGAAAAAAAAAAAGCTTTGTCATTATCTGTACTAATTTATTACAACCCTCTCTGTTTTATATTCCATATTTCTTTTTACTTGCATACTAATATTTCACATGGCCAACTTGACTGAACCAAAGAGTTAATTTTACCTTAAACCAAGCAGATAGAATGCATGTTGTAGATCCACTTCATCATGATCAGTGAGTCCCATTACGTGGAATTAATGGTCTAGCTCTTTTGTCGCAAAGTGTGACAACAAGAAGAAGTCTTGTCTCTTTTGACCAAATTTGGCTGCACATCATGTGTCGTTGCCCTCTTCTAGTTCTATTTCCTTCAGCACACGCAATGATAGAATTGTTTTCACCTCAATTGACCAAACCATCTTCATTCCCATAATTTGATGGACTTAGGGAGACAAGGGTGGCATCTCATGGCAAGCTTGGTCGCTTACTTTTTTTCATATAAAGATGAACATTGTGTTTTTATCCTTAACTGCAGAGGTTGGTGCAATGAGAGTGATGGTGCTTAATCTTGGACTTAGTTAATATTTTTCTATTTCTTTGGTCATGACTATGGTGCAAATCCTTAGCATTTCATGCTCAACTAGGTTCAAGTCTTGCCTTGCTTTGAAGGTTCTAGCTAGCCTACCAGCATAGCTTCTTGGTGGTGCAACAAGTGGCTTCAATTGATTTGTGCCCTCACCCAAAGCGAGGGAGTTAGAGGTTCTGAAGCATGGCCCCATCACCAAAAGTTTTCCTCAACCTGAATTTTTCTGTGTATGCTTTCCTTTCTCTTCTTGATCTTCTCTACAGTTTGTGCTTGCACAACATCATGGTATCATGTTCTTTTTCATATAATTTTGGGATCTCTATTATCAAATATTTTAGTTCTTTCAATATCTTGTTTCTTGAATTGGCTCTTGTGCCCAATTCTTGGATCATACAATGACTCCAGCATTTTCAAGTTCTTTCCTCATTGATTCTCCTCTTTTTGGGTGGAGACAGTCAAGGTGGGTTACTACTACCAAAGTTAATTTTAGCATATTTTTAAGATTTAATTTGTGAATAAAAGGTTGTGGCATATCCCTCTAATCTTTTATATCTTTAACAAGTTCTAAGCTCTTTTTAGCTGTAAACCTTTCTTATTTTGAGGATGTGATTGCAGCTGCGCTTTTTGAAGGAAAGTTTCAGTGTTGATCTTTTACAATCCCACTTACACCTAAAAAACAAAAAAGTTCTACAGTCTCACTTGTACTCCACTCATAGACACTATTTTTATTAGTTCCCAGCTCATGCTTGAAGTTACCCAAGGTATTCTTCTAACTTTTTCAAAGAGCTATTTTGAAACCATATCCATTAATATTATCACACTGCAGTGGTTATGTTATCCTACCTTTGTTTCAGTCTTGTTAGTGGTTGTTATATGTTGTTGTTTGTCTGCTTCCTATGGCACCACATATCCACCTGATGAATGGTGGATTCCTCTTCCACTTGCTTGAATGAGTTTTAAATATTTCTTTTTTCAATTTATTGGACCATATCTTCTAGTACTTTATAGGGAATATGCTAATGTTTGACTCAACCACCTTTGGCACTACTATTCCTTGATAATCTTTCCTGATAACAAGCTAGGTTGTCATCTAATACTTTGTGCAAATGGGCCATGAGATGCTTTACTCCATTGATCATTTAAAATCTTCATTCAAAACAATGGTCACAACACAACAAACACATAAATGTGATATCTCTGTTGCTACAGAGCAATATCTACAGACCTAATTTCCATGCTTCTCAATGTCTATCTGTCAACACAAGCACTGCATGTGCCCTTAGAGTGGTGCAAGACACTCTCCTGAGTGTCCCACAAAAATGACAGCTAGTACTAATTTTTTTAAGAAATGAATGCCATAGGATTATGGCAATGATAAAATCTATGTGGAATCATAGTAAGGCACTGTGGAGAATTTGGCCAGCATATATGTAGCCCAAGAATATGGGTTATAATTGCTCGTTTGTGGCATTTTTTTGGATATTTGAGAAAAAAAAGTAGCTTGGTATCATGGGAAAATTCAACAAAAACAACAGTTTAGAGTTTAATTTTATTTATTTATTTATCAGTTTAATTTTCCATCATGGTAATGGCAATGTAACATCACTTTTTACCATGATAATGCTGGACATTAGGATGAGTCAGGCTGGATTAGTTATAGATCAGAATTTAGAATTAATTTAATTAGGATTGGTTTAGAAATTTTAGATTCGAAACCAAACTGATTTATTTTAAAACTAATTTAGAACCAAACTAATTAGATTGGTTCGGTTCTAAATTGATTTCAATGCTCTATTGGCTGGACTTCGTTCCGTTAATTGTATTTAATAAAAAGAATATATATATAATATTTATTGATTAGTCTAACATTAAAAGTTTCTTGATAGAGATAGAAAACAATGAAGAAAGTTGGTCCTAAGATTCTGCATTCAAAATCAATCATATTAATACTCAAAATCAAACTAATCTAACCTTATCAAGCCGACTTAGTATTGATTCTCAGGTTATTCTAACTAGGGGCGGCAAAATTGAGTACATGCAACGAATATGCCTTGAACCCAACACAAAAAAAAAGTAGGTTCAAGGTTGATTTTAAATTGGTTCGTGATATGAATGTGCCAACATGATATAATATGAAATAATGTGTCATGTTACGAGTTGACCCATCAACCCAAAAGTGATCCATTTAGGACCTATGTTGATGACATATTGAGCAGAACATATTACGTGGGCTAGGTTATGCCTATTCATATTATACAAGTTCTGCCTATTCGTGTTAAATGAGTCATACTGTATCAATCCAATAATATTTATTTATTAAACAGGTTACATGTATCATCATATTACTTATGTAATAATTGTATCATATTCATATTTGAATTTTTTACATGATTAACTGATTTTTGATATGATTAACTAATTGCATGTCAATTTATATACTGTTATATCTTAACTTTGGCATGGCATGGCATGAACACGATATGAAAACATGAATTATTACTTCTAATCCTAACCTGCTGCATGTCCTAAATGGTATAGTACCATGGTCATAGGAAACATCTGCCATATTTAATCCTCAAATTATTTCCTACTTGACATAAATCTCAGGTGATTTTGACAGACCTATTATCTCCTTTGCCTTTTGGTTTCATGAAAACGATGTAAAAGATACATTACTACGAACTTATCTAAAACAACTCGGAAACAGTGCTTAAATAAGCACTTCTATCAGTGCTCTTCTGATAACCAAAACATGTTGCCTATCGGTTGATTTAGGCCATGAACTTTTGCCCCTTCAGAATCAATCATGAACTTTTGCCATGTGATCTCCCTCGCATTTACTTTTTCTTTTAAGAGAGATTCTTTTATCTCGTAAGTTAATTTCATTCTCTCTTTTCCTTTTTCTCTTTAAGAAAAGGGAAGGATACCCCACTAGCTTTGTTTAGCAAATGTAAAAACGATTATATTTATCTCTTGACCTTGAGTACCAGATCTGAAAGAGTTGGAAAGGGCCCCATGTTAGATGTGAAGTACTTGACATCAATAAGCTAATTGAATAGTAATCATAGGACTCTCAAAGGATGGACAAGGAGCCTCATGAGAAATAAGATCTCACAGTGAAATAGTAGTGGTAGTAGCAGTAAAATAGAAAAATAACAGCCAGACTAAAAAAGTTGGCAATCTGCTTCATGCCACCTTGTAGCAATTTCTTTATTCGCTTACAACCTCCAATAAATTCTAAACCAAGTTGGCTAATACTTTACATGCAGCACATGTTGGTTCTTAAGCCATCTTTGTATTAAAAGAAGGATAATGCTACATAGTGTGACAAATAGATATTGATTTAGATGGGGTGGAACCCAAGTTTATCAGCTGTCAGTCTTATCTTGAATCTACACTAGATCAGCTGAGTGGGAGATGACTCAAGCCACACATTAGTAGGTCTATTTTTCAGTACAAACACATGAAATTTTTAATGAAGATATTTTCCTACTTTGTTATTTAAGTGATCTTTGTCAAGGAAAAGCAATGTGCATGCTATCCAAGTTGTTTGTTTAGTTGTGTACATGGTTCCTCATTGTTAACAATAAACTTCTTGGAGTTAAAGTGGTGTGTGCTCCAAGTCTAGATCTGGCCTTTTTATCTTTAACAGAAGTCTTCTCTGGATGGTGTGATAACAAACAAGCAATAGATTGCTTAGTCCCATGCAATCCACTGTCACTTAAAAAAATCAAAGAAAATCTCATGGAAGCTTTTTATTTAGAGGAGGACATGTTAGGATCCAAGTGTCAAGGGAGCATGGCAGGTGGAGAGAGCTTGTGGTGGGACCTCAAAGGGTCAGATTGGGTGCAGGGGTTGCTGAGTTCCTTTACTTGCCTTTAAAGATGGTGTCATGCTTTGGCTGTGAGGTGGTGGATCTGGCCACCCGCAGTCTTTTAAGTTTTATCCTGCCAGGCTCCTTTAATGGACCACATGGTGGGATGGATCTGAGAGAGTTGGTGCAGCCTAAGAAAGTGATGTCTCACTGGCATTCATAGGAGAGGACAGGCAAATCATAATCCACAGAAGCTTTTGCACTGAAACAGTACTGTCCTAATTCCAAACAACTAAAATACTTGCTGAAATATGCTACTATTGCACAAGTTTACTTCCTAATTAGATTGAAATGAGAGAGAAACCAATGGAACAGTATGGGGGAAGGCAGCATATATCCTCCAGGTTACTTGATCAGAGGGCATATGATATGCTATTGGAGTTGCAACTATAACTTATCTGAGCCAGCACAAACTTGACTTGGTCCTGCCAAATGCTTGGCTAAGGCTTGGGAACAAGCTTGGTTTGGGTCTGTTGTGGATGATATAAGAAGAGATGAACAAGATGATTCTCAAGGCAAGGGCAGACTTATCTTGCAAGTTGACTGCTTTAAGCTAGGTTGATATGTTTAATCTTAAAGAACAATTTTAACTTGTTTTATTAATTGTCCTGCAAATGCATTAGTTAGATATGATATGTGTGTCAAAAATTCCGCATCCATCTTCATTCCATCCATAAAAAAAAACCACCCTAGCTCTTTTCTTTTCACATGTGTGTGTGATTTCACTCTCTAGCTTTTCTTTCCTTTGAGAGAGAGAGAGAGAGAGAGAGAGAGAGAGAGAGAGGTTGAATCAATAATTTTGATTCAATTTTACCCACAAATAAATAATTAGTTAGAAAACTATATATATATATTGTTAACCCATTATTTAATAGTTTATTATTTCCAGATTGACTAGATAGTTGAGTCCTGACTTTCTTTGACCTTTCCAAGTTCTAAGGATGAATTAATGTTATTAAACCCTAATTCTCTTTTTCTTAAACCAAATCATGAGAATTGCTTGACATGGATGAAGGGACCAGTGGTCTAAATAACATTGGTCCATCTATTCAAGCTAGATGTGTCATAACAGAGTTATCTAAAGCTAATGTTACTTTAATGGATCTAACTAAAGTGACAATGCACCACATTTTATAAGCAATTTTCTTTCTCATCATTAAACTCCTTTCTTCTTTGGAAGATTCCTTTTCAAATCCTATCATTTAGGATTCTCTATCTGATGGAATGGTTGGAGCCTTTTCTGATAGCTCCATTGAAGGATGGAAGTAGCTAGGCATGAGCTATCCTATGATCCATTGAGCTGGCTTCATTTTGGGCTAGGCCATGTACTAGATCCAAACTAAATATAAATGGGGATTGAGCTTAAAATTAGAGCTCAAATGAAATTTAGTCCAAGCTCGAGTTGTTACTTTACTAAATTCAAGCCCAACTCAACATGAACTTAAATCCTGTGTTTGAAAAATGCTTGAAATATTAGCTCTTAATCATGTTCAAAAACTAGCCTCGATCAAGACTCAAATTCTACAAGTGATGTATTTTTTAAATCTTATACTGGATTTCCTATCTACAATAAAAGTAGCTTCTCATGTCCTAGTAAATTTTCTATACGCAACTTATTTAAACTAATATTTTTCACACTTTCAGTTATTCAACTTTTTGGAAAGAAAAATCCCTAATTTAAGTCTTAAACATTTGATTGTACAACATTTAGGATACAATTAGAATTAAAAGTGGCACGGTTTGATTTGAATTATCTATATAAAATAGGTGGTCCAATTTCTTTTTTAAAACCAATATATGATAGAAGATATTTTTGTCAAGTTGGTCAAGCTTATGTGGTTGTCCTAGTGATATGACCACATATCTTCTAGGTTGTAACTTCAGCGTATACATGGAATATAAATTTTAACAAATTCTTAATAACATATTATATTATTATTAAATTTAAAAATTAAAAAAAAACTGATGATGACAATGATGTTAAACTATTTAGTTATAATTTATTCATTTATACGAGAGACATATGTTAATGTATGTTTAATTACACATCAATTATACACCCGTTAGGATCAATGAATCCTAATAACATCATTTTCTACTTAGTCTTTTTAGATGGGATCTTGATTATTACATCTTTGTTTAATTTTATAGTTCAATTTGTTAAATAGAATGTTAAAAAGAAAAAAAAAAAAAAGAGAAGGAAAGAATGATGCATGCATGCATGCAGCCCAACATAATGTTGCAAGCTAAGGTTTGCTTGTATTTAGCATTGGAAAAGTCTTGCTACTTCGCATGCGGTGCAGAACAGGTACACAGTGCACGATGATTGGCGTGCGGCGCATACATGCTCACATGCTAAGAATAAAAATATATTTTTTATTTTTGATATGCGCGTATACATGCATCGTGCGTTAATCATCATGCGTGATGCAGTTTCTGCTGTACAGTGCAGCAAGACTTTTCCTTTAGCATTTCAATGGAATATTCAAGCTGGGCAACGGGCAAATCTGGCCCAATATAGTGCCATGCCTACGAGCTCTCTTGTTCAAGGAAATAGAAAAAAATTTACAAACATCCTCACCAAATGCCCAAATTTGTGAAAATTATTGGAAGCAAATGAAGCACAACAAAATGAACCATGCGATACCCTTCCGTTTCTGTCCGTATTTGGTTTATGGCAAATAATGTGGACAAAAGTGGAAGCTCGGTTGTGTTAAGCTACCTCATTGGATCCATAACAGTAGGAATCCTTTTGGTATGTAAGTTTCTTAAATAATAATTAAACAATGCACTATAACTTAAAATCTTGTTTAAGGTGGATATAACTTGCAATCTAAGTTAGAATCATAATATCTCAAGTTCATGTGCTAATCTAATTAATTTATTATCGGACAAAATCGATATTGCCTTTTTATTATAACATCTCAAGCTTATATACTGATCTAAATAGTTTATATCTTTATTGTAAAAAATTAAGTTAATAGTAGATTAATTTAATTATAATTTTTAAAATTTTTATTTTTATTCAAGATGGATTAACTTGAAGCTGATTCAAAGGCTGGTTTCAAGTTTGGATAAAAGAGGAACGTTAGGTAGCTGATAATCAGTAGATCTTCTAAAAGATGAACCTACTAAATGAAACTATGCAAAATAAGGTAGAGTGAAGGAAGGAGATTTATGTAGTCAATGTAATTAGGAAAAGGTTGAGTTGCATGGACTAACTTGAAGCAATAATACATGGATTGATAATGGATAGGACTACGGCAGTTATTGAAGCATATCAATAAAGAAAAAGAGAGCGTTTGGCAAAGCAACAAAGGACCCAAGCTTCGTTGAAGAAAGATGGTGTCATCAATGGCTGCATCTTTTAGTCTTTAACTACGTGGACCCGAGCATAGATCCTGTCTGCAGCTTGCCTCCTTTTAGCTTAACTCATCATCATTAGCTTTGCTTCTGCTCTCTTTTTTCAAGTTCATGGGGATTTCGAAGCTTAAATCGTAAAGAGATCAGCTTTAATTTGTCGTTGGAATTATTTTCCCATCATTCATCAATCCAACAACAGTGGCTTGCTGTGATCGATCCATTCGCTAAGAAACCTAAACCGGACATACAAAAGCTTCCCAATACTATGAACCAAAATTTTGGGCATCTTCTGGAAGGAAGCTGTTCTCGTTGTCAAGTGTGGGCGAAGTTTCCCCAGGGTTGATAGCTGGGCCTAGGCACGCTTTGTTCCGTATTGCGCTCATCCATGCACAAAGGAAAAGACTTTGTGTGCCTGCCTCTTATGCACAAAGTGCGCATCGAATGTATGGCCACCGTACGCTTATGCCGCATGTGCCATCGTATATACCGTGACATCATGACTCAATGGGCTATGACGTGCATCGCATGCGCAATGACACTGATGCACGATTAATCCGTATGCTTAATGCGAACTTTGTGCATCATAAAGACTTTTTCATGCACAAAAGCGCAGGCTGAGACTATATTTTGGCCCATAGTCATCAGGCTCGGACCAGCCAACCGGTTCGATCGGTGTGGATATATTGATTGATTTGGACCCTTGTTGAACTTAGTTTTTTTTTTTTTTTTTTTGATATAGACGGGCGATCACACTAATCTAGTGTGGGTCAGTCCAGATAACTTAGTTCTTTAATTGAACTGGCTGTATAATTGATATGTTGAAAATTAAATAAACTTTGATTAATTCTTTAATTAATCCAACGATGACTTAGTAAAGCCGGATTGATATTTTTCATATATTTTAAAATTAGGTTTTAACCAATACCATTTAAATATCAATACTACTTTATAGATCTTTTTTTTGGGGTGTCTTTTAGGCCTATGTTCCTCTTTCTCTCTTTTTTAGCTGATTTAACTCTTTCTCATTTTTTTTCTCTTTAATAGATATAGATAATTTCAAAAATTATTATAGTTTAACTCATTGAGAATTTAAATTTTAAAGCTATAAAATTAGTTAAATTTTGTGAAAAAAATTATTTTTATTAATCATTATGAATTATTAATCTAATTTAATTTATGTATAAGTTTTTTTTATCAATAATCTGTTTTAAGTCTGGATAAAAGAAGAAGAACTTTGTCCTATAAATATGAATCAATTAGATAAAAATCAAAAAAATAATAAAAAAATTTAAAATTTTTGCATCTTATAAAAAATATGAATTAGAATAGAGTTGAATAAAGAAAAAAATTATGTAGTCAACTCTAATTAATTTAAGATTAAAACTTATTATTATTGTATAAATTATTAATCATTGAATCATTAGCTGATCGAACAGGTTGATATGGTTTACTTTTGGTTTAGTCTTAGATATTGAAATGATTTAAGATTTTATACCTGTTACATGATCATTGGAGGGATGACAATACTTTACATAAAATATAATTGAGTTGTACTTTGAGATTTGCGAAGACATTGATGTTGCGCGCTTTGGAGGGCTTTGTGCGAGGGTATATTAAAGAGTGTTTTTATTTGTTTTGGTTATAGAGGGACAGTCACATAACTCTGACATGAGAACAGTTAAAAAGTTTAAATAAATATATATATATATATATATAATAAATTTTTTCTTCCAGGGTTCAAGTCCAATCAATAAAATACTAAGCTCAGTCCCCTCTTAAAGAGGTTCTTTTCGTGCAAGAAAAATAGGAAGGGGGGACACCTTGCTCTTGGTACTATTAACCTCAATTGTATCCTATACACAGCACACGTACTTCAAAGTTCAAACAGGCTGGGTAACAGGACGGGAGAATAGGTAAGTTTAAAGGTAAAAAGTAGGTCGCAGTAACTTTTCTGAAAAATTACAGCAAAAAAGGCACAAAGCTGGCTAACCAGCTAAACCATTATATTTTAAAATTTTATCTCTACAAAAAATAAAATGACAAGAGAGACCATCACATGTTTATTAGAAATAAAACGAGTACAAGAGAGGAACAGGAGAGGAAGGGAAAAAAACAGAGGGGAGAGAGAGAGAGAGGGGAAAAAAAAAACAAAAACAAAAAGAAGAAGGCAAATGAGCAACAAGCCCAACATCAAAGCCCAGCTCACAAGAAGGCAAGGCAAAAGCCCAGTTGAAAAATGATCCACACCTCTCAACCTGTGGAGGAGACATAAGAAAGTTTTTCTGCACGGCACATAAAAAAGTTTTTTTTTGCATAGTACGGTGCAAGACTGCACGCATCGCGCACTGATTGACTGTGCGCATGCAGTTTGCACATGTCAAGAATAATTTTCATCCTTTCACGTACCGTATGCATAGCTCGCACACGAGCACAGCCGATCAGTATGCATGATGCTAACGCTTCTACACCGCATGCGGTGTATGAAAACTTTTCCAAAGAGACATAACAAAATAAAACCTGGCCCATAATCCATCAGAATTAAAATTCAAGGAAAGGACTTTGTGCATTGCATGCGATGTGCGCTCTCTTGCACCGCGCATGGTACAGAAGGACTTTTCATGAAATTCAAAACTTGCTATTAGTTTTAGCATAAGCATTGAATTTAGTACGAAGTTTCTTTTTTTTTTTCCTTCTTTTGTTAGTTGCATTGGAGCATTAGAGTCTAAAAATCCTCTAGAAGTGGATCATACCTTCGGAGTTTGGCAACACAAGGAGTCAACGGAGTTACTTTTTTTAATATTTTTTTTTAGCGATAAAGTTTCAATCTCATTTGTTTAACACTTCGATTCTATGCCTTTAGCCTCTTATACCATCTCCTCAAGCTCTTGAGTAGTGGATTTCGTTTTATTTATATCATCCATATTTAGTTGGAAGCATGGTAGGAAAACATGAATTAGACTAACATGCATGCCAAAGTTTTGTAATTACTATTAGTATAATTACGAATAAGAAAATGTTAAAATCTTCCTTAAACTTTTCAACTTGAGTTTTTTCTTTTTTGGGTTGAATTGTTAAGGCCAAGTATTTTGGCTCCAAATAAATTAACTGCCGATTGTGTTTAGCATTAAAAAAATTGGTCTGCACCAATCTTTGGTAAAAATTGCTCTTAGATTTGTATTAAGTGGAAATGTATTCAGTTAAATGCATTCATTTTGTAATTACTATTAAGTTGAAGTCTCCAGCAATAAGGGAGGGGAAACCCTGGTCAAGAAGATTCTGAGTCTCAGACCACAACACCCGACGCTCCCGGAGATCAGTACTGGCATAAACTCCGGACAGGAGCCAAGGGCTGGCACTTCCCTCAGAGATGACCAGCGCAACCTGCTGCCCACATCTGTGAAAAGCATCAACTCTGATATCATTCCTCCATAAAGCAACAATACCCCCGAAAGACCAATGGACTCAACAACATACGAAGTCCAAGCTCGAGCAATCTGTCTTCGAAAACGGCCAGACTAGCCCCAGAAAGCCGAGTTTCCAGCAAGATGCAAATGTCAAAAGAGTGAAGCTGCATAAGCCTCCCAAATGAGGAGCGAAACGATGGTTTCAGTGCTCCTCGCACATTCCATATAAGAATCTTCATGGTAAGGCTGGATTGGAGGACTCCCCAACCAACACCCCTGACATCTCCACGGAACAGTCCAAATCTCCCGGGCCTTTGCAAACAACAGCCGGGTTGATTCCATCAGGACCTCCGTAGCGCCTGGGATCTCCTTAGGATAATTCCGGGATCCCGTTTCCACACAATCAAGTATCTGGCCTGAGTCCGTCAAGCCCGCTGATGCAGATACATGAATAGCCTCCTTCAGCAGATGAACCGCTGATAAGTGAGTACTGGACTCTAATTGGTCAGCTCAGAAGACTCAGAAGCTAACCCCGAAAAGGCCTCTACCCGACCTCGAGCCTTCTTAGCCCTGGGCCAAACTGGGCCGATGACACCCGACCACCCACCGAGGAAGCCGCAAACTTGAAGGCTACATTGTCCCCACCTCTACCAGAAAGAGCGGCCTTGCCTTTGGCTTTGGAAGAGCGGGATGGCATTCTGGTAGACGATGGCTCCATTGGACGGGCCCGCTTAGAAGGCCCGAGACGGGGTCTTTACTAGCACTGACCACAAGGCCCAACTTTGGAAATTAATTGCTTTATCACCTTCATCCAAAGAGGATTGCACATTAGGAATTAGAGAATGAATTCCATTTGCTTCTGAACTCTGAAGCACTGAGTTCTGATACTGGGCTACAGTGCCAACCGGCACGCTCGAGCAATGCCTTGAGTCTTCCTGGATTCCATGACCGAGCAGCACAGGGACTTGAACCAGGGAGGAAGACGCTGCCGAGGGCTTCAACTCCGGCTTCCGAGTCACCGCCGCAAGCAACTCAACTGCGACCGACACCCCGCCCAAGCTTCAGCCCAGAAGATGGCACGAAGGATCCAGAGGAAGAATGAAGCTGACACCGGGCGAACTTCTTCGGCACAGTCCATCCGTCCTTAGACACAGGAGCAGAAATAGGGCTCGGTCGATCTCCCGCCGTTGGGACCGGAGGCTGCGCCGGAGGAGGTCGTCGACGCCGAACTGCAGCCATCCAGGGACCAAACGGAGGAGCAGAAGACGAAGAATCCGATAGACCCGCTGGCTTGCATGGACCAGAGAGGTGCAGGGAAGCACAGCGATGGCAAATATCCTCCAAATTCTCAACCAAGAACTGCTGCCAGAAGGGGGCGCCGAATCCACGAATCCTGGCCCCTGGCCGGAGGGGAAGACCCAGATCCACTCGAACGCAAGCCCGAGCAAACCCTCCCCGCATCCGAGCTTTGGTAGCCTCGTCGGAGAACAGAAATTCCCCCGCCACCGAGAGAATGGAAGAGAGGGAATCATCCGCCCAGAACTCCATCGGAAGCAGAGGAAGCCGGATCCAAACCAGAGCCTGCAGCAAGAGTCTTCCGCTGGGATGAATTCCGGCTTCCAATCCATCACCGCAAGAATCTGCCCGTTGATCACCCAAGTCCTCTCAAGGATTCGGCTTTTAGAGGTGGGATCGGAGAACCGGATGAGGTAATGCCGGTGAGCCAGGGGAACCACCTCGATTTCTCCCGGCAGCCCAGCACGATGCAGCTCACGCATAATAGCCTCCGGCGGTACCCACCGAGAGAGAGAGCGAGCCAGCACCGCCTTCGCTCCCCACGAGCTGGCCTCGCCCTCCAGGGAAGAGATCGGGACCTGGATGACCTCCGGGAAGAGCCGGATCAGTTCTTCAACCTCCGCCGGAGAAGGGGAAGGAGCATCCCATCCATAGAGACCTAAGGGTGGTCGGCTCCACTGACCACCCGTCTTCGACGAGCCCAAGGGAAAGCAGTGTCCGAAGCAGGAGAAGACGCCCCACCATGACCGGAACCCATCGTCTTGCTCCGGAAGCCCTCCCAGCAGACACCCCATCGGAGGCCATGGGAGAGAAGAGGATAGCAGCAGGAACAATCCAAATGGAAGACAGCCGGAGAAGACGCAGGATCGCCGGAGATCGGAGAAGACGAAGTCGGGAGCACGAATCTTAAAGACCGTCCAAACAGAGAAGCTCTGCTCGGGATGCACGACTTTCAAAGCACACGCACGACTTTCAAAGCATCATCCGCATATTAGTTTTTGAACCCTTTTATCAGGGCTCTCAGTTTACATGGTGCAACAACCGGCAGGGATCAGCTAGAGTCTGGGAAAGATTGGACAGGGCCTTGGCCTCTTCTAGCTAGCTCCAGCTTTATCCCTCTGCTACTGTCACTCACTTGTCTAGAATTGCCTCTGACCACTGCCCTCTCTTTATCTCTACCGATATCACCTCTCAGCGGCATAGGCAGTTCAGATTCGAGAAATTTTGGACCTCATATCCTGCTGCTCGCTCCATCATCTCTCAGGTCTGGCAGTTACCAGTTAGAGGTAATGCCATTTATCGGCTTTCCAGAAGGCTTGCCCTTGCTAGACGTCGCCTCTCTAGATGGCATAGATTGGAGGTTGGGGATATTGACAGACAGGTGGAGCTGGTTGAGTCTACTATCTCTTCTCTTCAGGCGAAAGAGGACCTGGCGGGTTCTCTTTCTTGTGAGGACCTTTCGTCCCTGCGATCGAGTCTGGCGCTCCACCACTCTCTTCTGCTGCAGCAGGAGACCTTTTGGCGCCAGCGGTCCCATATCCAGTGGATTCAGGAGGGGGACTGTAATACAAGATTTTTCCATCAGGCCACTCAGAAATGCAGGGCGAGGAACCGCATTAGGCATATAACTGATGAGGACGGTCAGCTCCAGGTGGATGATCATGTGATTCGTGCTCAGCTCTTTAACTTCTTTCATAGTAGGTGGACTGAGCAACCTGGTTCCGGAGTCCCTGTTCATCCTATTCTGTCTCTCAACACTGTCTCTATTGCTGAGAACGTCTCTCTGACTCGGCCTGTCACTACGGAGGATATTCGGCTGGCTTTATGGGATCTTGGTGCTGATAAGGCCCCTGGGCCGGATGGCTTTCCTCCGTTTTTCTTTCGTCAGTATTGGGATATTCTGAGAGAGGATTTAGCTCAGGCAATCAAGCTTGTCTTTCATCGTAAATCTATCCCCTCTGAATGGAATCGTACATTCATTACCTTGGTTCCTAAGAGGACGGACGCTTCCAGCCCTCAGCACTTCCGGCCTATCAGTTTATGCACTACCTTATATAAGGTTTGTGCTCGTCTCCTGGTTATGAGGTTGTGTTGGGTTATTCCTCGCCTTATCTCTCCGGAGCAGGGGGCTTTCCTCAGAGGGCGCAGTATCACTGATAATGCTTTATTAGCGCAGGAGTTCATGCATGACCTGCGTCGGACTTCTGGTAGTCAGGGGCTTATGGCCATTAAGCTTGATATGGAGAGAGCTTATGACAGAGTTAACTGAGAATTCTTGCATCACTCTCTTCAGTTGTTTGGGATCCACCAGCTGTTTATTGACTGGATCATGGCCTGCATTCAGAGTTCGTCTTTCTCCATCCTCATCAATGGAGACCGGACTGATTATTTTCATTCTAAGGTTGGGCTGAGACAAGGTTGTCCCCTCTCCCCGTTTCTCTTTTTATAGCGGCCGATTCTTTATCTCGGGCTCTTCGTCAGGCTCAGCAGGACAATGCTCTACACCCTTACCGAGCTGGATCCTAAGGTCCCTCGATCTCTCATCTGCTTTTTGCTGACGATTGCATCTTCCTGGGCAGGGCTACTGTGGCCAATGCGACCATGTTTGCTTCTATTCTTCATGATTATTGTTCTGCCTCTGGTCAGAAAGTTAATAATGCTAAATCTGTTATTTGTTTTAGTCCGCGGGTGACCTCTTCTCGGAAGGATACTATCAAGCAGATCATGGGGATTTCTGTGCAGTCTGAGTGCCTCTCCTATCTGGGTATTCCTATTACTGGCAGAAGACCTAAGATCTCGGACTTTAGTAAGCTCGAGTCGAGGATTCGTGCTCGGCTGGAGGGGTGGCAGGTCACTGGGCTATCTATGATGGCGAGGATCACTCTTATTCGATCAGTGCTCACATCTCTTCCTCTCTATCTTATCTAATGCTGCTGTCCCTTTGACTTGTCTGAGGAGGATTGAGCGTTATTTCAGGGATTTTCTCTGGGGTTCATCCCAGGATGGTCATGGTGTTCATCTTTTAGCCTGGGATTGTGTCTGTCTGCCGCTTTCCGAGGAGGCCTTGGGATCCAGTCATTGACTGCTCGGAGGGAGGCCTTGATTGCTAGGCATGCTACTCATTTTTTGCTTGATCCGCACTGTATGTGGAGCTCCTTTATGCGTGGCAAGTATGGGGAGTGGACTCCTTCCACTAACCTGCAGTCTCTTCGGGGTCACTCTTTTTTCTGGAAAGAGGTTTGCTCTCATGCTCCGGACATCCTTCATAGTATCTCCTGGATTCTTGGCAAAGGTGCTTCTGTGGACGTTGCTTATGATTCTTGGATCGCTGACCTTCCTTTGTCTCGATGGCCTACTTTCGTCAGCACTGATATTCCTCTTGATATGCGAGTTAGTGACCTCACGGTGCCGGATCATTCCTCATGGTCTACTCCTCTGTTATCCCGCTTCTTTGGCGAGGAGCTTATACGACGTATAGCTGCTATCCCTCTTTCTCCTGGGCACTCCCCCGACATCAGGGTTTGGAGGCGGTCCGGTATTCCGAGTGCTCCCATCAGGGACATCATCAAGATTTACCGAGCTTCATCCCGACCGCTAACAGACATGACTTGGATTTGGCATCTTCCCATTCATCCCAGGGTTCGTCTTTTCTATGAAAGATTGCTCGGAATTGTCTCCCTACTTGCTCGGTTCTTTCTAGACGTGGCATGGGCATTCAGCCTACGTGTCCGATATGCGGTATTGAGGAGGAGGCGGTGGATCACGCCATCTTCACTTGTCTCAGAGCTCACCACATTTGGGAGATCGCTAGTGTCAAGCCTTGGGCTGTCGCCTCTTCTTCTCTTTCATTATCTTTCTTGGACTTGATCAGGAAGGATGTTAGGAGAGGGTGCAGTAAGCAGGGCGCGACGAGGGCCTACATTGCTTATCAGATTTGGTTATCTCGGAACCGGATTGT
Source organism: Calamus simplicifolius (assembly GCA_900491605.1). Taxonomy (NCBI): domain Eukaryota; kingdom Viridiplantae; phylum Streptophyta; class Magnoliopsida; order Arecales; family Arecaceae; genus Calamus; species Calamus simplicifolius. The sequence goes on along the minus strand of UESW01004637.1, from coordinate 810,566 downwards.
CTTCACTCAGGAGCCTTCTCCGTCATTTAGGGTTGTTCGGACTGCTGTGTCCCTATCTACTGAGTATACTTCCCATCGTCTTGGTTGTGATTTTGATAGCCCTGGCCTCTGGGATTCCCATGCTGCCCTGGCAGCGCACCGGAGAACGGTCTTTATTTCTTGGGAACCCCCTCCAGGGTTTATCAAAATCAACTTTGATGGGAGTGTCCGAGGCAGATCTGCCGGATCGGGTTATGTCATTCGGGATCCTGTCGGTACTATGATTGCTGCTGGGGGATTTGGACATCTCGATTCGTCAGTGCCGCTTGCTGAGCTTTATGCTGCATGGGCTGGAGTCTCCTTTGCTATACGCAGTCTCCATGCCCGTCGTCTTATTCTTGAGGGTGATGCTCTCACGGTGATTCGATGGCTTCGCCAGGATCATTGTGCGCAGTCGCCCACCAACCCTTTGATCTCTGATATTCGCTCTCTCTTTCAGGGGGGTCACAGTATACAGATTAGCCATATCTTCAGGAAAGCCAACTCAGCGGCTGACTGGATTGCCGCTAGAGTTGCTGATCATTCTGGATTCTGGTGCTGGAAGCCCGGTGAATGGTGTCATCCTGGTCTGAACTTAATATTGTATTCTGATAGTGTGGGTCTGAATCACCCTAGAGTGGTGTGATTCCCGTTTGTACCAAAAAAAAAAAAAATGCATTCATTCATATATTTGCCAGGAATGATGACAAGATTTTTTTATTTACTCATGAATTTTCCCGACATGCTTACAAAAGAAAAAATGGGCTCAACTAGAACATATATTTTTATTTTTTGGAAAAATTGACTTCAATCCCCACCATTCAACAACCCACACAAATTCTTTCAGTCTTTCTGCCATCCTTTTATCCCCTTTACATCATTCTTTATTTATGGCATCATGCATAACGCTGCTATAAAGGTATTGTAGTATATGCCAAAAAATATATCCTTACCACTCTTATGCATTTTTAAAATAGATAAATAACTTTTATTTGCCCAAAATATTTTTAGAGAAGACCCACTGTACATTAATGTCAAAAATGAAAAACAAACCATAATTATATTTTTTACAAAAACGATATATTTTTGACTTTGTCCTAACCTTAAATAATACACATCACAAGTAATGGTAATTGATGCATGCATAATACTTGATGCATATAAGTAAAACTAATTAAACACCAAGCTGAACATGGATGAATTATACACTAGTAGGTAGGCTTAATATTCATACCAAGGCCTAGCCATTAAATCTATATTTTTTTTGCCAAATTCAGCTTTACCGGAAAAAGCCAACCTAAAATCATCCACTAGTTCTAAATTCATTTTTCTCTCTTATTTAACATTTACTCAAGATTTTTTAAGTACTATTGCACAGATATAGCAATCCAAAGGAGGGGATGAATTGGGATTCTTTTAAAAAATTAACTAGCAAGTATGTGCACTTAAAAATTTTTCACAAATAAATCAAGTGTAGTATGGTGTAGATAATATGCAATCAATCATAGAAAATAGCACAACCAAACATAAGAGATTTATTATGGTTCGGTGCCAAACCCAGCACCTACGTCCACACCCCAAGAATCCCTTGAGAATTTTTACTAACATCACTAGCCGACATGGCTAGCAAACTTGTTTACGAACACAAGCAAGCCTTACACTCTAGCCTTGCAGGCTAGCACTTATTTTCAAGCACAAGCAAGCCTTACAAGAGTCTCAAGGATAGACCTCTATCCTTACACATTTCACAACCATGAAATACAAGAACAAAGCACAAAAATATCAAGTATTTATATAACAAGCTCCTTGAATAAGCAAATATTTAAAATAGAATACTTTATAAAATTTGAAGAACACTTCACAAGAGGGCTTCTTCCTTTAAGAGTGGAGCAATGAATGAAGCCTTCATTGAAGCTTTAAATGCTCTTCAAGAGTGGTTGTTGGAGCTTTAACACTATGCCAAAGGTAGGACAATGAGGTAGTGTTTGATAGTTCATCCCTGGATAAATGTACGGGGCATTTATTGTTGAGGGAATAAGCATTTTTTTAAAATTACAAGTTTGCCATCAAGGGATAACATTAGTTGTTCCTGGGTTCCCTAGGGAATAAGTTCAAAGGATAACCCATGGTTAACCATGGTTAACCAGGTAGGCTATAGCAATGAATATTCTTCAAGTAGCTTCACAAATATTCAATGCGGCTCTCAATTATTTCATCCAAAAATAAGAATCTTTTTCAATGTATTTTTCTTGCTCTTTTTCTTTATTTTTCGCTGCAAATCATTGTGCAAATGGGCTATTTATATACACAACAAAAATCTAGCCGTTTTACGGCTGTTGTAAGATAAAGAGATGAAAACGAAATGAATTGAAATGTTAGAAAATAGCCATTGTAAAAATTTCTATAGCCATTGGTCGATATATTGATCGTCCAATAAAAATTTGCTTTCTGTTTTGGTCTCAGATTTTAACAATGGTCAACCAATTGGTCGTTCATGGTCTTTCCAAAACAAATCCAATAGAGTTTCAGAAGAAAACCGAGAATAACTTTTTGTTGGATGGCTAATTGGTCAACCAACAGAACAAATAAAAATCTCTTTATGCTTGGATGGCTGATTGGTCAACCAACAAAAAGTTGGATGCCTAGTTTCAAAAGTTGGATGAGTTACGAAAAGCCAATCTCACGTTCCCAATTGGGCATCTAACTAAAGCTGGCTTCATGTTGGATGCCAAACTGGGTGTTTAACAAAAAGTTGGATGCCAAATTGGGCATCTAACTCCATGAATCTAAGTAATGGATGCCCAGTAGGGTGTCAAACCTCCATAAAAAATAAAAGAAATGGGTTCATGGCACAAGTGAAGTTAGGAAAAAAAATTTGCAACGCAAGGGAATGATCCGGCTACACTGTTTGTACAAAAAACTTTGCAAAGTAGCTAAGTTGAATAATTATCAACCCAAGTCCTTCGAAAACTTAATTTTGGCAAGAAAATCATCCAAAGATATGGCACGGTTATTTTAAAAAACAAGTGCATACAAAACATAAGAAATTCATTGAGTAATGAAATTTTGGTCCTTTGAAAAATTTATTTTGGCAAGAAGTTCATTCAAAGATAGTTCACATGAAATCTATTAAATAATCATGACATCCAAGTCTTATGAAAAATTATATTACATCACAAGCTCTTTTAAAAATAAATTAACATATTCACAAAAACTTTCTATGTTATTTGATTTGAAATTTACCTCAATATGAAGCAAATAGCTTCTTTCATGATGGATTACCTGAAATCACTTAGTCTCAACAATAATATCATTAGTACCATACTTAATTATTTTGTATTCATTAAAATCAATATTAAGTCAACAAGTACCAAAACTCATAAAATCTTAGCTGAAATATATAATTTAATTCAAGTAATTAAAAATAATTCTAATTTTTAAAACTTTTATTTTATTTTTTAAATTCAAATCAAATCAGCACCATGCAATTATAAAAATTATATATTTCATATTATTTTATAGATTAATAGATCAATCTATAAAATTTGCCTATGAAGAATTTCTAAATTTTTAAAATTTTCTTTCATTTTTATTTTTAAAATTTAAATCCAATCATTTCAAAAAAAATTGAATTTTAAAACTTTTATTTTGCTTTATTTTTTAAAAGTAAATCAAATCGCTGCCTATATGATTATAAAAATTATATATTTCATATTATTTTATTGAATAATAGCTAAATATATAAAATTTTATTTGAAATTATTTCTAAGTTTTTTAAAAAATATTTTTAAATTTTAAGTCAAATCAATGGTTAAAAATTCTAAAATTTAAAACTCTTTATCTTAGTTTGTTTTTAAATGAAATTAGCACTCAAGCATACACACATATATAGTCATGGAGAAGAAATATTATTTTTCTATAAAATTTTTAACATATATATATATATCCCACTTTTAGTAGATGTGAAAATAAAGAATATTTTCTTGCAAAATTCCATCTTTATGTTGTAAAAATTTAATAAATCTGGAAGGAAACACATTCATTTTGCGGTAACGTTTGTTGACCACTTTCTTTATTTTCCCTAACTACGTAAGCTTGAAATTGAGCTTTATGCACTCCATGCAATGCTTATATCATCAGGATCAAATTATAATAAGGTTGACATGTTGAATAGTAGCATGAAACCATACTTGAGGTCTATGAGGACATGAAAGCAAGATTCCAACATGATGAGTGACCTTAGGATTTGTAACGTCCTAAGTCTATCTACTAGTCAAACTAACTTTGTTAACAGATTAAAATCACATGCTCAAAAAATGAAACGAAAGTTAATGAATAGCAAGTGAACTTGAGTTATAAGCATATAACATATTTCTTTTCCATTTAATATATAACTAAATTGAGGTATCTTCCTTCTTTATAATGCGATGTTCTTGTTGCATGCCATAAACTAACCAGTACTCTCAAGTCGGTTTGTTGGTGCAGCAAGGATGGTTTCATTACATGGCAGAACTCTATCATCACTCAAAATTAAGTAGTCCTTTTCTTATGTCCATCAACTTTCGCACACTCAGGTTAGCTCTAATACCATTTGTAATATCCTAAGCCTACTTGTTGATCCAATTAATCCGTTAGTGGATCGAAACCAAATGACCCAAAAACTTGAATAAAAGTTAATAGGTAGTAAATGGACTTGAATTATAAACACATAACACTTTTTTTTTCATCCAATGTGGGACTAAATTTAGAGTATCACAATCTTTCCTCCTTATAATAATACATTCCCATTGCATGCCACAAGCTAGCTAAAATCCACCCTTGGGCCGAATCGTTGGTGCTATAAGAGTAGCTTTACACTATGATGGAACTTTATCACCATCCCATTGGAAGCCCTTTCCTCATGCCCATCAATTTTCGCACACTCGGGAAGCTCTAACACCATTTATATTGCTTCAAGCTCACCTATTAATCCAACTAACTTTTTTAGTGGGCTAAAATCATGTGGCTCAAAAATTTGAGTAGAGATTATTTGGTAGCAAGTAGACTTAAATTATAAACACATAACATATTTCTTTTCCATCAAATATAGGACCAAATTTGGGGTATCATAGTTGATCTTCCAAATTGAACCGTGTTTGGGCAAAATTATAGACCTAATGAGCATAAACATTAGACTTAACCTCTAGTTTGCAGCGTGGCCTAAGGTTGGTGTTTGATCAGCCTAAGGTTGGTGTTTGATTAGCTCTGCCATTAACCTATTTTAAAATGAATTCCTCCTTTGTACTTCAAAGCTTAGCCTATCATCCTAAATGTTTCTAAATAGAGCCACCAAATTACATATAACACTAAGTAAAAAGTAATTAAATTAATATCAGGTTAATACGATTACTTGCCCTCTTTAAAATTTTAAGTACTATATAAGATTAAATAGCATTACAAATAAAATCCGATATTAGGATATGGATTGAATAATTGCTTATCTATATATATCTGTATTTATTTTTCTTTGATGGATGCAAATTTATATACAAATAAATTCAAATGTAAAAGTGAATTTGTGTGAATATTCTCTGATCTAGTTTCATTCCTCTTTTGGTACAAGGGATTACTGCCTCCTAATTTATGTTGTCATTTTGATGCTAACATAGTTAGGTAGGCACAAGTTGACGTTGTCTAGATTGATTTTAAGTTGGTCAATGTCTCTTTGTTCGCATTGGCTTGGATTTAGGCCAACAAAAATACGAATTAAGATCCTCTATGGCCGAAATTGTAAATGTAGCATGATTCCACCAAAGTAGCCACATCATGTGAAACCTAGGTACTAACCAATGAAGATAAGGTCATAAGACTTACTTGGAAATGCTTCATCGTCATGCTCTAAATAGATTTTATTTTCAAAAAAAAAAATGAAGGTTAGCTATATTTGGATGGTAAAAGAATGAATGTTTGATTGCTAAACCTCTTATAATCAAATAATTCGATATCCATCGGACTCCTATCTATAGGAGAATAGGATATGTACCCATATCTTTTATACCAAGTGACTATTTAAAATCCTGCAAGTAGAATTACAATGCAGCTGAAGTTATAATATAATTGAGATATATAATTGAATTATATTATAATTGAACTTATACTATTTGAAAGATTGTAGGTATAAATATTGTAAGTTGATGAAACTGTCTGTTTAGATATAACAATAAAAGATGTAGCCACCTTATAAATAAAGGATGAATTTATCTTCAATCCTTATTTTTTTAAAATAATATTTCTTTAGTCGATTATATTGATTTACTTATATGATTTTAATATGATTCCTTATCTAACTATTATGATAATTTCATAATACAAAATGTTTAATTCGTAATTCCTAATTTTTTTATTTTTTTAAAAAATTCCATGATTAAACGTAAATGTAGCAATATAAAATTGATATAGTCAAAACTTTCATGATTAGAGAGAGAGAAGGGGCAGGGAGGAAAGTGATGATGCTTAATCACCTCTCCTGGACATCGGGAATGAAGTGCTTCTCGAATCCTCGCTTCGCCGGGTTGCCTGCAAAGAAGTCCCAAGACCGGAGGGATCCTCCGGCGAGACCTTCCAACGCTCAAGTCAGCAACTGAGGTCACAGCAAAGAAGGAGCTAGAGAGAGCTCTTGGAAAAGGGAGAGATCTCAGAAGGACCGGAGTTTTCCTCTGAGTATTAGGGTATCAAGTGTGTAAACTTGCGTTACCTGGTTCTCGAAATGATTTACCCTTTTATAGGGGTTGATGCTGGCACGATCACGTGTGTTTTCAGAATGTCTGCTGAGCCCTTGCGTGAATCCGGGCTGGTTGGTGGGCTACGTCCCATCAGTTGTTGGGTAGGTGGGTCCTGTCCTATCACCAGTATTACCAGTGGGTTGCTGGATCTGGCGCTTTCAGGCGGCGCGCTCTGGCGCTATCGGGCGGCGTGCGTCTAGTGCTGTTGGGCGGCACGCGTCAGAGAGGCGGTTTCTTGAACCGATGGGGCCGATCTGGTGGGAACTGGAAAATCCCGTCTTATCAGGGCCGAGCCGGGTCGACCCGAGATGGCTGGGGCCAATCCCGCTGGCAAGGCAGTGCCGGGGTGGGACCGAATCGACGGACTTGGAGGCGTCGGAGCCGAGTCGGGCTGGCCGGGGATGGCCCTGGCCGACTCGGCGGAACTGGAGACGCTGGGGCCGAGTCGGGCTGGCCAAGGATGGCCTTGGCCAACTCGGCGGAACTGGAGACGCCGGGGCTGAGTCGGGCTGGCTGGGGATGGCCTTGGCCGACTCGGTGGAATTGGAGACGCCGGGGCCGAGTCGGGCTGGCCGGGGATGGCCTTGGCTGACTCGGCAGAACTGGAGAGGCGGAGGAAGTGTCGGGGCCGACTTGCTTGGAGAAGTAGGGGCCGGCTGGGAAGATACCGGGGCCGCCTGGGAAGTGCCGGGGCCGGGAGGTGCCGGGGCCGCCTAGCTTGGACACGCTGGGGCCGACTGGGAAGATGCCGGGGCCGCTTGGGAGGTACCGGGCTACCTAGCTTGGAAGTGCCGGAGCCGGCTAGCTTGGACACGCCGGGGCCGGCTGGAAAGATGCCAGGGCCGCCTGGGAGGTGCCGGGCCGCCTAGCTTGGACACGCCGGGGCCGGCTGGAAAGATGTCGGGCCGCCTGGGAGGTGCCGGGCTGCCTAGCTTGGGGACGTCGGTCTTGGAGGTGTCGGCCTTTGGGGCCGTCGGTCTTGGACGCCTTGGAGGTGTCGGCCTTTGGGGCCGTCGGCTTTGGAGGTGGCGGCCTTGGAGGTGTCGGCCTTTGGGACCGTCGGTCTTGAACGCCTTGGAGGTGTCGGCCTTTGGGGCCGTCGGCCTTGGAGGTGGCGGCCTTGAAGGTGTCAGCCTTTGGGGCCGTTGGTCTTGAACGCCTTGGAGGTGTCGGCCTTTGGGGCCATCGGTCTTGGACGCCTTGGAGGTGTCGGCCTTTGGGGCCGTCGGTCTTGGACGCCTTGGAGGTGTCGGCCTTTGGGGCCGTCGGTCTTGGACGCCTTGGAGGTGTCGGCCTTTGGGGCCGTCGGAATTGGAGCCGTCCAAAAATTTTTATTTTTCATGGGGTTAACTGGCCCCATCAAATGCCCCCCACACTCCTTGAGCTTGTGCACCCCGCATCAGCTAAGCGAAAGGAGTGTAGAACTTCAAAAAAATTTTTGGAGGCAAATTGATTACCTCACGCCCGCCATTCAAAGCAGCGTACGCTAACTTGTCTTTGTTGCCGACGCGGAGCCGGTCTTTGTTGCCGACGCAGAGTCGGTCTTTGGTGGTTTTCCTGTAATGCATTCAGACACTAATGAAAAGAAACTTTTTTCTCAAAGTGTAGCATACTTAGCTTTTTCGTAGCTGTTTGCCTTTGCATCGTGTTTGGTGCCGACGCGGAGCCGATCTTTGTTGCCGATGCGGAGCCGGTCTTGGTGCTGACGTGGAGTCGGTCTTTGGTGCCAACACGGAGTCGGTCTTGGGGTGTCGACGCGGAGTCGGTCTTTTGTGCCGACGCAGAACCGGTCTTTGTTGCCGACGTGGAGCCGGTCTTTGGTGCCGATGCGGAGTCAGTTTTTGGTGCCGACGCGGAGTCGGTCTTGAGGTGCCGATGCGGAGTCAGTCTTGAGGTGCCGATGCGGAATCGGTCTTTGGTGCCGACGCGGAGCCGGTCTTTGATACCGATGCGGAGCCGGTCTTTGGTGCGGACACGGAGTCGGTCTTGAGGTGCCGATGCGGAGTCGGTCTTGAGGTGCCGATGCGGAGCCGGTCTTAGTGCCGATGCGGAGCCGGTCTTTGGTGCCGATGCGGAGTCGGTCTTGAGGTGCCGACGCGAAGTTGGTTTTGGTGCCGACGCGGAGTCGGTCTTTGTTTCCGACGCGGAGTCGGTCTTTGGTGCCGATGCGGAGCCGGTCTTTGATGTTAATGCAAGGTGGGTCTTCCCTGCATGACATATTTAAGTATTAATGAAAGAAAACTGTCTTAAGTGCAATGTACTTAGCTCTTGTAGCAAGCGGATCACTAGCCCACTGGTGTAGCTATCATGGGCGACGTGAGAGGCTTGGGGTGCTGCTGAGTGGCCCCGAGCATTGCTTCTACAGTTCATGAACTGCTACTTTTAAAGCTTGATCTTGTCGATTGAGGATGGCCAGCTGGTTAATCAGAGCAGCTGAAGTTGGTGGTGAAGGAGCAGAGGGGGTGGCCTTTCGCTGCCTAGTGCGATGTGAATGCCTCCCAGCACAATTGGTAAGAACCTCTGGCATGCGCATCACCACCATAGCAATCTTAGAGGGGACGGAGGCTTATAGCTCAAGAAGATAGCTTTCTTTCCTTCAGCGCGTCCCCCCTTCCGGCGCGCCAATCTGATGATGCTCAATCACCTCTCCTGGACATCGGGAATGAAGTGTTTCTCGAATCCTCGCTTCGCCGGGTTGCCTGCAAAGAAGTCCCAAGACCGGAGGGGATCCTCCGGCAAGACCCTCCGACGCCCAAGTCAGCAACTGAGGTCACAGCAGAGAAGGAGCTCGAGAGAGCTCTTGGAAAAGGGAGAGATCTCAGAAGGACCGGAGTTTTCCTCTGAGTATTAGGGTATCAAGTGTGTAAACTTGTGTTACCTGGTTCTCGAAGTGATTTATCCTTTTATAGGGGTTGACACTGGCACGATCATGTGGGTTTTCAGAATGTCTGCTGAGCCCTTGCGTGAATCCGGGCTGGTTGGTGGGCTACGTCCCATCAGTTGTTGGGTAGGTATGTCCTATCCCATCACCAGTGTTACCAGTGGGTTGCTGGATCTGGCGCTGTCAGGCGGCGCGCGTCAGAGAGGCGGTTTCTTGAACTGCTGGGGCCGATCTGGCGGGAACTGGGAAATCCCGTCTTATCAGGGCCGAGCCGGGTCGACCCGAGATGGCTGGGGCCAATCCTGCTGGCAAGGCAGTGCCGGGGCGGGGCTGAATCGATGGACTTGGAGGTGTCGGGGCTGAGTCGGGCTGGCCGGGGTGGCCCTGGCCGACTCGGCGGAACTGGAGACGCCGGGGCCGAGTCGGGCTGGCCGGGGATGGCCTTGGCTGACTCGGTGGAACTGGAGACACCGGAGCCGAGTCGGGCTGGCCGGGGATGGCCTTAGCCGACTCGGCGGAACTGGAGACGCCGGGGCCGAGTCGGGCTGGCCGAGGATGGCCTTGGCCGACTCGGCGGAACTGGAGAGGCGGAGGAAGTGTCGGGGCCGACTTGCTTGGAGAAGTAGGGGCCGGCTGGGAAGATACCGGGGCCGCCTGGGAAGTGCCGGGGCCGCCTAGCTTGGACACGCCGAGGTCGGCTGGGAAGATGCCGGGGCCGCCTGGGAGGTATCGGGCCGCCTAGCTTGGAAGTGCCAGGGCCGGTTGGAAAGATGCCGAGGCTGGCTAGCTTGGACACGCCGGGCCGGCTGGGAAGATGCCGGGGCCGCCTGGGAGGTGCTGGGCCGCCTAGCTTGGACACGTCGGGGCCGGCTGGGAAGATGCCGGGGCCGGCTGGGAAGATGCCGGGCCGCCTGGGAGGTGCCGGGCCGCCTAGCTTGGAGATGTCGGTCTTGGAGGTGTCGGCCTTTGGGGCCGTCGGTCTTGAACGCCTTGGAGGTGTCGGCCTTTGGGGCCGTCGGCCTTGGAGGTGGCGGCCTTGGAGGTGTCGGCCTTTGGGGCCGTCGGTCTTGAACGCCTTGGAGGTGTCGGCCTTTGGGGCCATCGGTCTTGGATGCCTTGGAGGTGTCGGCCTTTGGAGCCGTCGGTCTTGGAGCCGTCCAAAAATTTTTATTTTTCATGGGATCAACTGACCCCATCAGAAAGCATGAAAATAAATATAAAAATAACATAAATGCTTGATGTACTCAAAATACCTTATTTGGATATAATTCATAATTTTCATCTTGCGCCATATGCATTGCCTCAAATCCTAAAATCGATGACAAATAAAATGCGGGGAGGAGAAGAGGAGAAATATCCAGAAAGAGAGGCTTTGATTGGAAGACATGTCTAGAAAAATATATGAAAGAATATAGCTGTGTGTTTCATATCTATTATCAGGATGAGAGGAGACATAAATGGGGTGTATTTCTGTTATATATATCTCTCATCGACTCTAAGTCTCTGTAAGTGGACCTATAATCAATAAGTAACTCGTAGATTTTTAATTTCACTAGTGTAACTTAAGTTACATCAAGTAATTTAACTTTTTAACTCCAAACAAATGAAATAAACTACACTTTAACTTGCAGTGCAACTTCAATTATAGAGTCCCAAACAACCCCTAATGTTAAGAGAGGTTTAGCTAAGGTATTTTTTTATAATTTTTTTTGAAAATCATACTTTAATTCCACTCGTTTAAGAGTTTCATTTAATTTTTTCAGCCTTTTAAACCTCTCTTATACTTTTGGACACTTGCCTTTTTTTTGTTTTACGGCTGCTTAATTGTTTCAATTTTACAATATTACTTCAACTAAAGATCCATGCTTACAAGGGATAAGAGAATCAATTCTCTCTAGTAATATCAAATAAATTATTTTTAAACAATGTTTTAGATTTGAATCAGGATATATTAATTAAAGAGCAAATTTTAAAAATAGCATAGACAACAGGTCATATTATACGATATTATTCACATAAAAACATAACGGAATTTGCTATATTAAGAGATTTTATCAATGCTAATAGTACATTTTATGAATTATATAATATGGCTTGACATTGTGTTTCTCTAAATTATTTTGGACACTTGCTTTTTTTTTTTTTTTATGGCTGCTCGTTTCAATTTTGCAATATTACTTCAACTAAGGATCGATGCTTACAAGGGATAAGAGAATCAATTCTCTAGTAATATCAAATGAATTATTTTTAAACAATATTTTAGATTTGAATCAGAATATATTAAAGAGCAAATTTTAAAAATAGCATAGACAACATCAAATCTCATTCCCTATCATAGGAGAGAGAAACGTGTTGTCTTAGGAAAGTCCCCATTTTTTTTAAAAAAATAACTATTATTTTTAACAAAATTATAGAAAAATCATAAATTCTTTTATTTTATTCAAGGGCTAAAATTGAGTGGACACGTCTCTTAAACAAAAATTAGTAATAAAATTTAAAATAACAACCTTGAAATCTCATTAACAACCCCTTGCTTGCATGACCAAAATAAAATATTGACAATAAAATTTCTCTTCTATTGCATAACAAAAAGAAAAAAAAAAATTTTAAACAAAAATCCTGAAAGAGATTCTTAACTGATAATAAAGTTTGATTTTGTGAATTTGGATGATCGTTATAGAAAAAAGGAATCTTATTAAGAACCCCTTGAAAAATTATAGAAATTTTGTTCTGTACCCTCTTTGGCCTTCCATCTTATTTCCTTTTCATTGTGCTATGACTATGAATCTTTTTCTTTCTTTCTTTTTTTTTTTTTAGAAATTTGACTAGAAAATAAATAGCTATTAATGTTAACTAAAAATGGATAATAAAATTTAAAATATTCTTAAAATATTCTTAATAACTCCTCTTTTGCATAGCAACAATTGGCAATAAAATTTTAAATAAAATCCCAAGTTCCAATCAACAACTTCCCTATTGCATAATTAGGAGGGGTTCTTAATTGATAGCACATATAATTTTATGAATTTGAAAGAGCATCAGAGACGCAATGTCATTAAGAATCAATAGAGATAAAAAAATTCTATTAATAACTTCATTGCTGCATTTTTTCTTGATTATTGTGAATGTGATCTAAACTTGATTTAAAAATAATATAAAAATGACTTGCTTCAACACCCAACTAAAAAGAATCCAATGGCTTATTCCCAGGGATCACAGAGCTTCAATATTAAATCAAAAATGTATCAATTGTGTCGACGTAAATAGAAAATTCTTCTATTTATTAAAACATAAAATTATTTTGTTATATAAAAAAATCTTATCTATCAATGTTTTTTCATAGAAAGATATTTGAATCAAATTTGTCTAGTAATTAAAAAATCATTCCACTTATAATTTATGTTGTTTTTTAAAAATATATATTGTTTTTATATAAATTTATTTTCATGCATTTTGGGGAACATGTGGCAATCATAAATTGGTCAAATCAGATATAATGTAGATTGGTAATAAAAAAATTATCAATCTGAATCTAATATTTTTATTAGTCATATTTAAATTTTAAAACTAAAGCTAACTTATTTAATAAATAAATAATTTTATTCGATCCATTTAATCTATTAATTGATAATAAAAAGATTAAATGCCAATGTATTCATTTTGAACTGTTAAACTTTTAATCAGTAATATAAACGAATTAGATAAATTGATCAACCAAAACGGATTCTACACAACTAATTACTTTGATGTGGCTAATCAAGCCGTGTTAGGGCTAGTGGAAGCGGCGACTGACGAAACCTTGGCCTCGGACTCCAGGTCTCCCTCGGCCTTAGACTCCAGGGTCCCTCGGCCTTGGACTTGGACTCCAAGTTCTTTCGGCCTCGGACTCTAGGTCTCCCTCGACCTCGGCCTCAGACTTCAGGTCCCCCTCGACCTCAAACTTCAAGGTTCCCTCAGCTCGGACTCCAGCCTCCCTCGGCCTCGGACTCCAAGGTCTCCTCGGCCTCGGACTCCAGGTCTCGGCCTCGGACACCAAGGTTCCCTCGGTCTCGGACTCCAGCGTCCCCTCGGCCTCGGACTGCAATCGTCACATGACCCACTAACCATCTGCAACTGCCATATGGCCCACTAACCATCTGCAACTATGCGTAGCCACTACATGTTATGGTGCATGCCTAACATGACTAGGCCCACCTACCACCTGTGGCGCTGCATCTGGCAGGAGGCTGGTAGGGTGGGCCATCTCTGACGTGCTCAGTGGTTGTTGCGACCTGTCCTTGTCAGCCTTGCCGCCTGTCCACTACCAGACAATAACGTCTCGGAATAAACAAATTTCCATAAGCGGGTAAACGAGACCTCCGGATAGGTATAAGAACCTTTGCTCATAACGAGAGGGGATCTCTCGAACTCCAAGTTTTCTCTAGCTAATTCTTTTAGCTCTTTCTTCTTCACTGTTTCCCAAGTTGCTCACTTGAGCGTCGGAGGGTCCCCACCGATTCACCCAGTCCCGGGGACTTTCTTGCAGGAATCTTGTCAAGGAGGAGGCATTGGAAGATTCCCCAGCCATCCTTGTGACCCTTTAGATCCTTCCCGTTACTCGGCGTTCGAGGAACGTGATTTGGTGACAATAGATTGGCGCGCCAGGTAGGGGGGTAAAGAAGATGGTGGTGACGCGTGCCCAGAAGATTTTTGCCAACTATGCTGGGAGGCGTCACCAAGTGGTTGAGCAGCCGAAGTCTAACCTCCTACTCCGCCTTCTCCACCACCTTATGATGATCAGATCGCCACCCTTACCACGCAAGTCCAATTGCTTGTGGCAGTGGTCCAGGAGCTACAACAATAATCAGCGGCTGTGCACCCACAGCCGGCGATTGCGCAACAACACCCAAGGCCATTCTCGTCAGGCGTGGGAATGGTTCAACCCAGCCAACACTCCACTTGCGGGAGATCCCCTCACCAGGAGACTCGCCGCATTGCACCTCTCCTAGGCATCACCGTCGGGAGGCCTCCAAGAGGTTTCAGTCTCCTTCTCGCCATGCTAGCGCTTCTCCCAAGTGGTGGCATGGGAAGGAGACCTAGCGCGCACATCCCCACCGGCGCCACCCCTCCCCATCCTCGGAGTCTTCAAGGGAGGGGTCTTTCGACGGTCGGATCGCTCGTCGAGCTGAGCGACGGCTAGATGAGTACAATCAGCGGTCAAAGGAGCTCAGCCACAGAATCATGAACCCACTGGAGGCAGACTCTGACATTCACCCTCCGCTGTCCCGTCGTATCATGGAGGAACCAATTTCAAGCCAGTTCTGCCTCCCTCAACTGGACCCATACGACAACACCACCGACCCCCTGGACCATCTGGAGAACTACAAGGTAGCATCAACTCCTTTCGGCAGTTGGAGAGGGCCTTCCTAGCACACTTCAATGGATGCCAGAAGATCCCATGGGTGGCCAACAGCTTGTTTGCCATTCAGTAGAGGAGCGGTGAGTTGTTGAGGGACTTCGTGGCCCATTTCAAGGAGGCTGCTCTTAAAGTCTACAACCTTGAGGACTCTGTGGCCACTCTGATCTTGAAGCGAGGGCTCGCCCTTCCCGCTTTACCTACTCTCTCAAAAAGAAGCCCCACAGTTCCTACGCCGAGTTGTTGAGCCGGGCACAGAAGTACATCATGCTGATGAGGCCGACTCTTCTCGGCGCGAGGTAGGCAGAGGTTCTAGCAAGAAGCAGATTCGCCCAAAGCCCGCTGAGGCTCATCCCAGGAGGTCTGAGCCTCCTTGTTGGCCAGATAATCGACCGCAGACCCTTGCCCCCAGGGAGGGACCCTTTACCCCCTACTGGCCCTAATATCCCATATCCTGATGGAAACTAAGGGCGAGTCATATCTTCAGCGCCCTCCTCCCCTGAAGCCAGAGGCCCCCTGCAACAAAAATTTCTACTGTCATTTCCATCGGGACCATGGCTACGACACAAAAGACTGTCGCCAGCTGAAGAAGGCGATTGAGGATCTCATCCAGCATGGCCATCTGAGGAAATTCTTCCAGAGAGGGTATCTGACTACGCCAAGCCCGTCGGCACCCCCACCTCCCCAAGTCAACATCGATAATGCCCTGACTGAGAAGACCATGGCATTGATTTCCTGGGGGGTGGGTGGTACTTCCAAGAGGCCACGGGAGAATGAGGGATTAGACTCTGTAATTTCCTTTTCTAAAAAGGACCTAGAGGGGATATTTAATAATAATGATGATAGCATCATCGTGTCTATGACGATTGCAAAACATCCTATAAAGAGAATTTTGGTTGACAGTGAAAGTTCGGTCGATGTTCTTAGTTACGTTGCTTTTGTTCGGATGAACTTGTCCTCCAGTTCCCTTCGACCTGTGACCACGCCCCTAATGGGCTTCATTGGAGATTCTATGAGGTTGAGGGAGAAATCACTCTCCCGGTCACAGTTGTGACACTACGGTGCCAAAGCACGGTCTTCATGAATTTTCTGGTCGTTTGAGTTCCCTTGGCCTACAACGCCATCCTCGGAAGACCCGGTCTGAACCTCCTAGACGCCATCATCTCCACCAAGAGGTTGCTGGTGAGATTTCCCACTAGTAAGGGAATCGGGGAGATGTGCGAGGAGCAGAACCCAATGCCGCTATGCTATCATACACTCCTAGTCTCTAGTGGGTGATGGCTCAATCGGTGCCTGAGTCACTTGATCCTAGAGATTCAAAGAGGAGGGGGGAGCCAGCCAAGCATTTGTTGACCTTCCCATTGGGGGAGGATCAGGCAGGGACGGTCCAGGTCGGGGCTCTTCTCCCCAGGAGGCGCAAGACCAACTTCTCGCCTTCTGTGGGCCAACTCGAACGTCTTCGCCTGATCAGCATCTGACATGCTAGGCATACCGATGGAGGTAATCACTCACAAACTCAACATCAATCCTAGATGCCGGCCAATTCGACAGAAGAAGAGGAGTTTTGCCTCGAGCGACATAAGGCCATTGACGAGGAGGTCTAGAAGCTAATTGCTGCCGGCCACATTCCGGAGGTGCATTATTCAGATTGACTAGCCAACGTGGTGATGGTCCGTAAGGCCAGTAGGAGCTGGAGGATGTGTGTTGGCTTCACTGACCTCAACAAGGCATGCCCTAAGATAGCTTCCCACTACCTAGGATCGACCAGCTGGTGGATGTCATGTCCGGTCATGAGACCCTCAGCTTCATGGATGACTTCTCCGGATACAACCAGATTAGAATGGACCCGACGGACGAGGAAGCTACGTCATTTGTGACTAAGAAGGGGTCTACTGCTACAAGATAATTACCTTCGAACTAAAGAATGCAGGGGCCACATACCAAAGGCTGATGAACAAGGTCTTCGAGGACCAGATCGGGCGCAACATGGAGGTGTACGTAGATGACATGCTGACCAAAAGCACCCACGCTAGCGACCATGTTGCTGACCTAGCGGAGACCTTTGGCAATCTCCGCCAATTCCAGATGAGGCTGAACCCATGCAAGTGCGCTTTTGGGGTTACAACGGGCAAGTTTTTGGGGTTCATGGTGACCCAGCGGGGGATCGAGGCGAACCCCAACAAGATCCAAGCCATCCTCAATATGAGGCCCTTGGCCAACAAGAAGGAGGTGCAACGTCTGATCGGGAGAGTGGCAGCTCTGAGTCGTTTCCTATCCAAGTTAGCGAGAGATGCATGCCTTTCTTCAAAGCCCTGTGTAAGGTCAATAGTTTCGAGTGGACAAAGAAGTGCCAGAAAGCCTTCGAAGAGCTGAAAGAGTTCTTGTCTACTCCATCATTGCTATCCAAGCCGCGTAGGGGAGAGGAGCTCTTCCTCTACCTCGCGGCTTCCCCCGAGGTGGTCAGCTCCGTACTCATCCGCATGGACATCGACGGGATACGAGGCTGGTTTATTACACCGGCAATGTGCTTCATGACGCGGAGACCAGGTATTCTAAAACTGAAAAGATTATTTTTACCTTGATCGTCTCTGCTCAGCGTTTTAGGCCCTAATTCCAAGCCCACCCGATCGTAGTGCTTATGGACCAGCTGCTCAGAGTGATCTTGTCTCATCCTGACACCTCTAGCCGGCTAGCGAAGTAGACCATCAAGCTGGAGAATTTGACCTGTCATTTCGGCCAAGGTCGGCCATGAAGTCCCAGGTATTAGCTGACTTCTTGGTCGAGTGCACTTGGGCCGAGGAACAATCAAAGGAGCCCAATCAGCGCCCGCAAGCATTGGGGAGAGAAGACTAGATCCTCCACGTAGACGGTGCATGAATTCCCAGGGGAGTGGAGCCAATATCATCCTAGCAAGTCCAGAGGGAGAGACGATGGAGTACGTCCTTCGTTTCCTCTTTCCTACCACCAACAATCAAGCAGAATACGAAGCTTTACTGGCAGGGATGAAGCTAGCCAAAGAGCTTGGAGTGAAACACCTCAATGCCTTCACTAACTCATAGCTCGTCTTCGGACAAATCTCAGGGAGTTTGAGGCCCGGATCCTATTATGTCCCGATATCTAAGTAAGGTCCAATCATAGACCTCATTTTTTACTCATTTTATTGTCAGCTATATACCCAGGGATGAGAATGCCAGAGCCGATGCATTATCCCATCTGGCCACCTCGGCCGACAGAGCCCTAAAGAGGACGATGTGGAGTACCTAGAGGCCCCAAGCATCGAGGCCATCGAGGAAGCCCTACCAGTTGGCCAAGAGCCTACCTGGATGGATGCTTACGTCTAGGACCTACCAACGACATCCTCCCCAAGGACCCTGCATAGGCCAAACTACTTAAGTGGCGAGCTCCCAAGTTCCTGACACTGGATGAACAACTATACCGAAGGTCCTTCTCATACCCAATTCTTAAGTGTGTCTGTCCTGTGGATGTCGACTACGTCCTCTGCGAGATCCACTAAAGCATTTGTGAAAGCCATCAAGGGGGCAGAGCGCTGGCATACAAAGCTCTGCGCTAGGGGTACTACTGGCTCACAGTGAAGGAGGATGCCATCGAGCTGGTTCGGAGGTGCAACAGTTGCTAGCGACATGTCAACATCCAACGGCAGCCAACCTCTCAGCTAAGCCCCCTGGCAGCTCTGTGGCCCTTCGTCCAGTGGGGAATGGACATCCTGGGACCATTCCCCCTGACTTCTGGTCAGCGGAGGTTCTTACTCATTGTCATCGACCACTTCACTAAGTGGGTGGAGGCTGAGACACTAGCAAAGATAACCAAGAGCAAGGTAAGATTCTTTTTCTGGAAGTCCATTATCTGTCGATTCGGGTTGCCCCACACCCTCATCTCCAACAACAGCCGGCAATTCGACAACGCCCCCTTCAGAGGATTCTGCACTGAGCTGAGCATCCGCCAGCGGTTTACCTCTGTCGGCCATCCCCAAACAAATAGGGCAGCCGAGGTGACAAACCGCACCATCCTCCAAGGGCTCAAATGTAGCTGGATGACTTCAAAGGAAGATGGATGAGGGAGCTCCCCAACGTATTATGGGCCTATCACATAATGCCATGGGCTTCCACCGGAGAGACCTCCTTCAGCCTTGTATTCGGGTCGAGGCTGTCATCCCCGTAGAGATTGGCCCAATTCCTCGGGTGGAGTCATATGATGAGGAGGATAACCCGAGCCAGCTGCAAGCCAACCTCAACCTTGTTGAGGAGGAATGTGATCGAGCATGACTCAGGATGGCTGCCTATCGCCAGAGAGCCACCAATACTATAACGCTCGCATCCACCCTAATACATTCCTCCCAGTGGACTTGGTTCTCATGCGGACCGAGATCTCGAGGCCAACAGAAGAAAGCAAGCTATCATCGAAGTGGGAAGGACCTTACTGGGTCACCGAGGCCCTCCACCACGGAGCATACCGAATCGAGGGACTCGATGGGAAGCCTCTCCCCCCCTGAAATTCTGATAATTTCCGTCGGTACTACCAGTAATGTACACGAACGTTTGATTATGAATTTGAGTATTTTATTCTTTTAGGTTTGAATACCTCATCTTCTGGCTAATAAAGATATGTTCAAGTATCTCATCCTTTTAGCCAAAGCCCGACTCCAGTCGGTACTAAAAGCCCAAGGCCAGCTCGGCACCAAAGCCCGGCTCCGATCGGCACCCAAAGCCCGACTCCAGTCAGCACTAAAAGCCGGGGCAGCTTGGCACCAAAGCCCGGCTCTAGTCGCACCTAAAGCCTGAGGCCAACTCGGCACCAAAGTCCGGCTTCGGTCGGCACCCAAAGCCCGACTCCGGTCGGCACCCAAAGCCCGAGGCCAGCTCGGCACCAAAGCCCGCTTCGGTCGGCACCTAAAGCCCGAGGCCAGCTCGGCACCAAAGTCCAGCTTTAGTCGGCACCTAAAGCTCAAGGCTAGCTCAGCACCAAAGCCCGGCTCTGGCCAGCACCCAAAGCCGAGGCCAGCTCAGCACTAAAGCTCGGCTCTAGTCGGCCCTAAAGCCTGAGACCAGCTCAGTACCAAAACCTGGCTTCGGTCAGCACCCAATGCCCGAGGCCAGCTCGGCACCAAAGCCCAGCTCCGGTCGGCACCTAAGCCCGAGGCTAGCTCAGCACCAAAGCCCAACTTCGATCGGCACCCAAAGCCCAGCTCCAGTCGGCACCTAAAGCCCGAGGCCAGCTCGGCACCAAAGCCCAGTTCTGGTCGGCACCTAAAGCCCGATTCTGGTGGCACCTAAAGCCCGAGGCCAGCTCAGCACCAAAGCCCGGCTCTAGTCAACACCCAAAGCCCGAGGCCAGCTCGGCACCAAAGCTCGGCTCCGGTCGGCATCTAAAGCCCGAGGCCAGCTCGGCACCAAAGCTCGGCTCCAGTCAGCACCTAAAGCCCGAGGCCAGCTTGGCACCAAAGCCCGGCTCTGGTGGCACCCAAAGCCCAGCTCCGGTCGGCACTTAAAGCATGAGGCCAACTCGGCACCAAAGCCCGAGGCCAGCTTGGCACCAAAGCTCAATTCCGGTCGGCACCTAAAGCCCGAGGCCAGCTCGGCACCAAAGCCCGGCTTTGGTCAGTACCTAAAGCCCGAGCTGGCACCAAAGCCTGGCTTCGATCGGCACCCAAAGCCCGATCCTAGCTCGACACCAAAGCTCGGCTCTGTTTCGCACATAAAGCTCAAGGCCAGTTCAGCACCAAAGCCTGGCTTCGATCGGCACCTAAATCCTGAGGCTAGCTCGACACTAAAGCCCAGCTCCGGTCGGCACCCAAAGCCCGGCTCCGATCAGCACCTAAAGCTCGAGGCCAGCTCGGCACCAAAGCCCGGCTTCGATCGGCACCTAAATCCCGAGGCCAGCTCGGCACCGAAGACTGGCTCCAGCTCGACACCCAAAGATTGACCCCGGTCGGCGCAGAGGCCCTGCTGCAAATCGACGCCACATGCCTATTGCAAGACCAACGCCCGGGGCCAACCTCGAGTTTTCGAAAGGAAAGTTCTAGAGCCGACCTAACACTTTCCTCGGGATCCGCTCCCATACTGCAACTTAGTCCTAGACTTGCTATGGCAAGCGGACGGATACTATGACCCCACCGGGACCAGTGCAGTCCTATCAAGGATCCTACAAATGCGGACTAAGTAGAGAACACACTACTTTGAGCTAAGTATTTGGAGAGTCTTTAAGACATAAATTTCAAGAAAAGTTATTGTTTTCATTACTTAGTAAATGTTTACAAAACGCCAACTCAGGTTGGACTTTGATACAATAACAAAAATAAAAAAAAGGTACAGGAGGGGGCCTTCAGGCATCGGCCGATGTGGATTCACCATCAGTCTACTCCTCGGCTCCTCGAAGGCATCGGGCTCAAGGTTATTGAGGCTAGCGATGCCAGAGACCCGTGCGGTCTTCTCCTTCCCGTGACGGAAGCCCTGGAGATAGGCATCGAATAGCCCTCTGCCACCTATTTGACAAAAGCGGTGGAGCCCCGAAAGCACTCCATGGCCTCTGCTTCCACCCTCTCTGCTACTGCCCTCTCTACCACTGCGTCCCTTTCCTTGGCGTCTTGTGCTCTTAGGAGGTCGTCACTCACTCGGGCAGTGGCATCGGTGGCCCGAGCATTGGCCATCCAGCGATCTCTTCGGCATTTTTTGTCGATCCTCGAACTCCTTCGCCTCCTGGCTTGCTATATCCAGTTGGAGTCGGCAAACCCCCAGCTCGACCTCAGTGGCGTGGGCATGCCCCAGGTCGGTCGCTCCTTGCCACCTGATCTCCTCGATGTCCACCTGGAACAGCTTCAGGGTTCTCTTGGCCTCCTCAGCCTCCCTTCGGGCTGCCCCCAGCACCCTCTCGATCACCTCGGCCTTCCTTCGGGCCACCTCCAATGTGCCCTCAGCCTCCTCGGCCCTGGCCATGGCGGCCAACGTTGCCTAGTGGGCACGGTGGCTCCGGAGGGCAGTGTCTCTCAATGCCGACAAAGAGTTCACTGCCTGCACGAGGAGAGCCTTTGTTAGTGTAGAATGAAGCAAAAAATTTAGGAAGGAAGGGGGGCAGGAATAGAAGAGACACTT
Organism: Calamus simplicifolius; assembly: GCA_900491605.1. Classification (NCBI taxonomy): domain Eukaryota; kingdom Viridiplantae; phylum Streptophyta; class Magnoliopsida; order Arecales; family Arecaceae; genus Calamus; species Calamus simplicifolius. The sequence goes on along the minus strand of UESW01004637.1, from coordinate 788,405 downwards.
ACCCATAAATGCGCCATGAAGGCATCCCGAAAGATGGCAGGGGCATCCAGTTGACCGAACTCCGCTTGGAGCTCTAGCAGGCAGACCCTAGCCAACAGTCGCTCTGCAGTGCAATTGTCATATGTAAGGTACACCCGAGGGGGGTCCGCCTCGTCCTCCCCCCTGCGGGATCAGCCGAGGCCGAGGGCACGGTGTTGCCCCGGGCCCTGGCGGCGTTCCTCTGCGGCCCCGCCCGTCGAGGAGTCCTCTACGGTTGCTCTCGCCACTACCAGGGCATCCCTGCTCACCGACGGGCATTCCTCCGATGCTGGTGCGGCTGCAAGCTCGGACGGTTCCACACCCAAGGTGGCCGGCTCTACATTCGAGTGAACCACTGCGGCTCTCGGCTCCTCTAGGGGTGTGTCAACAGTGAGGTCAATCGCCAGGAAGCCGGTGGGCGGTCGGTGGAGCAATCGGCGGGGCTGCTGGCTGGGAGACCGACGGGGCGACCTCCTCACCCACCTGTTGGTCATTGGATGGGGGAGCAAAGGACTGAGGCCGAGGCCTCTTCTTTGACCCTCCTGCCTCGCTCATGGCCCTCTGTCTCTTTGCGACCGCCCTCATCAGCATTTCATTCGGTGGCCTCATATCTATGCAAGCCAAGGTAGGTTAGAGCCATTCAAAAAAAGAAAGAAGAAGCAAAAGCCGAAGAGAAGGGAGGGGGGAAAGGTTTATGACTGCTCACCACCACTTGGGAGGATACCCGCAAGCCAAAGATTCTCCTCAAATAGAAGCTGGTTGCAGCGAGGGACCACTGACGTCAGCAGCCGCCCGAATGCCTCCTTGTTCCTTGGGACCACTGTCGAGTTTTTGTTTAGCCCTACGTCCGGGTCCCCCCAACTCGCCCTCACCCCCTCAAGGTCGGTGAAGAAAAATCGGGTCTTCCACCCTTTAACAAACGTGGGAAGACCCAACCGAAGGGCTCGGCCAGGCCTGGGCCGAAACAACCACCAGCCCGACTGATGGCGAGGGTGTAGAAACTATGGAAAAGGGAAACTCTAGCCTCTATGCATGGGGGCCCGGATGACGATCCGCCATTGGGACAGAGGAACAAGGTCCTCGAAGGAAGGAGAAGGAGAGGAAGACCACGCAAGTGTGGGGGATGGAGAAGCTCGCACCGCGAGAAGGCCAAATGATCCTAGGGTGGGGCAGAGGATGACCAGGAAGGAGAAGAAAAAGTCATGATGAAGGAAAAACAGGGAAGGTCGGAAGGACTAATCTGGATAAAGGAGGAAGAACGACGAGGAAAATAGCAAAGTTCAGGGAAGGAAGGCTCGAGCAAAGTACGGGCTCGAGAACAAGACAAAGGTCTCAGAAGCGAAGTATCAGGTTCAGAGCTCCCCCTCCTGCTATACATCATTTTTGAATCGTCCCACCTAGTCCAGCCGCCACGTGCGTACCCACTATTAGCGAAGTCGCCTCGACCAACATCCGATGCGCAGAGTGCGCTGTCTACAGCCAGTCACGGACATCGATAACGTCAGCATAATGATGGTAATAATAGCAGTAGCCTTTCCGCAGGCTTCGAAAGGACTTCCCCATTTCGAGAAGAATCTTCACGGATCCGACGATGAGGATTGACTGTAGCGGAGGCATTACGACTCCCCATACCACCTGCGTTGAAGAGTCTCTGCCCCAAGGACATGTGCCCTCCATGATTGGCAATGCATTGGGATCAGCCATTTGGAGGTTTCATGCCCCTTTTGCCAGACGGGGTATGGACCCACATCGTCTCAGGGGCGAGAGGGCATCTGATGTGGCTGATCAAGCCACATTAGGGCTAACGGGAGGGGCGACTGACGGTGTCAGCTCCCGCTTCTCTTTGGGGCCACCGACACACACCTGCACACCTGTGGTAATCGGATAGAGTTTTACTAGTCTTTATGTAGCGCTCCATAAAGAACTAGAGAACCCCAACAAATTATCATAAGTGGCAGACACTCAAAAATATATCCTGTTAAAAAACTTTTTATTATCAGCTCAATTATATATACATCACTCAAATCAACACTAAGCACCAACCTACTCAGATAATATTTTTCATGACATTCTCAGGCAGTTTACAAGATCACATTCACAATCGACATCAAAATCATAAGTATATACATCATGTTCATGATTTTCTTCAAAACATAAGTCTCATATTCATATCCAAAAAGGTCTGATACATCAACATATCTCACTGTACACATACACATATGCAAATACAGATATTATCTCACACTAACTCAATATACATGGCTATCCTTTATACACCCTTGCATCCAAGTAAGCTGCACCAACTAAGGGTCTGGTCCTGCTTAACCTTTGATCCTGGCAGAAATACTCACTGATCTGAAAGTAAATATCAATCATAGAGGGGTGAGACCTAAGTCCCAGTGACTATATAACCATCTAACTATGGAGAAATAGAGAACCATAACCTCACATTTTCAATCGTATGCTGATACTATTTAGCTTGTACAACTCAAAGTACATTTTTAACATGATATCAGATAAAATAAAATATAGCTTATTCTTCAAATAATATACCAGTATGAAATACTCTACAATAACTTTCCATTGAAAGCTAACTCATTAAGATAAAAATCTATGCATTACAATATGAAGATATGCATTCTTTATCTACAACCCAGACTTTCTTTATTAAATTCTCAGATTTCTACTGGAATCTGCTTACCCATTGGCATCTCATATAAACTCTCCCTCTTGGGGTAACTACTTGGCCCATTGGCCCTTTTATATCATAATATATGCTTTTAAATCTCATGATATTGGATTGTGTGTGTAATGCCTCTGAGGTACCACCCTACAGTCGCCCTCCTGTAGGTGTACTCTTGTTGATCCAATTATTAATTTTGATGATAAATAAAACTATTTGAGTATAACTCATGAAATTACTAATGATTTTGATTAAATATTTTAGTTTATAACTTGTTTAAATGATCAAAATCTCGAGAGAAATCAAGTTCGGAGTTCAATTCTAATGTCAAGGTAAAATTGCAGATATTAGAGTCGACACCTAGAATCACAGAGTCGACTCCGGAAAACGGCACGGACTAGAGTCGACACCNACTCATGAAATTACTAATGATTTTTATTAAATGTTTCAGTTTATAACTTGTTTAAATGATCAAAATCTCGAGAGAAATCAAGTTCGGAGCTCAATTACAATGTCAAGGTAAGATTGCAGACATTAGAGTCGACACCTAGAATCAAAGAGTCGACTCCGAAAAACGGCACGGACTAGAGTCGACACCTAGAACCTGTAGAGTCGACTCCAACAGAAAAACAGAAAGATGGTTTTTCGGGTCTCAAATTAGAGTCGACCCAGAAAAGTTAGAGTCGACTCCAGAAGCAAAATGTGTCGACTCCAGAAAAGTTAGAGCAGACTCCAAATCGGGCTGTTTGGGGATTTCAAGTTAGAGTCAACCCCAGGAAAGTCAGAGCTGACTCTAGATTGTCAGAATCAACTTTCAGATGTGTCAGATCGTCTCTAAACCTACTTTTTACTTTAAATCTCAACGGCTATTACCTTATTTGTTCCTAACTTTTCTTCCACTTTGATTCTAATGGATAGTTTTCATCTATTCTTAGTATTGGAAGGATCTATAAAAGGATGATGAATATGACCGTTTAAAAAGAGAGAAAAACAAGAAAAATAGAGAAGAAAAAGAAGAGAAAAATCGAGAGAAAATCAGAGGAAAAATCAAAGGAAAAATCGTATTGATTCCCTGAAAGAAAAGAGAGAAATTCCAAATCTTCACACTTTCATTTTGAGGAGATTTCCAAGTTTGAAGAAGCAAACGAGCAAGCCCTAGTTCCTGTTCTTCAACTGTTCTTCCGAGCTTCAAGAGAATACTCAAGGAAGATCCATTCAAAAGCAAGGAAGAGGAGAAGAATCAACCATAGAAATCTGCAAATCAGGCTTTTATTTCTATCTCTTTGTTTGATTAGTTAACTTGTCTTATTTGCTCATTTAAGGAGCAGTTATTGTATCAAACATTCTTATTCTTCTTGTGAACTGAGTCAATCAGGTGATTGAATCAGTTGAGGCAGTTTGCCTTGTGCAAGCAGTTGCTTGTGTGTAAGGTTTTTGTGCTGGTGAACCTTGGAAACCAGCTGGGTTCGTTGTGCACCCGGGAAAAACAACAAGTTTGAGTTGTGATCTTGTAAAACAACTCTGCTGTAATCAAGGTTGATTATAGTGTGGACCCAAGAGGTACTTGGGAGTGGACGTAGGTGTAGGTACACCGAACCACTATAAAATTTCAGTGTTTGCCGTGCTTGTCTCTTTGTCTCTTCCTCTTCATCTTCTCCTTGCATATTCTGTCTTAACTATTGCATATCTGTGATTTATTTTAAGTTGGAGGTTTTACTTCAAAAGTGTTTAAAATTTTTTTAAAGACCCAATTCACCCCCCTCTTGGGTTGCTATCTGGGACAACAATTGGTATCACAGCTAGTGCTCATTCTTCCTTGATCTAACAATCAAGAGTTAAAGATCCAAATGCAGCTCAAGTTGGCTCAACCTTTTCTGAAGGACAATCTACAAATCGTCCTCCTTTATTTAATGGTTCTAATTATTCTTATTGGAAAGCTAGAATGAAAATCTTCATTCAAGCACTTGACTATGATCTATGGAGTATTATAGTCAATGGACCTCACACACCCACTACAAGACTTAATGGCATGGAAATTCCTAAACCGAAAATGGAATGGGATGAACATGATAAGAAATTGGCACAACTAAATGCCAAGGCTATGAATGTTTTGTACTGTTCTTTAGATGCAAATGAATTTAATGTATATCTGTTTACATGTCTGCTAAAAAAATTTGGGATAAATTAGAGGTTACCCATGAGGGAACCAATCAGGTAAAGGAATCCAAGATTAACATGCTTGTTCATAAATATGAATTGTTCAAAATGGATGCATGTGAATCTATTTCTGATATGTTTACAAGATTTACGGACATTGTTAATGGTTTAAAAAGTCTTGGTAAATCTTATGATAACTCTGATCTTGTGAGAAAAGTGTTACGTTCTTTGCCTAGGACATGGGAAGCTAAAGTCACTGCAATACAAGAGGCAAAAGATCTGAGCACTTTACCTCTAGAAGAACTTTTGGGATCCTTGATGACTCATGAGCTTCAAGTCAAGCAACATGTTAATGAGGATGAGTCAAAGAAGAAAAGGACTATGGCTCAAAATTTTAGAATGTAAGGAAGAATCTGATGAATCTGAAGATGACAGTGATGATGAGGACATGGCACTCATCACAAGGAAATTCAAGAGATTCATGAAGAAGAAGAAATTTGAAAAAAAAAAGCCCTTTGTTAGGAAAGATGAGGACAAAGGAAAGAAAAGAAATAATTTGCTTTGAATGCAAGAAACCGGGACATTTCAAATCTGAATGTCCACAACTCAAAAGGCCCCTCGGAGATTCAAAAAGAAGGCTATGATGGCTACCTGGAGTGATTCGGAAAGCTCAAGTTTCGAAGAAGATGAAAAGAAAGAAATAGCCAATCTTTGCTTCATGGCGAACAATGATGAGGTGAGTCCAAGTTTCCTAGATGATTTTACATTTGAAGAATTGCATAGTGCTTTTTATGAATTAATTGATGATTATGCAAATCTGAGCTCAAAAATAAAGATTTGAAGAATCAAATGCAAAATCTATCTTTAGAAAATGAAAAGCATATTGTAGAAAATGAATTTCTAAAGAAAGAAAATAAAATTTGAAAAATGAAGTTGATAGGCTTAAACCCATTGTTGACAAATTTACCTTAAGCTCTATCAAACTAAATATGATTTTGGATAATCAAAAGGTTTTTGATAAAGCCGGATTAGGATATAATTCACTTAAAAAGCAAAAATCTTTGAAAAATATTTTTGTACATGCTGAAAAATCATCAAATATTACTTGTTTTAAATGTGAAACAAAGGACATAAATTGTATATGTGTAAAACTCCACATGATAAAAGAAAGATGATTTGGGTTCCTAAAGGAACAGTATTTATTGCTTCTAACCATGAAGGACCCAAGAAAGCTTGGGTACCTAAAATTAAGAGATGAATATTTTGCAGGAGTGTCTTGCAGCCATTGGACTGAAAAGAAAATGGTATCTTGATAGTGGTTGCTCAAGACATATGACGGGTGACAAAGATCAATTCATCACCCTTGAGACGAAAAAAGGTGGAGTAGTTACTTTTGGTGATAATGGTCAAGGCCATATCATGGGCATTGGTAAGATTCAAATTACTCCATCTATCTATGTTGATAATGTATTATATGTTAATGGATTAAAGCATAACTTGATTAGTATTAGCCAGCTGTGTGATAAAGGTTTCAAAGTTTCTTTTGAAGCTTCTATTTGCACTGTCACTAATCCCATTGATAGTAGCATTATTCTTGTTGGAAAACGTTATGGCAATGTATACTTAATTGATTTGAATAACCTATCCTCAAGTAATCATTGCTTAGTTGCTGATAATGCTAAGATGAATGAGATTGGATGGCTATGGCATCGTAGACTAGGTCATGCTAACACACACTTAATTTCAAAATTGCTGAAAATGGATTTAGTTAAAGGTATTCCTAGCTTAGATTTTGAAAATAATCGAATATATGATGCATGTCAATTTGGTAAACAAACAAACAGTTCTTTCAAATCTAAGAATTGTTTTAACTACTAGGCCCCTAGAGCTACTGCACATGGACCTCTTTGGACCTACTAGAACCACTAGTCTAGGAGGAAAGAAGTATGGTCTTGTAATAGTAGATGATTACTCTAGATTCACTTGGGTAATATTTTTGGCTCATAAAGATGAGACTTTCTCAATATTCCTGAAATTTTTCAAGAAAGTCACAAATGAGAAAAACACTACCATAGTGTCTCTAAGAAGTGGTCACGGAACTGAATTGAAAATCACTTATTTAAAAAATTATGTTTTGAAAAAGGCATACATCATAATTTTTCTGCACCTAGAACACCTCAGCAAAATGGAGTTGTAGAGAGAAAAATAGGACTCTAGAAGACATGGCCCATACCATGCTATGTGAAAGCAACCTCCCTAAATACTTTTGGGCAGAAGCTATTAACACAGCATGTTACATCCTAAATAGAGCCCTAATCAGACCTATCCTTAAGAAAACACCCTATGAACTATGGCATGATAGGAAACCCAACTTAGGCTACTTTCATGCATTTGTTTGTAGATGCTTCATCCATAACAATGGTAAAGATAATCTTGGAAAGTTTGATGCTAAATCTGATGAAAGCATTTTCTTAGGATATTCAACATCTAGTAAAGCTTATAGAGTATTCAATAAGAAGAGTCTAGTTGTAGAAGAATCGATTCATGTAGTCTTTGATGAATCTTTAGCATCAAGTTTGGGAAAGATTGATGATGAGGAAGATACAAGTTTACTTGAAAGAGGTATTGAAAAATTGGATGTATCTTCAGATCATGATCAAGAAACTAAAGAAGAGGATTTACCTTTGGCTGATGTTATTGATACTGCTCATAATGATATAGATCTGTCTAGAGATTGGAGATATGCTCATGATCATCCTAGGGATTTGATCATAGGTGATCCATCTCAAGGAGTAAGAACTAGATCATCCATGAGAAATATTAATAATCATCTTGCGTTTGTATCTCAAATAGAACCTGAAACCATAGAAGAAGCTGAAAAGATAGCAATTGGATGTTAGCTATGCAAGAAGAGTTAAACCAATTCACTAGGAATAAGGTATGGACCCTGGTAGACAGACCTAAAGACCACCCTATAATAGGAACTAAATGGGTTTTTAGAAATAAATTGGACGAAAATGGCATAGTCATTAGGAATAAAGCTAGGCTAGTTGCAAAAGGATATAATCAGGAAGAAGGAATAGATTTTGATGAAACTTTTGCTCCTGTAGCTAGATTAGAAGCTATTAGACTATTACTTGCATTTGCATGTCATATGAATTTCAACTTATTTCAAATGGATGTTAAAAGTGTATTTTTAAATGGTTTTATAAATGAGGAAGTTTATGTTGAACAACCTCTGGTTTTGAAGATCATGAATTTCCAAACCATATTTTTAAATTACATAAAGCACTTTATGGTTTAAAACAAGCACCTAGAGCTTGGTATGATAGATTAAGTAAATTTTTGATTGAAAATGAATTTACAAGAGGAAATGTTGACAAAACCTTGTTTTTAAAAAGAAAAGAAATGGATTTATTGTACAGATTTACGTTGATGATATTGTCTTTGGTGCTACTAACAATCGTCTTTGCCAAGAATTCGCTAAGTTAATGCAGGGAGAATTCGAGATGAGCATGGGAGAACTTAACTTCTTCCTTGGACTTCAAATTAGACAAAAAAGCTGGAATCTTCATTAACCAAGCAAAGTACACGAAGGAAATACTTAAGAAGTTTGATATGGAATCTGCTAAACCTCTTGGCACGCCGATGAGTCCTTCATGCAAGCTGGACAAAGATGAAGATGGTAAGAAAATAGATCAAAAATAATACCGAGGTATGATCGGATCTCTACTTTACTTAACTGCAAGTAGACCTGATATCATGTTTGCTGTTTGTTTATGTGCAAGATATCAATCCGAACCTAAAAATCACTGTTAAAAGAATCTTTAGATATCTAAATGGAACTAAAAATGTAGGAATATGGTATTCTAGAGACTCAACACTTAATTTGATTGCTTATTCTGACTCTGATTATGCTGGATGTAAATTAGATAGAAAAAGTACAAGTGGTGCATGCCAATTTTTAGGAGGTAACTTAATCTCTTGGTTTAGCAAGAAGCAAAATTCGGTTGCACTATCCACTACTGAGGCAGAGTATGTTGCGGCTGGAAGCTGCTGTGCTCAAATCCTTTGGATTAAGCGACAACTTGAAGATTATGGCATCACACTTGATAAAATTCCATTAGATGTGATAATACTAGTGCAATCAATCTAACTAAGAATCCAATTCAACATTCAAGAACTAAACACATAGAAATTAGACATCACTTTATTAGAGAACATGTAGCTAATAATGATATTTGTCTTGATTATGTGAACACTAATGATCAATTGGCTAATATTTTTACCAAACCTTTGAGTAAGGAGAGATTTTGTTATCTTAAAGGAGAATTAGGAGTTTGTGATCCTTTTGATTGATTTTCTGAAACTCTCAAGGTCAACTATCTAAATTTGGTAGATTTCTTGAAAATCTTCTACACCTTATAAGGAAATTTATCTAGAAGTTTGATTCATTGATTCCCCAATTATTAAGGAGAATTTATCTAGATTTTGATGATGAATTTAATTAGCTTCAGATCCTTGAAATTCAATTTTTTTACTGAAACTATTGTGGAGTCGACACCTTCAATTTTGGAGTCGACACCTTTTTCTTTAGAGCTTTATGTCTGCTCATTAGAGCCGACTCCGCTTCTGCATAGCCGACTCTAATTCGAGCGCCGACTAATTTTTTGTTCGGAGCCGAGACCTCACTTTGCGGGAGTCAACTCTAAGTGAAAAATCGTCACTTTATTAGGGCAGAGTCGACACCTCAAACGACCCTATGCTTTTTCAATCCCCTTCAAATCCCTCTCCAAAACTTTCAAACTTTTCCAAACTCTTCAAAATCCTTGATTCCAACTTCCATTGATCTCCAATGGCTCCCAAAAGGTGAGGATCCGTGTTTGGCACGGCCGTTCCCATTGGGAGATGTTCCGTTCGAAGAACCGAGAAGGAATCTTCTTCCAGTTCTTCGTCTTCCTCTTCTTCCACTCTGGAAGCTTCTCCATCATCCTTCCGCGTCGACTTGTTGGCTGAAAGGTTATCACTACATGAAGGAAGGTAGATTTTAACCTATTTGAATCGGAAGGTTTTTCAATAGGGAGACAAATAAAAGAGATGGGTTGGGAAAAGATTTGCTCACTAGATGTTCCGACCTACCCTGCCCTCGTGAAGGAATTCTACAGTGATTTATGTAGAGGGGAAGGAGGTCTTGTGAGTTTTCTGCGTGGAACCAAAGTGGTAATCACTACAGAGTCGCTAGAAATCTTTTGGCGATGCCCACTGTTGATTTGACTGCATGTCAGCATGATGACAGAGGTGGAGCCCTGTCAAGGATGCTTGGAAGAGAAGTTTCTAAATTTGAGGAGGTAATGGCAAATCAACTCAACTTGGAACTTCGATTACTTCATAATATTTATGGGAGAATCCTATTTCCTAAGATTGGAAGATTTGAGTATGTCTCGGAGCGAGACATTCTTATGATGGACTGTATCATCACTGGTCAACCAGTAAATTTGGCCGGAATGATGATTGGTTATATGGCAGAGGCAGCTACAAAGAAAAGATCTACACTGCCATATGGTATGGTTCTTACACTAGTATTTAGAAGCCATGGAGTCAAGATAATGGAGAATAAACTGCAAAGGAATCTCAGATATACTGACTACTACAGCATCTCCACTATTCATAGAATGGGATTCAGGAAAGTAAATGGCCAGTGGCAAAGGAAAGGACAAGAAGCCAGAACTGAGGAGGCCAGAGATGAGGATGTCCCTGGACCGTCTACTGCTGGACCATCAGTTGCAGGACCATCTGGTGCTGGACCGAGCACTTCTTCACCCCCTCAGGTGGCGTCAGATTTGTTGGCTGAGTCATCAGGTTTTTCAGAGAGGCAGCTTGATCAGCTCAGGGCCTTATTGACTGAGCATAATTCAGAGATGAGAAATGAGATGAGACTGCTCTCTACTAAACTTGACATGATTGCATCTACATTAGATAGATCTGTGGATACCCTATCATATGAGCTTCACAAGATTTTTGAAAGGCTGAAAGGGATCACAGATGGATCTAGAGATTATATTGATGCTACTGGACAATTAAGAAGAGATATAGATTTTGCTATTACACAGATTGAGGATTGTCTTGAAGGCTTCAAGAAATCATAGAAAGATGAAATTATGGAGTTAATAGGTCATCTGAAGAGAATTGTCTACAAACATACTTGATTGACCTTCTACTTTCTATTTTGATATCTATCCAAGCCAACTCAAGTCAAATCCCAATCAGCTTTTATGTTCATGTCCAATCAAACTTAGCTTTTATATTATGTTGATAGCTTGTACTTAGGATGTTTACTCTTTTATATCTTGGTAATTGATGTAATGAAATGTTTTAATGTAATGAAAAATGTTTGAATGTTTGATACAATGATGGTTGCAATGAATGAAAGTCTTAGAATATTTACTCTTCTCTTCAATTATTCTGAATCTGAATATCACCTTAAAATTCTTTATACAATTGTGTTTCACCTTTTTGTTGATAACAAAAAAGGGGAGAAAAGAAGAATTGTATATGCATAAAGAAAGGGGGAGATAGAAGTTATTTTATGCAGGGGGAGCATAATCGTTATTTGATACAGTTTATGTTTCAATTTTGCTTAATCGTTATTTGATACAGTTTTATTTCAATTTTGCTTACTTTGAAACTGTGGCTTATATCTTAAATTGAACAAATTTAAAATCTTGATAAGGTTTACAATGTTTATGAATTCCAATGCATATACTCAAAGTTTTTGTCATCATCAAAAAGGAGGAGATTGTTGACCCAATTATTAATTTTGATGATAAACAAAACTATTTGAGTATAACTTATGAAATTACTAATGATTTTTATTAAATGTTTCAGTTTATAACTTGTTTAAATGATCAAAATCTCGAGAGAAATCAAGTTCGGAGCTCAATTACAATGTCAAGGTAAGATTGCAGACATTAGAGTCGACACCTAGAATCACAGAGTCGACTCCGAAAATGGCACGGACTAGAGTCGACACCTGGAACCTGTAGAGTCGACTCCAACAGAAAAATAGAAAGAAGTTTTTTGGGTCTCGAATTAGAGTCGACCCCAGAAAAGTTAGAGTCGACTCCAGAAGCAAAATGTGTCGACTCCAGAAAAGTTAGAGCAGACTCCAAATCGGGCTGTTTGGGGATTTCAAGTTAGAGTCGACCCCAGGAAAGTCAGAGCCGACTCCAGATGGTAAGAATCGACTTTCAGATGTGTTAGATCGTCTCTAAACCTACTTTTTACTTTAAATCTCAATGGCTATTACCTTATTTGTTCCTAACTTTTCTTCCACTTTGATTCTAACGGATAGTTTTCATCTATTCTTAGTATTGGAAGGATCTATAAAAGGATGATGAATATGACCGTTTAAAAAGAGGGAAAAACAAGAAAAATAGAGAAGAAAAAGAAGAGAAAAATTGAGAGAAAATCAGAGGGAAAAATCAAAGGAAAAATCGTATTGATTCCCTAAAAGAAAAGAGAGAAATTCCAAATCTTCACACTTTCATTTTGAGGAGATTTCCAAGTTTGAAGAAGCAAACGAGCAAGCCCTAGTTCCTGTTCTTCAACTGTTCTTCCGAGCTTCAAGAGAATACTCAAGGAAGATCCATTCAAAAGCAAGGAAGAGGAGAAGAATCAAGCCATAGAAATCTGCAAATCAGGCTTTTATTTCTATCTCTTTGTTTGATTAGTTAACTTGTCTTATTTGCTCATTTAAGGAGCAGTTATTGTATCAAACATTTTTATTCTTCTTGTGAACTGAGTCAATCAGGTGATTGAATCAGTTGAGGCAGTTTGCCTTGTGCAAGCAGTTGCTTTGTGTAAGGTTTTTGTGCTGGTGAACCTTGGAAACCAGCTGGGTTCATTATGCCCGGGAAAACAACAAGTTTGAGTTGTGATCTTGTAAAACAACTCTGCTGTAATCAAGGTTGATTATAGTGTGGACCCAAGAGGTACTTGGGAGTGGACGTAGGTGTAGGTACATCGAACCACTATAAATTTCAGTGTTTGTCGTGCTTGTCTCGTTGTCTCTTCCTCTTCATCTTCTCCTTGCATATTCTGTCTTAACTATTGCATATCTGTGATTTATTTTAAGTTGGAGGTTTTACTTCAAAAGTGTTTAAAATTTTTAAAAAACCCAATTCACCCCCCCCCCCCCCTCTTGGGTTGCTATCTGGGACAACAGAAGTTCTAATTAAGCAATTAATGAACTGTACATATACTTACTCAATGTATGGGTCGACTTCTCTATAGTTCATTAGGATGTAATAATGTGCTGCATTATACTCCACATCGCTTAATTGTCTTGACTTCTTCCCAAATGAACGGCCGATACTTTTAAATATTGATATTCTACCGTCAGTAGGTTCTCCTTCGTCTACACATATGTCATTGTTACGACCAAGATTGTGGGTCCTCGTATGAACGTGACCCTCGAAGTAATGCAAGGCAAAAGCTGAAACTTCTTCAACTAAGTGTGCATTGCATATAGAACCTTCAACCCTTGCCTTATTCCGCACATTATTTTTTAACTTCTTAAGATACCTATATGTAAAGTTGAAAGTATAAATAAACCAACTTCCTCACATAAATAACATAATATTTGAAATGTCAACATGTATTACTGATTTGGGTGTTTACCTCTCGAAAGGATACATCCAGCGATACTGCATGGGACTAGCTATACGTGCTTCGTATGGCAAGTGAACCGACAAATGCTCCATTGAGTCAAAAAAACTTGGAGGAAATATTCGCTCCAGCTTGCATAAAATAATTGGAATTTTCTCTCAAGCCTTTCTATGGATGCAGAAGTAATGACTGCGGCAGATAACTCCTTAAAGAACAAGCTGAGCTCTGTCAATGCCTTCCACACATGTTGTAGAAGCAACTCACGAAAAGCTATGGGCAATAACCGTTGCATGAAAACATGACAGTCATGACTCTTCATGCCAAACAACTTGAGCTTATGCATGTCCACACACCAACCGATATTTGAAGCATAACCATCATGAAATTTTAATCCTCTAATCCAGTTACATAAAACTTATCGTAGATTTTTGTCAAATCAGGGATGGGGCAAAAACCCCACCTCGAATTTTTTTTTAAAATATGGTGGCCTGGCCACCGTGGCCAGGCCACCGCCGGCCATGGCCGCCGCCGTGGCCGGTGCCTCAAGGGTGGGGAAAAACCCCACCCCGATAATTTTTTTTTAAAACGGTGGCCTGGCCGCCGTGGCCGACGCCTCAGGGGTGGGAAAAAAACCCCACCCCGATAATTTTTTTTTAAACGGTGGCTTGGCCACCGTGGCCAGGCCACCGCCGGCCATGGCTGCTGCCGTTGCCGTGGCCTTAGGGAAACGGGAGGGCGGGGCGGGGGGGGGGGGGGGGTGAGGGAGGAGGGGGGGAGGGGAGGCTTACCTTGGTAGATAGGATATGCCGCCGGGGATGGGGGGCTGCCGCCGGTGGTTCCTAGCGCCGGGGGAGAGGGCGGGGGGAGTCAGATGAGGGGACGACGGCGGGTTAAGGTTAGAAGAGGAAGAAGAAGAGGCACGGGCGGCTGGGTGCAACTAAGTTTATATATTAGGGATTAGCGACGCAATTTTACGTCGCTAATCCCTCGCTAATTTTTTTTTAATTTATTATGGCTTAGCGAGCAATTATGCATCGCTAATCCGTCGCTACTTTAGTTTTTTTATTATTTTTGGGGAAAATTAGTGACGCAAATAATTGCGTCGCTAATGCATCGCTAATTTGGCAGCAATTTTCGGCAGAAAATTTTTTATTTTCTGGGAAATGCGTCGCTAATGCGTCGCAATACTTTTTTGATAATTATATTTGATAAAAAATATTTTTTCTAAAAATAATTGCGACGCATATGGTTGCGTCGCAATGTTTTATTTTTAATTTTTTTAAAAATATTTATTTTTTTAATTTAATTTTACGATGCAATACATGCGTCGCAAAATTAAATAATTTTTTTTTAATTTTCTGGTTTATTGCGTCGCTAATGTGTTGCTATTTAACATAATTTATTTATTTAAAATATTGCGACACAATGATTTCTGTTGCAATATTTTAATTTGATAATTATATTTGATAAAAATTATTTTCTGAAAGTAATTACGACGCAAATAGTTGTGTCACAATGTTTTATTTTCATTTTTTTAAACATTTATTTTTTAAAAATATTATGATGCAATACATGCGTCGCAATTTTAAAAATTAATTTTTTAAAATTTTCTGGTTTATTACATCGGTAATGCATCGCTATTTAACATAATTTATTTTTAAAAAAATTACGACGCTCTGATTTGCGTCGCAATAATTTTATTTGATAATTATATTTGATAAAAATTATTTTTTAAAAAATAATTACGACACAAATGGTTGCATCGCAATGTTTTATTTTTAATTTTTTTTAAAACATTTATTTTTAAAAAAAATATTACGACGTAATACATGTATTGTAATTTTAAAATTTGCATCGCTATTTAATATAATTTATTTTTAAAAAAATTGCGACGCTCTGATTTGCGTCACAATAATTTTATTTGATAATTATATTTGATAAAAATCATCGCCGATCTCGCACCGTTTCGATCGATCCGATTGGCAACGATCCGACAGTTGCGATCGGCAAATGCTCAATGATCGATCCTGGTTGGCGGCGACCGATCTCGGACCATTGTGATCGATCCGATCGGCGATGATCCGACGGTTGCGATCGATCCAAGCCATGATCGATCCCAGTCGGCGACGATTGATCCCGGACCGTTGCGATCGTTCCGATCGGCGACAATCCGACGGTTGCGATCGATCCCGGTCGACAATGGCCGATCTCGCACCGTTGTGATCGATCCGATCGGTGACGATCCAACGGTTGCGATCGATCCAAGCCGTGATCGATCCCGGTCGGCGACGATCAATCTCGGACCGTTGTGATCGATCCGATCGGCGATGATCCGACGGTTGCGATCGATCCAAGCCATGATCGATTCTGGTCGGTGACGATCGATTTTGCACCATTGCGATCGATCTGATAGGCGACGATCCGACAGTTGTGATCGACAAATGCTCCATGATCGATCCCGATCGGCGACGACCGATCTCGGACCGTTGCGATCGATCCGATCGGCAACGATCCGACGATTGTGATTGATCCAAGCCATGATCGATCCCGATTGGCGATGACAGATCTTGGACCGTTGCGATCGATCCGATCGGCGATGATCCGACGGTTGCGATCGATCCAAGCCATGATCGATCCCGGTCGACGACGACCGATCTGGCACCATTGTGATTGATCCGATCGGCGACGATCCGATGGTTGCGATCGATCCAAGCCATGATCGATCCCGGTCGGCGACGATCGATCTCGGACCATTGCAATCGATCCGATCGGCGATGATCCGACGGTTGCAATCGATCCAAGCCATGATCGATCTCGATCGGCGACGACCAATCTCGGACCGTTGTGATTGATCCGATCGGCGACGATCCGTCAATTGCGATCGATCCAAGCCATGATCGATCTTGATCGGCGACGACCGATCCTGGACAGTTGCAATCGATCCGATTGGCGACGATCCGACAGTTGCGATCGATCCAAGCCATGATTGATCCCGGTCGATGACGATCGATCTCGCACCATTGCGATCGATCTGATCGGCAACGATCCGGCGATTGTGATCAACAAATGCTCCATGATCGATCCCGGTCGGCGACGACCAATCTCGGACCGTTTCGATCGATCCGATCGGCAACAATCCGATGGTTGCGATCGATCCAAGCTATGATCGATCCCGGTCGGCGATGACCGATCTCGTACTGTTGCGATCGATCCGATCGGCGATGATCCAATGGTTGCGATCGATCCAAGCCATGATCGATCCTGGTCGGCGATGACTGATCTCACACCGCTGCGATCGATCCGATCGGCGACGATCCGACGGTTGCGATCGATCCAAGCCATGATCGATCTCGATCGGCGATGACCAATCTTGCACCGCTGCGATCGATCCGATAGGCGATGATCCGATGGTTGCGATCGATCCAAGCCATGATCGATCCCGGTCGACGACGACCGATCTCGCACCGTTGCGATCGATCCGATCGGCGACGATCCGATGGTTGCGATCGATCCAAGCCATGATCGATCCCGGTCGATGACGACCGATCTCGCACCATTGCATCGATCCGATCGGTGACGATCCGACTGCTACGATCGGCAAATGCTCCGTGATTGATCCCGGTCGGAGACAACCGATCTCGGACCATTGCGATCGATCCGATTGGTGACGATCCGACGGTTGCGATTGATCCAAGCCATGATCGATCCCGGTCGGTGACAACCGATCTTGGACCATTGCGATCGATCCGATCGGCGATGATCCTATGGTTGCAATCGATCCAAGCCATGATCGATCCCGGTCGGCGACGACCGATCTCGCACCGTTGTGATCGATCCGATCCATGATCGATCCCCGTCGGCGACGACCGATCTTGCACCATTGCGATCGATCCGATCGGCGACGATCCTACGGTTGCGATCGATCCAAGCCATGATCGATCCCGGTCGGCGACGACCGATCTCGCACCGCTGTGATCGATCCGATCCATGATCGATCCCCGTTGGCGACGACCGATCTTGCACCATTGCGATCGATCCGATCGGCGACGATCCGACAGTTGTGATCGGCAAATGCTCAATGATCGATCCCGGTCGGCGACGACCGATCTCGGACAGTTGCGATCGATCCGATCGGCGATGATCCGACGATTGCAATCGATCCCAGCCATGATCGATCCCTATCAGCGATGATCGATCTCGGACCGTTGCGATCGATCCGATCGGCGATGATCCAACAGTTGCGATCGATCCAAGCCATGATCGATCTCGATCGGCGAAGATCGATCTTGGACCGTTGCGATCGATCTGATCGGCGACGATCCGACGGTTACGATTGGCAAATGCTCCATGATCGATCCCGATCGGCGACGACCGATCTCGGACCGTTGCGATCGATCCGATCGGTGATGATCCGATGGTTGCGATCGATCCAAGCCATGATCGATCCCAGTTGGCGACGACCGATCTCACACCGTTGCGATCGATCCGATCAGCGATGATCCGATGGTTACGATCGATCCAAGCCATGATCGATCCCGATCGGCGATAACCAATCTCGCACCGTTGCGATCAATCTGATCGACAATGATCCTACGGTTGCGATCGATCCAAGCCATGATCACGGTCGGCAACGATCGATTCGACACATGTACCAAAATTAATTTTTTTAAAACAATTGCGACGCATTTCATTGCGTCGCAATGTTTTATTTTTAATTTTTTATCTTTTAATTATATTTTATAAATTTTATTTTTTTAAAAAAATGCGGCAACGCTTTATTTGCGTCGCAAAATAAAAATTAATTTTTTTAATTTTCTAATTTATTGCATCGCTAATGCATCACTATTTAACATAATTAATTTTTTAAAAAATATTTCGACGAACTGAAATCGTTGCAATATTTTTATTTCATAATTATTTTTAATTTTTAAAAAAAATTATTTTTAAAAAAATATTGCGATGCAATACTTGCGTCACTAAATAAAAATATTTTTTTATTAATTTTTTATTTTATTGTATCGCTATTTAACATAATTAATTTTTTAAAAAATATTACGATGCACTGAATTGTGTCACAATATTTTTATTTCATAATTATATTTTATAACAATTAATTGTATTTAAAATAATTGCGATGCAAGTATTGCGTCGCTAAATAAAAAATTATTTTTTTTATTTTCTGGTTTATTGCGTCACTATTGCATCGCTATTTAACATAATTAATTTTTTTAAAAACATTGCTACGCGCTGTGTTGCGTCGCAATCTTTTTATTTCATAATTATATTTTATAAAAATTAAATTCGAAAGTATTGCGATGCATTACTTGCGTCGCTAAATTAAAAAATTAAATTTTTTTGATTATCTAGTTTATTGAGTTGCGAATGCGTCGCTAATTGCGTTGCAATTTTTGTTGTTGCGGAGGCGTAGCAATGTAGTCGCAATTTAGCATCGCAATGTGGTCATAATTTAGCGATGCAATGATGCGTCGCTAAATTTGCGTCGCTATTTCAGTATTTTCTTGTAGTGGGAGCCTACGACTCTTAGGATATATAGATTCATGTCACTTTAGAAATATATTTAAAATTAAATCATTAAAATCAAAAATGATTTGATTGCTTTAGTAAATCAAATTAAAAAAATTGATTTGATTTTGATCCATTATATCAATTTCACTATATGAATTTTACATTTTAACAACGCCAATTAGCAATGCTACAAATATACATCGCTAAATAACGATGGAACAACAATTCACAACCCCATCGAAAAAATCAATGATTAAGAAGCAAGGAGTTAGTGATAAATAAAATTAGTGATGCGCTCAATGATGCCAAAGAGTCACTAATTAGCCACGCGAGTGTGCATGTCACTACGCAATGAGGTGCGTATAAGGACATCACTAAGCATGTCGCTACGCAGCGAGGTGCGAGCGCCTCAGCGAGGGGGCACGTGTCTTAGCAATGTGCTAGACGTCGCTAGCATGCGTGCTACTTTAGCAATGCGAGCACATCGCTAAAGTAATTAGGCACACGTGCCTGCCCTGCTTTCAATTTTCTTTTCAGCCCACACTCCTGCCCTCGTTTCCCCTCCCACCCCGTGCTCCTGGTCCCTTTCTGCTCACCGTCACTCCTCCCATGCATGATCCCCCCTTGCTTGGAGCCCTTAGGTAGCGACACTGATCTCCACCCTCCGATCGCCATCGATTCCCTCATACTGGAGCCCTCAAGGCTGCGACATCGATCTCTAACCCCCCCCCCCCCCCCTTACTAGAGCCCCTCGGGCTGCAACACTGATCTCCACCCCCCATCGTTGTCTGCCCTCGTGCTTGATCCCCCCTTGCTAGAGGCTCCTGGGCTGCGTCACCACTGATCTCCCCCCCTTAGTCCCCTCCTTGCTAGAGATGCCTCCTGCCACGTCTTCCATTGGCGTCTCCTATCTCTTCGATAGTTGAATCAGGTACATTTTTTTTCTCCATTAATGTTCAATTTTTTTTCTGCCACTGAAGGTTGTTGTTGATCCAGTTTGTTGAATCAAAAAGTAAGATCTGAGATGATGACCAAAATTGTAGACATCCAGCAGGAACAACAAGAGAAGTACGTTTGTTAAGAACAAATTGTTATAGTCTATATAATTCTCTACTCTACCTCCAGCTCCAGATAACCCTCGCTCCATTTGATCGGCATTGATATTTCAAAATTTCTTTATATTTTATGAGT
Organism: Calamus simplicifolius; assembly: GCA_900491605.1. Classification (NCBI taxonomy): domain Eukaryota; kingdom Viridiplantae; phylum Streptophyta; class Magnoliopsida; order Arecales; family Arecaceae; genus Calamus; species Calamus simplicifolius. The sequence continues at coordinate 768,163 of UESW01004637.1, read as the reverse complement.
AGTGTATTTATATGCTACTATTTGGTACTTATGTGCTACTGTTTTGTATTATAAACATTTTTATTATATATATTTTATTTTTAATGTAAGGTATTCATATATTTTATTTGTGAACGTGTTTTTACTTATAATTTCATATTATCTAAATGGGTAAACATGTTTTTAATTATATATATAAACAGTAATTAAATAAATATTAATTTTAAAATAAATAAAATAATAAAGATGTTATTAATTAGCGATGCCATTAAGGGGTCGCTAATGACATTGCAAATTAACGATACCATTAGAGTGTCTCTAATTAGCAACGCCATTAAGGTGTTACTAATGGAGTTACTAATTAGTGATGCACGAGTCTGGCAAATAATTTCGCGATGAAAAATTTTGTAACATAATTTTGAACGTCGGCATCGCTAATTTATATTAGCGATCTATTTTTACTATTTAGAGACACTATTTTGGCATTACTAAATACCAAAATTCTTATACTGTTTAAATAATCTTATTTTAAATGGTCATAAGCTTAATTTTCATAATAAATTTTATGTAAACAAATACAACTTAATACATAATAAAAAATATAACTTTTACATAATCTATTTATTTATACATACATTGCATACATACATACTTTCAATTATAGTGCAAAGAAAAATTTATATATATATACATAATTTAATTTAAATTATATTAATTTTTTTAAAATTAAAATTAAAATTAATTTTTGATCAAACCCTTTAGCAACACGTGTGTCGAGCCGCTCAACACCTCAAGCTTTTTTTCAGCCTTGATGACCTACGTACAGCGCACAGTATTATAAAAGCGTCGTCTGGCACCAAGCCTGCCGGTTGACGCTATCTTCCTCAGGCTAAGGGTAAAGTTACGGCACCGTCTGCGGTGAGGTAGGTTATCTGACTTCATTTGTGACAAAAGAACAGAAAAGAAGTCGGTCCATCGACAGCACACTCGCATCGTTTTGTTCACGTCTACATTAAAACACTGATTCATTATGGTTGAACGGTCGAAGATAAAAGTTCAGCATTGTGTAAAACTTCTTATAAAGAAGAATATTATTTAGGATTTTTTATTTTTTTTGGGGGGGGGGAGAGAAACTTCAACCCGGTAGCTGCTAGCTTTTTACATTTAGATTATTTCTCATACAAGAATGGAGATCTGCATCAAGATCTACAACGAGCTAGCTATATATATTGCTGGTATATCGCCGGCCTCTCAAGCCTCGCTGCCACCCTAGCAAGCGTCCTTGAACGAGTTCTTCCTCGCTGCAGCCAAGACCGTCTTGTCTGCAACTATGAAGTATGCCGCCCCCGCCGCTGCATGCACAGAAAATCCCTTCTCATTAATCATACAATTTCAATTTATTTTCATTGTTTTTCACAGCTATAATATATATATAAAGAAGATATATAAGAAGCGATTGAAAACCTGATGAAACGATGAGGGCCTGAGCTGTGGGATTTAGGAAGGACCTCGCCCATGGGATCATCCTCACGCTAGCCAACTAATTGATTTAAGGGAAAAAATAAATAATAATGTAACATGCTCAAATGGCCAGATCCATATATATACATATATATGTAAATGATGAGAGAAGGAAACTTGAGATGCTTACAGTGGTAATCGCCGAGGCAACAGTTGCAACCATGGCTGCCTTTGCTCCTGCTACAACTCCCTCTGCCACAACAAATTAAGAGAACACCATCCATGAGATTGGTGATGTCAAGAAGACGCATACATATAAAGCATAATAATTAAGAAGCCCGTCTCCTGTCTAGCTAGGTTGGTGCTAGCTAAATTTATCAGGACAGCAAGCATCGTCATGAACATCATCTACATAACTACAGATCTAACTTGGTGTTAAATTAACAGAGAATTTTGATTCACAAAGCGACGAGGACAAGGACTTAATTACCGTGGGAGCTGCGCTTTGCCATGGCCAGCTTCTGATCGAGAGAGGAGCGAGAGACGGAGGAGGCCATTCTTCTTGAAATCGAACTCGATCTACTCTGGGGAAGGTGGGCGTCGTAGTACTTGGGCTGTGAGGAGTCGGAAGGGAGATGATCGCGTATTTGTAGGCGCGGTGGAGCGAGGAGACGGGAAGGGGAGAGAGCAGCAGCTGATGGTTTCAGTTGGAATCTTAGGGATTCTGGTGGGTAGTAGCCTGTTTTGCTCCGGAGTCATGTGGGGTTGGTCGCACGGCCAACTTTAACCGTAAAATGCCTCTCACAGAGATCCGTACAGCACCCGGCGAAATAAAGTTGTCGGTCGGCCCAGAAAATTGTATTCGTTTTCGACGGGCAAGCCCTGCGGGTAATGGCGGTGGCAATGGGTCGATGGGCGCCCCTTGCACGGAATGCGTGAAGGCAAGCGTCCAGAATACACAATAAATTTACAAGGACAATATCGTCAACGCGAATGATATGAGCGACATTTAATTTGCAAGAGTTGTCTGATCCCAAAAAAAAGAGTTGACGGATCAAAAAAAAAAAAAATCCATAATTTCTGATCCAAAACTGATTTTTAAAATATATAAATATATATATATTATTTTTTATTCTTTAAAAGTTTATTTGCTAAATGAAAATGAAAATTATTTTTTTATTTTTTATCTTCATTGCAAACAAACAAAAAAAAGAAACACCGGCAATTCATTTGTTTGCAGCTTTTTTTTATCAATTCTTTATTTTTTTATTTTTATTATTAAATATATTTTCATTCATTTTTTTATTTGTATAAAAATAATAAAAAATTGAATTACTCTCAAAAGTTCAAGCACATATTTTCAATCTTATCGGCTATTTAGCTGCGAAAAATATTTTCAATCTTTCGTATCGAGTTTTCCTCTCCATTTATGTTTTCTTTTTTTATAAAAAAATATAATAATTTATTAAAAACAATAAATTATTTTTAAATTTATTTTAAAAAATAGATTGTGAAAAGTAATTGATAATAATAATAAAAGAGGATGGTGACAGTGGTGAATGATATAAGTATCATGATGGTAATAATAGTTGGTGCAAGTATGACAGTGATGATAGATGTTGAAGGAATAATAGTGGATAATGGAGGGAGGTCACAGTGGTATGGTAGTAACGATGAATGTACATAACAGTGGAAGTGAGCGACAATGGTGATGAATGATGAAGATATGGTGATGAAAAATGTTGGTTGCAATAGAGATAAAATAGTAATGGTAGAAGATGCTAATGAGGGTGACAATGGTAGAGGTATTGTAACGGTAGTGGAATTGATGATGGATAGTAAAGGTATAGTGGTGGTGATAGATATTGGTAGTATTGTAATAATAGTCATGGCAATAAAGATGGTTAGTGATGAAGGATAGATGGTGAGTGATGAAAATTTCATGGTGAGTGATGTAGGTATAATGCAATAGTAGGAATGATAAATGATGAAGATACAATCATGCATGGTAGTAGTAATTAATAGTAGAGATATAATGTGGTGATAGTAAGTGGTTGGTTTAATGAAGCTATGATAGTAGAGGATGGCAATGAGGATGGGTGGATGATGGTGGTATGACAAAGATGATGGTCGTAGCATGATGGATGAAGAAAGCTGATTGATGATGCAGATGATAGAAATATCATGGTGAAAAATATGAGAAAATACTATTCATTTTTAATGAAAAATAATAACAATAAAAACTTACGTATTAATAACACCTTTCAATTTTTTTCCCACTGAACGTCCAATAGAATCACAAAAATACACTTTGTCCCCATGAGGATCAATAACCATCAAGGACCAGTGATCCCATCATAAACATAATAACAATAATCAATAACTTAATATCAAAAGTATCAATTTTTATTAAAAAACTACTTATCCAGAGTTATAAGGAGCTAGAAATAATTGATCCACGTAACAACGCTCTAATCTTTTAGCAATCAAATCTGATCGTGCTCCAACCAATCCAGAGTGTACAGAGATCTGGCCAGGGTCTATGAAGCTATACATGTTGAGCAGTTTTGATTTCTTGAGTTGGTTGTACAAATAGCAATACAAATCAAATTATTCAATCCCACAGTTTTTAATAGAAACTTGTAACATATAGTAATTGCATATGAAATGCAAAAAATATAAAAATATCTTATTACCTCATATATAGCACAATACAACTAGAAGTAATCTTCTCCATTGAGCAAAAGTTATCGATATCTTCTCGAATAATATAACAGACCCGTTCATAACCAAAGACACCAACATCCAATACCACAATTATTGTATTTGTAACTTTCAAACTTTTTGCAATATGATTATTTAAATATGACCCTTTTCTTTGTTTTCTATCTGTAACTTTTGTGGAACAATCTTAGCCTGTTAATAATAATAAAATTTAATTCACAAATGCTACATAGAAAATGGTTTATCAATATAAATTAATCATAAATTTATGGATAAGTTAAAAAGTTTCAGATATCTTGACTTGATCATCAATAATGAATGATCGAGGCCATGCAATGTGAGAACCAACAAAATCTTTAACTTTCGTAAAAACATCACCAATTGTTATTGGAAGGAGAGCATCATCGTCAAAACAAATATCAATAGATACACAATAATTTTGATCACTCAAAGAAACTCTATGTACAACAAAGTTTGGTGCTACATTCTCAATCACTATACCATATCATTATATTATTAATAGATCCTATTGCCAATTTGCATAGTTTTTCCTTCAAAGCAATAACATTAGAAAATATAAGTACTATGAATTTAAATAAAATGCTACAAATATAAGTAAATATTAACATACCTTTTGCATGTTTTTTTGTCCAATGACAACAAAGTCTATACTTGCATCATTTTTTGTATCAAAATCAGCAACAATTTTATTTGGATGCAGTTTTTTAACTGAGCAGCAGCTACCTTTGTCTAAAGCATATTGAACACTTGCAGCAATTTTAGGAATTTCTCTCAACTTTGTATTTTCTTCATGAAGTTGACGTAGTTGATCAAGTAATGATTGTTTTTCCTCAGTATCTTCTTTTTGTTGTTGGTTCAGTTTTCTTTGTTCTTCTAACAAATGTTGTAAGATTTTACCTATTTTTGTTCTTTTCGAAAGATTGAAATATGTTGTAGGGTAACCATGCCTCCAACACCCCTCACTCGACCACCATGTTCTGAATTTTTCAATGCCATTCCTAGTATAAAAATAAAAATAATATGATAAATATTGCACTGCAATAAAATATGTGAACAACTCATTGTCTCTTAGGATAGTCTTAATAGCTCAACCACAAGATTTAGTGCATTTATACAGTAACAAGCTTTCTAAACCTCGAACGGTTTTGCAACATGCTAGCATATATGAAGAGTGGCTGTTACAGTTGAGCTTTGCGTCTTGCTAACAAAATTTTTCTTTGTAGGTGCAATGAAAGATATAACTTAAACTAAAGCATGTTATTGGAGGGATAAGGAGTACCTCAAATTCTCTTTAAAAATATTTTAGAGCTGTTGATTTTCTTACCAATAGAGTGATAATGCTCTCTTCTCATTACCAGTAGAGTGGCTACCTTTTGGCTCAGCCAGTCCTATTTCCTAGAAGACCTGCCCAATGACATGTGCAGCGACTATCAAAATATGATGGCGGCCACCTTCCAGTTTGACTGTTAGAAGTGCCTGATTTACATGGACCAGTTGAAGAGGAAATGTATCGAGAAGTTCAAGGATGGGTTACTTGGGCTTGAGCACCTGACAGTAGTTGATGGGCTCTGCGAGCTAGTGGTGAACAAGATCGACAAGGTTAATCCGGTGAAGATGTATCATGTGAATCTCTCTCTCTTCAACTCGATTCTGAACTACTAGGCAATTGGACAACTATTTCCTATAGTACCAATCCATCAGCTCGACCAGTGTCTGAGGGTGGAAGGAGTGCTGTTAGACCTGACGTGCAATAGTGATGGAAAAATGAACCGGTTCATTGGCAGGAGGTCGAGCCTCCCGCTGCATGAGTTCAAGGGCGGCAGCCACAAGGAGGGGGGTTACTATCTCGGCATGTTTTTGGGCGGGGCTTACCAGGAGGCACTCGGGGGGCTGCACAACCTGTTTGGGGGGCTGAGCGTTATGTGGGTCACACAAAGTGACGGGCCGCACTGCTTCACGGTGACGCGGGTGGTGCCAGGGCCGTCATGTGCGGACGTCCTGTAAGTGATGCAGCACGAGCCCGAGCTCATGTTCGAGGCGCTCAAGAGATGGACGGAGGAGGAGTATGCTGCTTGTGAAGGGGGGGTGGTGGACGCCGGCGCCGTGGCTAGTGCCCTTGCTCGCACCTTCCACTTCATGTCGTACCTCATCGTCGTTGGCGAGGCCGGCAGGGATGAGATAAGCTCCGACTCGTGGGCTCCGTCAGCATGGATTATGAGTGATATGTTGATTTTCTTACCAGTAGGGAAGATTAGCAAAAATAGAGGAAAAATGGGCAGCTTTTACCTGCTTCGATTTCATCAACCACCGGCCCCAGAACTAGCCACCCATCTCCAACAAGGCTCCACCAACATACGAAAAACATAGAGAGAGGAAGGGAGGAAGAGAAAGAGAGCTCCAAGGGAGGGGTCTCCACAAACAAAACCCTAATCAACAAAATTGCTGATGAAAGAATGAAATTTAACTTTGGGTATGGAGGTTTTGTTAAAAAAAGGAGGGAAGTACATTAGGAGAAGGAAAAAAAATAAATTTTTAGTTTTATATTAGACTGTAGTCTTTTTATATTTTAAGATAATATAAGATTACCTTTTAATTAAAAATATAGTCTTTTTATATTATTAGATAATATAAGACTATATCTTAATTAAAAACGTAGTTTTTTTGACATATTATCAGATAATATAAGACTACGTCTTACTTTAAAATGGTCTTTTTATATTATTAGATAATATAAGACTATGTCTTAATTAAAAATGTAGTCTTTTTATATTATCAGATAATATAAGACTACGTCTTATTTAAAAATGCAGTCTTTTTATATTATCAGATAATATAAGACTATGTTTTGAATAAAAGATGTAGTCTTTTAATTTATGAAAAATTATAAAAACGTAGTCTAAAATATTAGACTACATTTTTTACAAAAAATGTAGTCTTTTTCCTAAAATCTACCGTAGTCTATTTAACTTTTTGTAGTAGTGGATATTAATTTTTAATACTCTTCCATCAAACTAATAAATCTAGATTCTCTATTTGATTTTCATCATATGCAGACTAAAGATCATTTCGTAAATAAAATTCTAGTTCACTACTTAAAGATGAAGAAGATAAAGAAGATGAAGATGAACTTGAAGTAAGTGTATGTTTTCTTTGTGCAATGAATGAAAAAATAGATGACAAACGAGAACTAGAAGAAGAAATAGAGCTTTGTGCGGGTAATCTAGATCCATGAAATTTTTTATTATATAAAGCATAAATATCATGAAAAAGTTGTGTTATCTCATTTTTAGCAAGTTAAGGATCTTGAATCAAATTTTCATAATATGCATCAATTAAAATTAGTGCACTACTTAATTTAATTCTAGGATCAAATACAACAACTAAGTTATGCATAGAACATATCTTATCCCAATATTCATTCATTTAGATTTTATTTGTTCAATAATAGGCATTAAAATATCATCATATCTATGTTCAGAAATTTTTTCACTAATTATATATGCTTGTTGTAAAAATGAACATGAAGTTGAATAATAAATATCAGAAAGAACATTAGTAGCATTATAAAAACTAACCAAAAAATCTTTCAAAATTGTACCTTTATTCCAATTAGTTTCAGTCAATGTAAAGCCTAATCCACGATCATTAATATATGCACTTAATAAGTTTTTATATAAGTATGCATCATGTATCATACTATATATTGAGTTTCAACGAGTAATTACATCAAGTTTAAATTTTTTAAACTATTTACCATGATCTAGACATAGTTGCTTAAATTCTTGAAGTCTTGATCTTGAAGCATGAATAAAAGAAATTATATTTGTAATTTTTGAAATAACATCTTGAATCATGCCCATGTCAGCTTGAACAGAAAGATTTAAGATATGACATGCATATCTAATATGCAATAAATTTTCATTTAACATGGGATGCAATAAGTCCTTCAATAATACAACAATAGAATTATTATTAGATACATTATCAAAAGTAGTAGACATGATTTTATCATTAATATTATATGAGCATAAAATTTGATAAATGGCATTTGAAAGTTGTTGCCTAGAATGTGAAAAATCAAAAGCATAAAAAGCAAGAATATATTTATTTAATTACCAATCATTATCAATATAATGAGCAGCAATGGCAATAAAATAATTACTACCTATAGGACCAAAGAAGTTAAAGAAACTCTTGCATTTAAAATAGAGAGCATTTCAATTAAACTTTGTCTTATTGCTAAAAAGTTTGTCATAGCTACTCTTATAAATGTACGCCTACTAGTTCTTCTATAAGCAGGTTGTAGGGCTAATTGAACCTATTTTTTAAAATTAAAAGATTCACATAAACTAAAAGGTAATTCATCCTTAACTATCCATCTTACAAGTAATTTTCTTTGATTTTCATGATTATATGCAAAAGAATCTGCAAGTGATCCCCCTTGTAAATTAATGATACTTTGAAGACGAGAATCATGCATCTTATAACTCTCTTGATATCTTTTTAAATGACATGTTCCCCCACTACTATTACAACTATAAAATTTTGTACATTTTCTATATTTTACTTTCAAGACTCCATCAACCATAATTTCATCAAATTCATTCCAAACATCACTAGTCCCCTTACAAGAAGAGGTTTGACCTTCACTCGGTTCACTCGTTCTAGAGAGAACTTGGGGATTAGTTTTCTCTCCCTCAGAAACAGGGGGCATGCCAAAATGACTTTTGTCATAAGATGTCATATCTAAAATTCTAAATTGATGAATGCAAAAAAATAAAAACTAACCACAAGAACGAATTGAGTAGAGGACTAGAGGAAGGCATGGAGCCAAGATTTGTGAGCTTCCTCTAGTGCTTTCGCCTCTCAATAAGAAGTGACCTTCTTTATCTTGTACTTCTAACTTCTCAACAAGAACCTCCTCTTGTGTAGCACTTCAACACTTGCTAGTTGCAAACTAAAAATTAAATTGCTAGAGAACTTACTAGAAGAGAGAAATAGTAGTAGTAGAGAAGAAGAAAAGAGTTGGTTTGGTATTGTGAGAATGAGGGAGGAATGAGATATTTACATGACTCCAAATTTTTTGTTCCAAAATACCCCTTAATGTATTCGTTTTATGGCTGTTAAAGGGGTTAAAATGATAAAACCCCCCTCAACTAGCCGTTTCGAGCCATTTTTCAATGGCCAAAAATGGCTACAATTAGGCCATGCCCAAGCATGGCCCGTGGTGGGCCATGCTTGACATGGCCCAGTTGAAGCCATTACGGGCCATGCCAGGCATGGCCCAAGTCTTATTATGCCTAGCACGGCTCATGGTGGGCCATGCCTAGTATGACCCATCCCAAAATAGGTTGTGGGCCATACTGGGTGTGCTTTTAATTTTAACGGGCCATGCCTGGTATGACCCATTTAATAACAGGCCATGCCAGGCATGGTCCAATTATTTAGTGGCCTAGAAGGCCTAGGTCGGGCCGTGCTGGTCATGACCCAATGCCCATGTATAATCATTTCTAGGAGTCACACTTTCCTCATCAACCTTTGTGTAAGTGCTGAACCATGACCGATTGGGAGTAAATGATGAGAATAAGCTAAATCCAGGGTCCACATCTCTGTGTTATGCCTGTGACCATCTGATACCACCAAGAGATCATCCTCCACCTCTTGATCTGCAACTATACTTATAGATTCAGATCCTCTCTTTTCTTCCATATGATTTTTTCTCTTTGACCAATTCCTTTTAAGATGTCCTACCATGTCATACTTGTAGCACTTAGCCTTTCTGGACTTTAACCGTCCCCTAGGCCTGCTCCTGTTCCTGCCTCTACCTGACCTTTTTTTAACTGATAGATCCTCTTGGGAATAGCTTTCTTGGTCATCTTCTTCCTCAACTCATTCATCTGAAGTACTAAGATAATATCTTCATAGAACAATATCTCCTCCCGTAAAGCAGTGTCATGACCAATGAGTCATATGATGTGGGCAGTGAACACAATAGCAAAAGTACCTTATCTTCCTCTTCCATCTTAATCCCAACATTCAGCAATTCATTGATCAACTGGTCGAGTACCTGGATGTGACCCAGCACATCTTCACCTTCTGCCATCCGAAGGCTGTAGAGGCGCTTCTTCAACATCAATTTGTTCATATGTTCTTCCCTATGTAAAGGGTGTGCAACTTTGATCAGAGTCCCTTCGGGGTCTTCTCCTTTAGCACTGAATAGAGGGCTGAATTTGTCAGATATTCTCTGATTGCTGAACATGCTCTCTTCTCCAATGACATCCACTACTTATCTGTCATTCCATCTGGCCTTTCCTCCAAAGGCAAATCTAAACCCTGCTGCACGAAAAGGTCCTTTATCCAGACTTTTCACATGAAGAAACTTTTCTTTTCATCAAACTTCTTAAAATCTATTTTTATACTACTACCCATGGTCAGATCTCAACCAACAATAGCACAAAATATTTTAGAAAATATAAAGTACCCTGATAAGGCCTTGCTAAATTTTTTCAGCCCTTGAAGTTCTTCAAATTACTCCTTGAACTAGGCTCTGATACCAACTGTTGGGGTTTAGTTATTGATGAACAGCAGTGGAATCTCCTCACTAAAGAAATATCCTAGGATTCATTCTTTATTATTAACAATCAGATTGGTATAGTAGTAAATTACCTCGTCCCTCAACCTCTAGGTTGTTGGTTCAAATCGCGTGCCCCCTTCCTCTTTTAAAGATTTACGCTGACCCCACTCCCTTTCCTTGGCGAAACTCCTGTGACATGAGTTTCTTCCTGGAGCATGTCCCAAGCGACTCCACTTCACCATGTCCTCCTGAATCGAGTTCCGGACCATTCGGTGGCTGGATCAAGACGAAGCCCCCAGAACCCCCAACACATGAACGAGGTAGCTTGGGAAGATGGAGAGGATGGGGGAGATGATGATGAGGAAGATGAAGAGGATTATTTATTAAGAGAAAAGAATATGTTCCTTATTTCATAAACTCTAGAAACTAGAGTTTAAATATATGACCAAGTGGGCTTGGTCCAGACTCAACAAAAACTTTCATGGACTAATTCAATGAGATTAAACTAATCTTTAAGCATGTGTATACCCATGACTTGATTTAATATCAACCATTGAACTCGTACCCAGTCTCAACCCTTGAACCCATACCCAGTTCAATACAAGTTAGCTCAACCTGAACCTTGATAACACTACACAAGGCCCAACAACCATAACATCAAATTTCTTCTAAAGTATGCAAATGCCACGGTAGCAAGAAAAATCAACAATAAGTAATAGATAATATTTAAAACCATGATTAAAGGTGACGGAGAAGGGTGCTCGTAATCAGCATGAGCTAATTCTAAAAGAAATGAACCCCTTATTTCAATACCATGACGTTGAAGCCTACGACTCTTAGGATGTGCAGATTCATGTCACTTTACAAGTATATTTAAAATTAAATCATTAAAATCAAAAATGATTTGATTGCTTTAGTAAATCGAATTAAAAATTTTGATTTGATTTCGATCCATTATATCAATTTTACTATATGAATTTTATATTTTAGTAACACTAATTAGTGACGCTACAAATATACGTCGCTAAATAACGATGGAACAACGATGCACAACCCCATCGAAAAAATTAACGATTAAGGAGTGAGGAGTTAGTGATAAATAAAATTAGTGATGTGCTCAATGATGCCAAAGAGTCGCTAATTAGCCACGCAAGTGTGCATGTCACTACGCAACAAGGTGCGTAAGGACGTCGCTAAGCGTGTCGCTACGCAGTGAGGTGCGAGCGCCTCAGCGAGGGGGCGCATGTTTTAGCAATGCACTGGACGTCGCTAGCATGCGTGCTACTTTAGCGATGCCAGCGCATTGCTAAAGTAATGAGGCACGCGTGCCTGTGCTGCTTTCAATTTTCTTTTCAGCCAACACTCTTGCCCTCATTTCCCCTGCCACCCTGCACTCCTGGCCCCTTTCTGGTCGCCGTCGCTCCTCCCATGTACGATCCCCCTTGCTGGAGCCTTCAGGCAGCGACACTGATCTCCACCCTCTGGCTGCCATTGATCCCCTCATACTGGAGCCCTCAGGGCTGCGACACCGATCTCCAACCCCCCCAGTCGATCCCCCCTACTAGAGCCTCCCAGGCTACAATATCGATCTCCACCCTCCGTCGTTTTTTGCCCTCGTGCTTGATACCCCCCCCCCCCCCCCCTTGCTAGAGGCCCTTGGGCTGTGTCACCACTGATCTCCCCCCCTCAGTTCCCTCCTTGCTAGAGATGCCCCCTGTCGCGTCTTCCATCGGTGTCTCCTATCTCTCTGGTAGCTGAATCAGGTATATTTTTTTCTTTCCATTAATGTTCAATTTTTTTCTGTAATTGAAGGCTATCGTTGATCCAGTTTGTTGAATCAAAAAGCGAGATATAAGATGATGACCAAAATTGCGGACATCCAGCAGGAACAATGAGAGAAGTGCATTGTTAAGAACAAATTGTAGTCTATACGATTCTCTACTCTACCTCCAACTCCAGATAACCTTTGCTCCAGCTGATCGGCATTGATATTTTAAAATTTCTTTATATTTTATGAGTAGTGTATTTATGTGCTACTATTTGGTATTTATGTGCTACTATTTTGTATTATAAATATTTTTATTATATATATTTTATTTTTAATATAAGGTATTCATATATTTTATTTTTGAACGTGTTTTTACTTATAATTTCATATTATCTAAACGGGTAAACATGTTTTAATTATATAATATAAATATTAATTAAATAAATATTAATTTTAAAATAAATAAAATAATAAAGATGTTACTAATTAGTGATGCCATTAAGGGACGCTAATGACATTGCAAATTAGCGATACCATTAGCGATGCCATTAGAATGTCGCTAATTAGCAACGCTATTAAGGTGTTACTAATGGAGCCACTAATTAGCGATGCACGAGACAATTTTGTTAGCAATGAAGAATTTTGTAACATATTTTTGAATGTCCGCATCGTTAATTTATATTAGCAATGTATTTTTACTATTTAGCGACACTATTTTGGTATCACTAAATACCAAAATTCTTATATTATTTAAGTAATCCTATTTTAAATGGCCATAAGATTAATTTTCAGAATAAATTTTATGTGAACAAATACAACTTAATACATAATAAAAATATAACTTTTACGCAATCTATTTATTTATACATACATACAAACAAACATACTTCCAATTATAGTGCAACTAAAAATTTATATAATATATATGCATAATTTAATTTAATTTATATTAATTTTTTTAAAAGTTAAATTAAAATTAAAATAAATTATGTTCAAACCCTTTAGGAGTGTGTCGAGCCGCTAAGCACCTCAAGCTTTTTTCAGCCTTGATGCCCTACGTACAGCGCACAGTATTATAAAAGCGTCGTCTGGCACCAAGCCTGCCGGTTGACGCTATCTTCCTCAGGCTAAGGGTAAAGTTACGGCACCGTCTGCGGTGGGGTAGGTTATCTGACTTCATTTGTGACAAAAGAAAAGAAAAGAAGTAGGTTATCTGACTTCATTTGTGACAAAAGAAAAGAAAAGATAAAAGTGGCATCGCCATCCAAAATCCCTTCGGCATTGTGTAAAACTTCTTATAAAGAAGAATATTATTTAGTATTTTTTTGTTTTTTTTTGGGAGAGAAACTTCAACCCGGTAGCTGCTAGCTTTTTACATTTAGATTATTTCTCATACAAGAATGGATCAGATCTGCATCAAGATCTACAACGAGCTAGCTATATATATATTGTTGGTATATCGTCAGACTCTCAAGCCTCACTGCCACGTACCCTAGCAAGCGTCCTTGAACGAGTTCTTCCTCGCTGCAGCCAACACCGTCTTGTCTGCAACTATGAAGTATGCCGCCCCCGCCGCTGCATGCACCGAAAATCCCTTCTCATTAATCATACAATTTCAATTTATTTTCTTTGCTTTTCACAGCTATCATATATATATATATATATATATATATATATATATATATATATATATATATATATATAGAAGATCAGAAGTGATTGAAAACCTGATGAAACGATGATTATGAAGGACCTCGACCATGGGATCACCCTCACGCTAGCCAACTAATTGATTTAAGAAAATAAATAAATAATATTGTAACATGCTCAAATGGCCAGATCCATATATATATATATATATATATATATATATATATATATATATATGATGAGAGAAGGAAACTTGAGATGCTTACAATGGGAATCGCCGAGGCAACAGTTGCAACCATAGCTGCCTTTGCTCCTGCAACAACTCCCTCTGCCACAACAAATTAAGAGAACACCATCCATGAGATTGGTGATGTCAAGGAGACGCATACATATAAACCATAATAATTAAGAAGCCTGTCTCTTATCTAGCTAGGTTGGTGCTAGCTAAAATTATCAGGATAGCAAGCATCATCATGAACTCGGGCGCAATCGGTCTGCAGTGTGGGCTCTCTTCTGGGCGGACCTGCAAAACAGTTCTCATGCGAGAGGCATTGGGGGTGGCCCTCTGCGGAAGACCCTCCAATGCTCAAGTCAGTGAAAATCAGCGATCAACAAATATGGGGAGAAGGATCCCGCTGAAGAGTCTCTCTAGGGTAGCCTCTCGAGAGCTCTGAGCAGAGCGTTAATGGCAGAAAAAAAGGGAGGGGGGAGCAAGTGTACGGGAGATGACGTTACCTTAGGGGGATCTGAGGTTGTAATATTTATAGGTGTTCACCTGGTTGCCTGGAGACGTCGTGGGTCTAAAAGCCATTGAGATCCGGATCAAGTTTGCTAGGATGTCAGTAAGATTCATATCTTGTTGGTTAGATGATCGACCGCTAGGAGAGCTGGTTGATGTCTTGAGATTCGACTATATTCTCTAGGGCTCTAGGCCACTCTCGGGTATGATTTCTGTTTGGAATCTTGTTAGTCTGGATGTATTCCGCAGAGGTGTTTGAATACCTCGGTTGGGCCAAAGTATGGAAGATGGAGGAATCCACCGAAGTATGGTGAGACCCATCGCATCGGGGTATGGGATAACTCGGCCGTCCGAGGTACAGAATGGCTCGGTTATCCGAGATATAATGAGACCTAGGCTACCGAAGCATAGGATGGTTCGGTGGCGGTAGCTCGGTTAAGACCAAGAGACGTTTTAGTTCGGCTAGCGATGCCGAAAGACAGAGATAGCTTGGCTAAGGCCGAGAGATATTATAGCTCGGCTGAGACCAAGAGATGGCTCGCCGAGGCGGAAAAATAATGATAACTCGGCTGAAGTCGGGAGGTATGAGGATAGCTCGACTGGCGAGGCACAGGGATTGCCCGGACTGGGACCGAGGCATAATGGATAGCTCGGCTTGCGGGGGTATGTTCACAACTTGATCAGTCGAGGCATAATAATAGTCGGCCAACTGTTATACGAGTGCCGGCCGAAGGGTAGCCTACTCATTGCTATCTTTCGGATGGGACAGCTACGTTGATGGGGCGTATGGGCTAGCCTTAGCCCGATGTTGTGGGTTGCACAACATTAATGCAATAATATTTTTACCCCTCATCACATGCCCCGTACTCCCTAGTCTAGAGTGTAACTTCAGATTTAGGGAGTAGAATCTAGTGCAATCCTATCTAGAAGGATTTGAAAGGCGCAACGATGGCTCCGAAACTGACGGGCCATCCGTTCACCATCATTATTTGCCATCGCACGAGGAGGAAAATTTTTCGGATTTGATGAGCAGTGATTGGGGGAGTTTTTCCGTGTGGCAAGGTCTCCACGTTCGTGACGCCCATTGCAGGAGCCTTAATGTTTAAGGCAACTTCTCGAAGCGCCGTTTAAAAAGGGAGAGAGAAGATCAGGGCGGTGTTTTCCTCATAATACTTTTTCATCCCTTCTATAGAGACCCTACTCTTTTTTCCCCTTTTCCCTTTCCACAGATTTGTTGGTGTTTCAATCCTTGGCTGGGGAACATGAGGGGTCCAAGAGATATTGCCTCAGAGATCTCCTGGAGGACTTGGAGAGGATCCGCCGGCTTTACAGAATCCTCAGAGATGTAGTCCTATACGTGCCGAAGGCCGACGATAGGGTTTCAACCAAGTTAAGTCTGGAAACTTTCTTCTATGAGGAAAGTCTCAGGGCCAACCTTCGATTTCCTCTTCACCCTTGGTACAAGAGGTGATAAGGTTCTACAACATTTGTCCAACAATGGTGGCGCCCAATAGCTGGCACTACCTTATCGGGTTTATTTCGCTCTGTAGCCGTGCTAGAGTGACTACGACTCTTTCCATGTTCCACGTTTGCCACAATCTGGTTTCCGGGAGGGGTTCTGAGTGGTCGTATATTGGTCCCCGGAGATCGTTCAAGATGATCACCGATAATCCATCCTCAATAAAGGAATGGAAATCCAGATTTTTTTATTGCCGATGGGAACATTGGCTCGGATTTTCCAAGGGGATGGTCGGGCTATGTGAAAGATCCAGGGGCGCACCCGGAGTTGAGCGAACAGGAGAAGAAGGATTTGGTGACTCTCCGTGGTGGCCAGGCGGTGTCGGCTAGTACCCTGTTATCGAGGATGCCCTCTTCGCCGCCAAACTTAGTCCTATTGATCCACAGGGTGAGTATACTTTTCATCTTTGGTCATGTTGACCAGCGTGTCCAATTGTCCCTGTCCAATTAACCCATTTGATATGTTTTCAGCTGAGAGATCAGAGTTTGTGGGCCAGATGAAGAAGGAACTGGGCAAGTGCCACAGGGGTTCCAGCTCTGGAGAGAGGCACAAATCTGAAAAGAGGTCTCGTCCTTCCGGGTCTCGCCCAAAGGGGTCGAGGAAGGATGGATCCAGTCGCCTTTCTCCCATTCCGATAGGAGAGGAAGTAGGGGCGCGGATCAGGGCTGAGGAGTCCCCTCCACCTGAGGGAGGCAGAACGGTAGAGGAAGCGGCTGGGGGAAGTTCGGAGGGAGTTGTTGGGATTTCTTCCATCAATATTCTGGTCGTAACGGATGATGCAGAGGATACGTTGCCTGTCGGCCTGGCGGTTCCCCTACAAGAGACGCTTTAGTTATCAGTGGTGAGAAGCTCACCGCGCGCAGAGGAGACCCTTGTCCAAACAGAGGGGTCAATGGGGGCAGCGGCGGTTGCCGAAGTTCTAACGGGACCACCCGCCGATAGGCCAGTGGAAGCTGTGATACCTTCTGTTGAGGATCTCCCTTTTGCGGCTCCTGAAGACATCACGGGTGAGGTCGAAGCTCGAGCGGAGTTAGCGAGAGGTAGAGTATGGATAGAAAAGGAGGAAGAAGAATCGCAGAGTGAGGGGGATGCTCGGACCGAGGTTCTTCCAGCCAAGTCCAAGGTATTCGAGGCTGAGCAGATTAGAGTTTTGATAGAGGAGGCCGGGCGGACGATTCCTCAAGTCAGGGCTCCTCAGGTCAGCTCTTTGGTGATGGGTTCTCCAAACCACAGCTCGGAATGGGATGACATGCTCACCACCTTGATGAGGTCCGTTTTGCACAAAGGGAGGATTCCTCCACAGACGAGTCTGCGGTTGGGCCATCATCGATGTGGCCTTCCGCCGGCTCGGGGTGCCGAAGGATGCTTTCCTTCTCCCGGAGATCTGTGATGCCACTCTCATGACGATAGCTTCAAATTACGCTGCTCGGGTAAGCCATTATTCTGAGCTTGTGACCATGGTTGGTCAGACTATAGCCTCTCACTTGTATTTTCTTTGTAGAATTCTTTAGTTACAAGGGCGCTAATTTGGCGCCTAAGCTTGGCCACTGGGGCTTGTGTTCAGTCCAGGAAGGAGGCGGCTGATCTTCAGGCGAGGGTGCAGCCTATCGACTCACTTTCCAATGCCTTGGCGCTCAACAGGTAGAATCTCGATAGGGTGACCGAGTCTTTTCGTTTGGCGACTGAGAGAGCCTCTCGGCTCGAAACTCAGGTCAAAGAGCTCCATGGCTTCCGCGAGCAAGCGGATAAAGCTTATCTGGAGCTATCCCAGCTTAAAATAGAGCATGACGACAAGGTCAAGATCATGCAGCAATACTTTGAAAAGAGGTGGGACCAACTGAAGGCCAGCCATGTTGAAGATAAGAACAATTGGAAAAGGAGGCTTGAGGAGGAGCGCAAATGCCAGCAGCAGCGAGACCAGCTCACTGGTTTGAATAAAGAGATCGCCGAGATGGATAATCGGCTGAAATGGCTGAATGGAAAGGTTGCTCGGCTTATCGACGACCTCGACCAAGCACAGCGGGAAATTGGGGACAAACAGTCCCGGATTGATGACCTGAAAGAGGGTCTTTGCCAAAATCAATCAGCTAAATTGAAGGCCTTGGAGAGGGTACGAGAGCTGAGCAGCGAGCTGGTTCGGTGAGAAGAAGAGGTATGGTGTCTCTCTTTTTTGTTCGCCATTAGCGTTTTTATTTCGTCCGTGAGTTTGAGTGTTCCGATGTTTTGTAGATAAGCGAAATTGAGCTCAAGGCACAGGAGCAAGTTAATTCCTTGGAGGCAGAGCTATCCACAAGTCGGCAAACAAACCTTGATCTTCAAGATGGCTAGCTAAAGCCAACGGCCGAATTGCCTTGACCATGGAGGAATATAAAGGTTCTGCTCAGTTTTTAGAAGAACGCAGAGAAGCTTGTGCCAATGCGTTTCAGTTTAGCGAAGAGGAGATCCGAGCAAAGATCTCTCGGGAGCATCCCGAGTGTGATTTATCCTTTTTGGATGCCGAAACTCTTGAGGTTTGCACCCCTGGCGCTGAAGAGGCTGAGTATGACGATATTTCAACATCGATCTTGATGCTATTCTGGGTCCTGGCGAGGTCGCGGCTCTCGAAGGACCCTTGCAGCCTGCCACTGAGGAAGCACGAATACTTGAGGTGGGCGAAGCAAGTCAAACTCCTCCAACTGTTACTGAAGAGGCTGCTGGGACTGGCCCAACCCGTGACTCTTAGGAATCACTTGTGTCTTATTCCCTTTTCAGGCTTATAATTTGGCTGAAATTTGCAGTGAAATGGCATTTTGCTTTTACTTGCTTGCCTTTTTGGCTGATCCTTATGTCTCAAGTTTTCTTTCGGTTGTGAACAAGTTAGGACTCATTCACGCTCTTTGGTCGATTTAGTTTGGATATAAGCAAACGTCTCGACTGAGACCGAGGCATAGGGATAGCTCGATTTGTCCGAAGTAAAGATTTTGGCATGCTCCGGCTGAGGCATAGAATAGCTAGGCACTGTAGAGGAATATGGTTTGGTCCCGCTCGAAGCATAGGATAGCTTGACTTGAGATGGACAAAAATTTGCAAAAGTAACCCGATTATAGCCGAAACTAGATAGCTCGGCCTGCAGGGGTGAGCATGCTTTCGGCCGAGGTTTCCAGTCTGGCACGCAGATTCAGACGTAGGGAATGTAGCTCTAGGTGATAAGCTTTGAATGGAGGGGGTTTGGTCCCAAAGAAAGGTGTTTATCGAATACCTCGCCATGACTCATTAATCCTTCTTGGTAAAGGGGGCGCGACTCTTAGTTTCCTGTGAGTGGCCACCAAGGCGATGACGCGTGGCGAGCTTTTATGGTAATGGCGGTGGAGCTGATGGCTCGGACGATCGTGATGCTCGCCAGAGGTAGTTTAAATACAGGTAGGGGGCGCCATTGTTAGTCATCTCTTCAGTTGATTTCTCAGGATTTTTAGATATTGAGATGGCCTCCGGAGGTGAGGGGCATCATCAAGCAGCATTGGAGGCCGTGGGGGGGCCCATTGGGGCCGCACCACAGTAACTGTCGATGGAGAGCTTTTAGCGTCACTGTTGGTGGAACGTGAACATATCCGAAAGATATCCGAGGAAAATTTGGCTGTCTTGACAAGAGAGATTGAGCTCCTCTGCGAAATTAACACCAGCTGGAGGAGCAAGTGGCGTCCCTTCAGCAATAGGTGGGCGAGCTAGCTTTGTGGCGGGGGGAGAGCTCAGCGGCACCCGGAGAAAGTGATAAGTCCCTGTGAGGGCTAATGTATTTTTTTCTTTTCCTTTTGTTGCTCTTTTTGTGATGAATGGAAAGGAATTTTTGCAATTTCTGTGTTTCTGTACCATCTCCGAAATGTCAGTTCTTATTATGCAAGTTTCGTGAGCGAACCACCCCCTTGGGGGAATCCTTAGCGATCTAGGTAAGCCTTAAGGTATGGTGCACCTGTTTTAGCCGAGGTAAGGGGAACTTCGCGAGTTCCAGCCGGAGCGTTGGGTATCGCCTGGCCGTGCCAAGGCATAAGGAGTGCTCTGTTATCGTCGAGAGTAGCTATCTCGACCTGGATCGAAGCATGAAATAACGCTCGGATATATTGAACCGAGAGGAGATCCTTCGGTTTATTCCGAAGTATGGAGGCAATCTTGGCCTTGAGTCGAAGCATAGGGTACCGTCTTGGTTTATGCCGAGACACAATGGGCCATTGGGCCAAAGCAGAGGATATTAATGCACTTTTTTTTTCGAGGAGTACTTGACTTCTGCACCTTTTTATTACTCTTCCAGCGCCTTGTCTTTTCCAAAGCGAACTGACCTTCTCTTTGCCGAAATAGATAATACGGCTTTGTACCCTGCAAAAGGTTGCCTCTGTGTTTTCGGGTCATTCATCATGTCGACTTTTTCCAATGCGGGTCCTTTTAACGTACGACTCAAGTGCCTGTTCACCATTGGAGGTTGTCGTTTTCACCGAGCGATTTCCCTGGCCTGCCTGTATCTCAAGGGCCAGCGGCGATCTTCGGCCTTTAAGGCTCTTGATTCAAAATCAAGGGAAAATCTTCTGGCATGCATCATGGCTCAGGCGACGCATTTGGCACGCATCGAAGAGCGCTCTTTTCATCCTGGGAGGCCACGTGGCAGTGTAGATAGGTCATTTTGAATCTCGGGCTTTCTGCTTTAATAGCTGCTCCGTTCCGTTGGCCTATAAAATGAGAGGAGGAGGCCGTGCTAGGTTATCTCCCAAGATGCTCTTTTCTGTGAGTTGTGAAAGTGTTCATGATGTCTGCGCCCCTGAGGTTGAGAGTGGGGGATTGAGTTTTCCTTTCGCAAGTGCCTTCCTCCGGACAGCTGGGGTGATGAAGGAGTCGCTGGAGAGCAGCTCATCTTCAAGAGAGGAGCTTCGGAGATCATATGGAGAGCGCACGGAAGGTCCATAGAGATCACATGGAGAGCGCACACATGCGCTTCCTGTGTGTCCTTTGTGGTTTGCTGTGGGGGTCGCAGGGTAGGAAGTGCACATGTACCCCTGTAGCATGCGTGGACTTTTCCTTCTCCCTCTTGCTGGATGCTTAGCCCCTCTGCGCGGGGAATCTTTTGAGGGGGGGATGGTGTGTTGTCTGCTAGTACATTGCCTTTTGACTTTGGCGGTGACTAGCAGACTAACATCCAGCCTGGTGTAAGGATCAACAGGTCTTTTACCTGGTTATGATCCTCCAACATATCCGTCCGAGGGATCGGTGGATGGGTTGCCTTGCTCAATAGGGCTCATCCACTCATTCTGATTTCTCTGATATCTTGGGTCGGACGCCGAGATATCATTATTAACTGAAGCTGGTGCAACAGTCAAGCCGAGCCATTTATTCGTCTTTATTTCTTGTGCTATGATGCACTTGTAACGCCTCTTAGGAGGTTATAATTCCTTTCATTGATAAAGAAATAAAGAAAGTTTCATTTTTCTTCTTTCAGCATCTCCTTCTTTCTTGATGTGATCGTGTTTGAGAGTTTTATGTCGTTGCATACTTCGGCAGCATTCTTGCTGCTTTGTTTTTGCTAAGACCAATGTTTGGTCCTCAGTGGAGAGAAACGTTCATTCCCGTTTGAGTCAAAGGAATATCTGGGTGGTCCTGCAGACTCCTATGGTAAGCATGATTTCGTTTGCATAATGAAGCAAGTATTTCTCCGGAAGGAGACAGCTCGTAGCATGTCTTTATTGTTGAGTAGAAGGAGGTTGTTTACCTCCGTCGAAGTATCATGGGCTGTTCCCGTTATCTTGGAACATCTGAGAAGTCACTTGGTCCAACCAAGGCTTCACAAAATACTTCACTTGGCGCGACCAAGGGCGGAGATATCGTTCAGTTTGGCCGAGGATTCAGATAACATTTTACTAGATGCGGCTAAAGGCGGGGGAATATCGCTCGGCTTGACCGAGGATTCTTCACTGTTTAGTCCGGTCGGGGCTTGTAAGCTGCCCGAATCCGGATGAAGTCTTTTGATATTTTACTTGGCCCTGCCAAGGTACGGAGATTCAACTCAAGGCTCGACCCTGCTGAGGTATGGATATTTAGCTCAAAGCTCGGCCCTGCCGAGGTTCGAGATTTAGCTCAAGGCTCGGCCCTGCCGAGGTTCGGAGATTTGACTCGAGGCTCGGCCCTGCCGAGGTTGGAGATTTAACTCGAGGCTCGGCCCTGCCGAGGTTCGAAGATTTGATTCGAGGCTCGGCCCTGCCGAGGTTCGGAGATTTAGCTTGAGGCTCGGCCCTGCCGAGGTTCGAGATTTGATTCGAGGCTCGGTCCTGCCGAGGTTCGGAGATTTAGCTCGAGGCTCGGCTCCGCCGAGGTTCGGAGATTTGATTCGAGGCTTGGCCCAGATTTAGCTCGAGGCTCGCCCTGCCGAGGTTCAGAGATTTGACTCGAGGCTCGGCCCTGCCGAGGTTCGAGATTTAGCTCGAGGCTCGGCCCTGCCGAGGTTCGGAGATTTGGCATGAGGCTTGGCCCTACCGAGGTTCGAAGATTTGGCTAGAGAAATAGCTCGGTTGTGCCAAGAATGGATGCGCAAGCAACATCTGTTTTCTATTACGACTTTTTCAAAAAAACTATTGTAGCGGTCATGCGGATAATAGAAACAAAATGTTAAAGCTGTAAATGGGGTGAGTCTATAGAGAACTTACCCTACTTGTGGTATATACGAGATTGTCCGAATTCATGTCCAGGGAATAGATTTCATCCAGATCCTGGAGCTTGTAGGTGCCAGGTCTGATGACTTCCGCTACTTGATAGGGGCCTTCCCAATTTGGAGCCAGCTTTCCTTGTTCCAGCGGCTTGGAGACGGACGCTTTCCAGAGAACAAGATCGCCGGGTGAGAAGGATTTTCCTTTGACTCTAGAGGCATGATAGCGAGCCACTCTTTGCTGGTACGCAGCTACTCTGATTCGAGCTTTCTCTATGATCTCTTCCACCAGGTCAAGATTGGTGTGAAGCTGCTCGTCGTTAGCTTCCTTGAGTAGCTCTCCACCGCGGAGAAGGGAGTCCTATCTCCACGGGAATGACCGCTTCTGAGCCGAAGGCCATCCGGAATGGGGTTTTGCCAGTGGGGATTGTTTGGGTGGTGCGATAGGCCCATAGGACATGGTGAAGCTCGTCTGCCCATCTGCCTCGGGCTCTAGCGAGCCAAGCTTTGATCCCTTGGAGTAGGGTCCGATTGGTTACTTTGGCTTCTCCATTGGCTTGCGGATGCCCTACCGAAGTGAGGCGGTGAATGATGCCATGATCCTCGCAGAACTCCCGGAACTTGGGATTATCAAACTGCTTCCCATTTGGTGATGATGGTGTGCGGGAGGCCGAAGCGATAAATGATTGACCTCCACACGAAGTCCCTGGCCCGAGCTTCAGTTATCTGGGCAACTGCTTCGGCCTTGACCCACTTGGTGAAGTAGTCGATGGCGACAAACAAGAACTTTCTGTCCGGTGGTGAGGGGGAAAGGGCCTAGTATGTCCATCCCCTACTTAGCAAAGGGCCAAGCGGATGAAATAGGGACTAAACTGGTGGAGGGGAGTCTCTGGATGTGAGAATGTCTATGACAGGGGTCACAGGCTCGGACGAGTTCGTCAGCATCCTTCTGCATGGTGGGCCAATAGTATCCCTGGCGCAGCACCTTATGGCATAAAGATCGGCTCCTCAGATGGTTGTCGCAAATCCCTTCATGCACCTCTCGGAGAGCATAATCAGCCTCAGATGGGCGAAGACACTTGAGTAGTGGCATGGAATAGGACCATTTATACAGCTGGTCGTTGATCAGCACATAGTGGGTGGCTTGCAGCTTCAGCTTTCTTGCTTCTTTCCGGTCGGTTGGGAGTGACCCTTCTTTAAGATACTTTAGTATGGGTCGAACCACGATGGTTCGGCCTCGACCTGCATCACTCGTCGGCCTTCGTGATGCTAGGCTTTTCTAAAATCTCCACGGGGAATTTCTGCTCGGCATCCATTGACTCCGCGGTTGCTAGCCGAGATAATAGATCGGCACATGCATTCTCGGATCTTGGAATCTGAATGACTTCAAATTCAGGGAAGTGGGAAAGTAAGCTTCGCACCTCTTGGAGATATCGAATCATGTTTGGCTCCCGGGCCTCAAACTCGCCCCGCACGTGACCAACTACCAATTGAGAGTCGGTGAAGGCATTTAACTTCTTAACTTTGAGGTCACAGGTGATTCGAAGTCCAGCGAGCAGAGCTTCATACTCAGCTTCGTTATTGGAGGCTGGGAAGGAGAAGCGAACACCATACTCGAAGGTCACACCTTCTGGTTGGTAAGGATTAGGCGAGCGCCTAAGCCACCGGCATTGGACGATCCGTCAACATGGAGCAGCCACAGGGCATCAGATTTCGGTTGCTCAGGGGAGTCTGGAGTGGAACCATCCTCTGGGATAGTACATTCAAGGAGGAAGTCAGCTAGAACCTGGGCCTTGATGGCCGGGCAAGGCTGGTACCGGATGTCATGCTCGCTTAGCTCGACGGCCCATTTAGCCATCCTTCCTGATGTCTCCGGGCGATGAACCACCACATTGATGGGTTGGTCGGTGAGGACCGTCACAGAATGCGACTGGAAATATGGTCGTAGCCTCCGAACTGATGTTACCAAGGCTAACACCAGCTTCTCGATCCGAGTATACCTTGTCTCGGTGTCTCGGAGCAGTTTGCTGACATAATAGATCGGCTTTTGGGTTTTGTTCTCTTCTTTGACCAACATCGAGCAAACTGCGCCTTCTGAGACTGCCAAGTATAGAAATAGCACCTCCCCCGGACTCGGACTACTAAGGGGTGGAGAGCCGAGATACTTCTTGAGGTCTTCGAAGGATTTCTGACATTCAGGGGTCCATTAGAAATTCTTAGCCAATCGGAGAGCTTTAAAGAAAGGGAGACATGCATCTCTCGGCCAACTAAGCCACGAAGCGGTTGAGGGCTGCGATCCTTCCTGTTAGGCGTTGGACCTCTTTGACGGACGCCGGGGGCGCCATTTGCCGGAGAGCTTGAATTTCTGTGGATTGGCCTCAATGCCTACTGAGAGACCATGAAGCCAGAAACTTCCCAGAATTGACACCGAAGGCACACTTAGTCGGGTTGAGCTTCATCCGATATTTTCGGAGCGTTGCGAAGCTCTCAGAGAGGTCTTCAATGTGATGGGATGCTTCTTTGCTTTTGACCAGCATGTCATCATATATACCTCCATGTTTTGGCCGATTTGCTCCTTGAAGACCTTGTTGACCAGCCTTTGGTAAGTTGCACCTGCATTCTTCAGTCCAAAAGGCATGACAGTAGCAATATGTACCTCGATCGGTTATGAAGGCGGTCTTTTCTTCATCCTCGGGCGCCATTCGGATTTGATTGTAGCCGGAATATGCATCCATGAAGGTTAGCATCTGATGCCCTGAAGTAGCATCTACAAGCTGATCGATTCGAGGAAGAGGGAAGCTATCCTTCGGGCAGGCTTTATTGAGGTCGGTGAAGTCGATGCAGATCCGCCATTTGCCATTCGACTTCTTTACCAGGACGACATTGGACAACCAGCTCGGATAGTTTACCTCCGAATGAAGTTTGCCTTAATAAGTTTGTCGACTTCTTCCTCAATCGCCTTCTGCCGCTCAGAGGCGAAGCTCCTCTTCTTCTGCTTTATGGGCTGGGACATCTCATCTACATTAAGACGATGGACGAGGACGTCCGGGCTGATTCCGGCATATCGGAAGCAGACCAGGCGAAGACATCAGCATTCCTTCGGAGAAGACTATAAGCTCCGTCCGAGGTTTCCCTTTTTGCAGCAACCCGATCTTTATAGTTCAGTCTGGCCGGGCTTCGTTCAGCTACACCTCCTCCAGCTCTTCAGCTGGTTCTCCCCGTTGCTCGGCAAAATCCCTCCGAGCGTCCAGCCCGTCAACCTCGGGCAGCTTGGTTTGAAGGCTGGTGATGAAGCATTGTCGAGCTATAGTTTGGCTTCCGCGGACTATTCCTACTCCTTGCTCGGTAGGGAACTTCATAACCAGATGTGGGATGGAGACGGCGGCTCTAAGAGACATTAAGCCAGGTCTTCCAAAGATAGCATTGTAGGATGACCGAAGCTTGGTCACCAGGAAATCGGTATAAACAGTAGCCACACAGGGCCAAGTTCCTGCATGGACCATCAAGGTCACGACTCCTTCCGGGGTGATAACATCACCAGTGAACCCCATTAGGGTGGAGTCCACAGCTCGAAGATTCTCCATAAGCAATTTCATCTTCACGAACACATCGAGGTACAGAACATTGACAAAGCTTCCACTATCAATGAGAATTCTGCTTACATCATAATTGTTCAAATTAAGAGATACAATCAATGCATCATCATGTGGGAACTGTATCCCCTGGAGATCATCATTGGAGAAAGAGAGCCTATCAGCCCGTGCTCTCTTTGGTACTGAACCTTCTTCATCACCCCGCCAGCTCGACGGACCAGCGACCGCCTCGATCACATTGATGTGGCCGGCAACCGGAGGTTTTGGAGGAGAAGGTTGCTGAGGCTCGAGTCGGCGATGCTCAGGCTGACGGTCACCCCCATCCCTTGGCTCGGGGGCTCTCCTGAATTGATCCAATCTACCTCGCTGAATGAGCCTCTCAATTTCATTCCTCAGCTACCAGCACTCTTCAGTGTCATGGCCATGGTCCCGATGGTAGTGGCAGTACTTGGTGGGGTCTCTCTGGGCTGCATTCCCTCGGAGAGGAGGTGGTCGAGGGAGTTGGCGCTCTATCGCCATGAGGATCTCCGCCCTTGGGGCAGTGAGCGGGTGAAGCGGTGGAATCTCCTAGGCGGGCTCGGGTGCGGTTCCTTGGCGGCGGCGGAGGAAACCTTTAGCGGTGAGGTGGGCTCGGCTGGCGGGCAAGTCGATGCTTGTCCGAGCCCTTTGGTTCCTTCTTCTTTGCCAGCTCGGCACGGGTAGCCCTTCGAGATTCTTCAACTCTGGCATACTTATCCATCAGGGCCATCATGTCGGAGAGGTTGGGAGGATAGCTAACCTCCATTGCCAGATAGAAGTTGCTCTCCTTCAATACTCCGCCCGCGAGGGTGGACATAGCCACCTCATGGTTAAGGTTATCTACCTCCAGCATGGCCTTATTGAAACGCCAAAATAATTCTTCAGGGACTCCCCCTCTCTCTACTTAACTTCGGAGAGGGAGTCAGATCTCCGTCGGTGACGGCGGCTACTAACGAACTGGCTGATGAAGAGGCGGCTCAGCTCGTCAAATGAACTAACGGAACCTGGTTTCAAGGCATTGAACCAGGTTCGAGCGGATTCCCTGATGGTGGAAGGGAAGGCATGGCAGAGGATCGCATCCGATGCCCCGTGGAACATCATGATCGACCGAAAACTATTGAGGTGATCATCGGGATCGAAAGATCCGTGGTAGGGCTCAATGGCAGGCAACTTGACATGAGAGGGAATCATTTCCTTCATAATTTCCCTGGAGAAGGGAATGCCCTGCTCCACCTTATGCTGGAACGGATGGGCCTGCTTGGCGGTATCCAACTCATGACACATCTCTTGGAGTTGCTGGCGGATCTCCTCCTCAGGAAAAGCAGAAGGAGCTGGACAAGGAGAGTACTGAGACGGTGTTGAGTCATGATGAGAAAATACCGGAGAAAGGGATCGGGCCCGCCGAGATCTGGGAAGATCCTTGCCGTAGACTCCTTGCGGGACCGGATCAGCTCCCTTAGGGTGACGAGGGGGGTCCGTAACCCCATGCAGATCAGAAGAGGAGATGGCTGGATAAGCGAGGGCCGCATTCTCCTCAGGAAGGTGAGGATCAGGAGCGGCTGGTCGGGGAGCTTCAAAGCGCCCCTGAATCAAGTGGGTCAAAGCCTGGACTTTCTGGACCAGCGAGGCGAACTGGTCCTGGGTCACCAGGGCCACCAGTGGCGATGGAGTCTCGACTGGCGAGGGTGGTGGCGTAACACTGCTTACCGGATCAGGTCTTTGGGAGATGGCCTGTTCGGAAGTAGCCTTCATTCGATTGGCCATTGGAAAGGTTCTTTTCTAGGTCGAGATCCTTATCTCCTAGATCACATGTTTATGGGACTTGAGGGCCCTTCCTCTAGCGTCAATATGTTGCTGCTGAAATCCGTCCTCCGATTCGGGCGCAATTGGGCTGCAGTGTAGGCTCTCTCCTGGGCAGACCTGCAAAACAGTCCTCACGCGAGAGGCATTAGGGGTGTCCCTCTGCGGAAGACCCTCCGACGCTCAAGTCAGTGGAGATTAGCGATCAACAAATATGGGGAGAAGGATCCCGCTGAAGAGTCTATCTAGGGTAGCCTCTCGAGAGCTCTGAGCAGAGCGTTAATGGCAGAAAAAAGGGGGGGGGGGGGAGCAAGTGTGCGGGAGATGGCGTTACCTGAGGGGGATCTGAGGTTGTAATATTTATAGGTGTTCACCTGGTTGCCTAGAGACGCCGTGGGTCTGAAAGCCGTTGAGATCCGGATCAAGTTTGTTAGGATGTCAGTAAGATTCACATCTTGTTGGTTAGAGGATCGACGGCTGGAAGAGCTGGTTGATGTCTTGAGATTCGACTATATAGGCTCTAGGGCTCTAGGCTACTCTCGGGTATGATTTCTGTTTGGTATCTTGTTAGTCTGAATGTATTCCGTAGAAGTGTTTGAATACTTCGGTCGGGCCGAAGTATGGAAGATGGAGGAATCCGCCGAACTATGGTGAGACCCATCGCATCGGGGTATGGGATAACTCGGCCGTCCGAGGTACAGAATGGCTCGGTTATCCGAGATATAATGAGACCTAGGCTACCGAAGCATAGGATGGTTCGACGGTGGTAGCTCGGTTAAGACCAAGGCTCGGCTAGCGATGCCGAAAGACAGAGATAGCTTGCCCAACGGGGTTTTATCTTTTCGTGCCGAGAAGGCTGGCGTTGCGTGTTTACTCTCAGTTCCACCGACTCGAACAAGGCCATGGATTACAACAAAAAGCGCTTTAGGGAACCGCCACCGGTTTTGGACGCAGAGGGACCGAAGGAAGCGATGGGTTCGCGCCCCAGAACGATGGCACGTGCCCCTCACAGAGTCCGTACATCACCCGTTAAAATAAAGTTGTCGGTCAGCCCAGAAAATGGTTTTCGCTTTCGACGGGCAAGTCCTGCGGGTAATGGCGGTGGCAATGGGTCGATGGGCGCCCCTCGCGCGGAAAGCATGAAGGCAAGCGTCCTGAATACACAATAAATTTACAAGGACAATATCGTCAACGCGAATGAGATGACGGACATTTAATTTGCAAGAGTTGTCGGATCCTAAAAAAAAAATCCATAATTTCTGATCCAAAACTGAAAAAAAATATATATATTTTAAAAAATATTTTATTTTATTTTTTATTCTTTAAAAGTATATTTGCTAAATGAAAATTAAAAATATTTTTTTATTTTTATCTTCATTGCAAACAAAAAAAAAAGAAACACCGGCAATTCATTTGTTTGTAGTTTTTTTATCAATTCTTTAATTTTTTTTATTTTTATTATTAAATATATTTTTGTACGTATTTTTTTTTGTATAAAAATAATAAAAATTGAACTCTCAAAAGTTCAATCACATTTTATCGGCTATTTAGCTGCAAAAAATATTTTCAATCTTTCGTATCGAGGTTTCCTCTCCATCTTATGTTTTCTTTTTTTATAAAAATATAATAATTTATTAAAAATAATAAATTATTTTTAAATTTATTTTAAAAAATAGATTGTGAAAAGTAATTGATAATAATAATAAAAGAGGATGGCGATAGTGGTGAATGATATAAGTATCATGATGGTAATAATAGATGGTGCAAGTATGACAGTGATGATAGATGTTGAAGGAATAATAGTGGATAATGGAGGAAGGTCGCAGTGGTATGGTAGTAACGATGAATGCACATAACAGTGGAAGTGAGCGATGGTGGTGATGAATGATGAATATATGGTGATGAAAAATGATGGTTGCAATAGAGATAAAATAGTAATGGTAGAAGATGCTACAGAGGGTGACAATCGTAGAGGTATTGTAATGGTAGTGGAATTGATGATGCATAGTAAAGGTATAGTGGTGGTGATAGATATTGGTAGTATTGTAATAATATTCATGGCAATAAAGATGGTTAACGATGAAGGATAGATGGTGAGTGATGAAAATTTCATGGTGAGTGATGTAGGTATAATGTAATAGTAGGAATGATAAATGATGAAGATACAATAATGCATGGTAGTAGTAATTAATAGTAGAGATATAATGTGGTGATAGTAAGTGGTTGGTATAATGAAGATATGATAGTAGAGGATGGCAACGAGGATGGGTGGATGATGGTGGTATGACAAAGATGATGGTCGTAGCATGATGGACGAAGAAAGCTGGTTGATGATGGAGATGATAGAAATATCATGGTGAAAAATATGAGAAAATACTCTTCATTTTTAATGAAAAATAATAACAATAAATACTTATGTATTAATAACACCTTTCAAAATTTTTCCCACTAAACGTCCAATAAAATCACAAAAATACACTTTATCCCCATGAGGATCAATAACCATCAAGGACCAATGAACCCATCATAAACATAATAACAATAATCAATAAGTTAATATCAAAAGTATCAATTTTTATTAAAAAACTACTTATCCAAAGTTATAAGGAGCTAGAAATAATTGATCCACATAACAACGCTCTAATCTTTTAACAATCAAATCTGATCGTGCTCTAATCGATCCAGAGTGTACAGAGATCTAGCCAGGATCTATGAAGCCATACATGTTGAGTAGTTTTGATTTCTTGAGTTGGTTGTCAAATAGCAATACAAATCAAATTATTCAATCCCACAGTTTTTATTAGAAACTTGTAACATATAGTAATTGCATATGAAATGCAAAAAATATAAAAATATCATATTACATCATATATAGCATAATACAACTAGAAGTAATCTTCTCTATTGAGCAAAAGTTATCGATATCTTCTCGAATAATATAACGGACCCATTCATAACCAAAGACACCGACATCCAATATCATAATTATTGTATTTGTATCTTTCAAACTTTTTGCAATATGATTCTTTAAATATGACAAACTTCATGGACCCTTTTCTTTGTTTTCTATCTGTAACTTTTGTGGGACAATCTTAGCCTGTTAATAATAATGAAATTCAATTCACAAATGCTACATAGAAAATGGTTTATCAATATAAATTAATCACAAATTTATGGATAAGTTAAAAAGTTTCAGATATCCTGACTTGATCATCAATAATTAATGATCGAGGCCATGCAATGTGAGAACCAACAAAATCTTTAACTTTCACAAAAACATCACCAATTGTTATTGGAAGGAGAGCATCATCGTCAAAACAAATATCAATAGATACACAATAATTTTGATCACCCAAAGAAACTTTATGTACAACAGAGTTTGGTGCTACATTCTCAATCACTATACCATATCCAATTATATTATTAATAGATCCTACTGCCAATTTGCATGATTTTTCCTTCAAAGCAATAACATTAGAAAATAGAAGTACTATGAATTTAAGTAAAATGCTACAAATATAAGTAAATATTAACATACCTTTTGCATGTCTCTTTGTCTAATGACAACAAAGTCTATACTTGCATCATTTTTTGTATCAGAATTAGCAACAGTTTTATTTGAATGCAGTTTTTTAACTGAGCAGCAACTACCTTTGTCTAAAACATATTGAGCACTTGTAGCAATTTTAGGAATTTCTCTCAACTTTGTATTTTCTTCATGAAGTTGACGTAGTTGATCAAGTAATGATTTTTTTCCTCAGCATCTTCTTTTTATTGTTGGTTAGTTTTCTTTGTTCTTCTAACAAATGTTGTAAGATTTTACCTATTTTTGTTCTTTTCGAAAGATTGAAATATGTTGTAGGGGTAACCATGCCTCCAACACCCCTCACTCGACCACCATGTTCAGAATTTTTCAATGCCATTCCTAGTATAAAAATAAAAATAATATGGTAAATATTGCACTGCAATAAAATATGTGAACAACTCATTGTCCCATAGGATAGTCTTAATAGCTCAACCACAAGATTTAGTGCATTTATATAGTAACAAGCTTTCTTAACCTCGAACGGTTTTGCAACATGCTGGCATATATGAAGAGTGGCGGGTTACAGTTGAGCTCTGCGTCTTGCTAACAGAATTTTTCTTTGTAGGTGCAATGAAAGATATAACTTAAAATAAAGCGTGTTATTGGAGGGATTAGGAGTACCTCAAATTCTCATTAAAAATATTTTAGAGCTGCTGATTTTCTTACCAATAGATTGATAATGCTCTCTTCTCATTACCAGTAGAGTGGCTACCTTTGGGCTCGGCCTGTCCTATCCTATTTCCTAGAAGACCTGCCCAATGACATGTGCAGCGACTATCAAAATATGATGGCGGCTGCCTTCCAGTTTGACCGTTAAAAGTGCTTGATTTACATGGACCAGTTGAAGAGGAAATGTGTCGAGTAGTTCAAGGATGGGTTACTCGGGCTTGAGCACTTGACAGTACTTGATGGGCTCTATGAGCTGGTGGTGAACAGGATCGACAAGGCTAATCCGGTGAAGATGCACTACAAGAAAATCTTGAAATAGCAGCACAAAATTAACGAGCATCATTGCGTTGCTAAATTGCGACCACATTGCGACACCACCGCGACAACAAAAAATTGCGACGCAGTTAGCGATGCATTCGCAACTCAATAAACCAGATAATCATAAAAATTAAAATTTTAATTTAGCGACGCAAGTAATGCATCGCAATATTTTTAAATTTAATTTTTATAAAATATAATTATGAAATAAAAATATTGCAATGCAACACAGTGCATCGCAAAGTTTTTAAAAAAAGTAATTATGTTAAATAGCGACGCAATAGCGACGCAATAAACCAGAGAATTAAATAAAATAATTTTTAATTTAGCGACGCAGGCATTGCATCATAATTATTATAAATAAAATTAATTTTTATAAAATATAATTATGAAATAAAAATATTGCAACACAATTCAATGCGTCATAATGTTTTTAAAAAAATTAATTATATTAAATAGCGACTCAATAGCAACGTAATAAAATGGAAAATTCATAAAAATATTTTTTTATTTAGCGACACCAGTATTGCGTCGTCATATTTTTTAAAAAATAATTTTTTAAAAAAATTTAAAATAATTATGAAATAAAAATATTGTGATGATTTTGGTGCGTCGTAATATTTTTAAAAAAATTAATTATATTAAATAGCGACACATTAGCGATGCAATAAATCCAAAAATTAAATAAATAAATGCAACCGTCTGATCGTCTCCGATCGGATCGATCGCAATGGTTCGAGATTGATCCTCGCCGATCAGGATCACAGCTTGGGTCGATCGCAACCGTCGGATCGTTGCCTATCGGATGGATCGCAATGGTTCAAGATCGATCAGGGCTTGGATCGATCGCAACCATCGAATCATTGCCGATCAGATGGATAGCAACGGTCCAAGATCGATCGTCGCTGATCGGGATCACGTCTTGGATCGATCGCAACTATCGGATCATCGCCGAACGGATCGATCGCAACGATCCGAGATCGATCATCGCCGATCAGGATCACGGCTTGGATCGATTGCAATCGTCGAATCGTCGCTGATCGGGATCACGGCTTGGATCGATCGCAAACGTCGAATTGTCACTGAACGGATCGATCGCAACGGTCCGAGATCGATCATCGCCGATCGGGATCAGGGCTTGGATCGATCGCAACCATCGGATCATCGTCAATCGGATCGATCGTAACGGTCTGAGATTTCGCCGATCGGGATCAGGGCTTGGATCGATCATAACCATCAGATCATCCCTATCGGATCGATCACAACGGTCCGAGATCGATCCTCACCGATCGGGATCACGGCTTGGATTGATCGCAATCGTCGGATCATTGCCGAACAGATTGATCGCAACGGTCCGAGATCGATCGTCACCGATCGGGATCAGGGCTTGGATCGATCACAACCATCGGATCCTCGTCGATCGGATAGATAGCAATGGTCGAGATCGATCGTTGTCGATCAGGATCACATCTTGGATCTATCGCAATCGTCGGATCGTCACCGAATGGATCGATCGCAACGGTCCGAGATCGATCGTTGCCGATCAGGATCAGGGCTTGGATCGATCACAACCGTCGGATCATCGCCGATCGGATCGATCGCAACGGTCCGAGATCTATCATCGTCGATCGGGATTATAGCTTGGATCGATCGCAACCGTCGGATCATCGCCGAACAGATCAATCGCAACGGTCCGAGATCGATCATCGCGATTGGGATCAGGGCTTGGATCTATCGCAACCGTCGGATCATCGCCGAATGGATCGATCGCAACGGTCGAGATCGATCATCGCCGATCGGGATCAGGGCTTGGATCGATCGCAACGTCGGATCTTCGCCGATCGGATCGATCGCAACGGTCCGAGATCGATTGTCGCCGATCGGGATTACGGCTTGGATCGATCGCAACCGTCGGATCTTCGCCGATCGGATCGATCACAACGATCCGAGATCGATCGTCGCCGATCGAGATCAGGGCTTGGATCGATCGCACCATCGGATCATCACCGATCGGATTGATCACAACGGTCCGAGATCGATCCTCCGATCGGATCACGTCTTGGATCGATCACAACCGTCGGATCATCGCCGAACGATGATCGCAATGGTCCGAGATCAATCATCGCCGATTGGATCAGGGCTTGGATCGATCGCAACCATCGGATCATTGCCGATCGGATCAATCGCAACGGTCCGAGATTGATCGTCGCCGATCGGGATCAGTCTTGGATCGATCGCAACCTTCGGATCATCTCCAAACGGATCGATCGCAACGGTTCGAGATTGATTGTCGCGATCGAGATCAGGGCTTGGATCGATCGCAACCATCGGATCATCGCCGATCGGATCAATCGCAACGGTCTGAGATCGATCGTCGCCGATCGGGATCAGGGCTTGGATCGATCGCAACCGTCGGATCGTTGCCCATCAGATCGATTGCAACGGTTCGAGATCGATCATCGCCGATCGGGATCATAGCTTGGATCAATCGCAACTGCCGGATCGTTATAAAAAATTAATATATAACGTTGCAACGCAAGAATTACGTCGCAACATTTTTAAAAAAATATGATAAAAAAAAAAAATATAACATTGCGATGTAACTTTTTGCGTCGCAATTATTTTTAGAGAATTTAATTTTTATGAAATTTAATTATTAAATTAAAATATTGCGACGCCGTTAAATGTGTCGCAAATTTATTAAAAAATTAATTATTTTAAATAGCGATGCATTAGCGATGCAATAAACCAGAAAATAAAAAAAATAAAGTTTAATGTTGCGACGCATTTATTGCGTCGCAATATTTTTTTAAAAAAATTTATAAAAAATTTAAAAATAAAACATTGGTGTAACTTCTTGCGTCGCTATTATTTTTAGATAAATTAATTTTTATCAAATTTAATTATGAAATAAAAATATTGTGACGCAACTAAATGCATCGCAAGGTTTTTTAAAAATTTAATTTTGTTAAATAGCGATGCATTAGCGATGTAATAAACCAAAAAATTAAAAAAATTAATTTTTAACTTAGCGATGCAGTAATTGCATCGCCAATTTTTTTTAAAAAATAAATTTTATAAAAAAATTTAAAAATAAAACATTGTAACGTAACTTTTTGCGTTGCAATTATTTTTAGAGAATTTAATTTTTTAAAATTTAATTATGAAATAAAAATATTGTGATGCAGTTAAATGCGTCTCAAATTAATAAAAAATTAATTTTTTTAAATAGCGATGCATTAGCGACGCAATAAACAAGAAAATTAAAAAAAATAATTTTTTACGTTGCGATGCATGTATTGCGTCGCAATTATTTAAAAAAAAATTTTATTAAAAAATTAAAAATAAAACATTGCAATGTAACTTCGTGCGTTGCTATTATTTTTTGAGAAATTAAATTTTATCAAATTTAATTATGAAATACAAATATTACGATGCATTAGCGACGCATTTTCCTAGAAAATAAAAAAATATCCCGTAGCAATTATTGCATCGCTATTTTTCTCAGTAAATAAAAAATTTTTGTTAGCGACGGATTAGCGATGCAATGTTGCGTCGCTAAGCCTTATTATATTTTTTAAAAAAATAGCGAGGGATTAGTGACGCAACATTGCGTCGCTAATCCCTAATATATATGCTCTCACCCGACCCCCCCACGGCGTCTTCTTCTTCCTCTCCCTAAACCCTAGCCACCGTCCCCTCCTCCGACTCCCTCTGCCCCCTCCCCCGACGCTCATCACCCGGCGGCGATGCCCCCCCGGTGCTCATCACCCCCGGCGGCGTCCCCGAATTTGCAAGGTGAGCCCCCACCGGCCCCTCCCCCTCTCCCCGCCCTCTCGTTTCCGGCGACGGCCGCTGCCGTGGCCGGCGGTGGCCTGGCCACCGTGGGGTTTTTCCCCCTCCGGTGGTGGCCTGGCCACAGTGGCCAGGCCATCGTTAAAAAAAAAAAGAAGTCGGGATGGGGTTTTTCCCCCACCCCTGACTCCACGGCCACGGTGGCGGCTGTGGCCATCGTCTCAGGCCACGGCACGGCAGTGGCCGAAGATGACGGCCATGGCGGCCGCCGTGGCCGGGGTGGCCTGGCCACCATGGCCAGGCCACCGTTTAAAAAAAGGAAGTCGGGGTGGGGTTTTTCCCCACTCCTAACTCCACGGCCACGACTGCCGCCGTGGCCGGCGGTGGCCTGGCCACGGTGGCCAGGCCACCGTTTAAAAAAAAGGAAGTCGGGGTGGGTTTTTTCCCCCACCCCTGACTCCATGGCCATGGCTGCGACCGTGGCCGTCGTCTCAGGCCACGGCACGGCAGTGGCCGGAGACGACGGCCACGGCCGTCGCCGTGGCCGGCGTTGGCCTGGCCACGGTGGCCAAGCCACCGTTTTAAAAAAAGGAAGTCGGGGTGGGGTTTTTCCCCCACCCTTGACTGCCACGGCGGCGGCCGTGGCCATCGTCTCAGGCCACGGCGCTGCAGTGGCCGGAGACGACGGCCACGGCCACTGCCGTGGTCGGCGATGGCCTGGCCATGGTGGCCAGGCCACCGTTTAAAAAAAAAGGAAGTCGGGGTGGGGTTTTTCCCACCCCTGACTCCACGGCCACGCGGCGTGGCCGTCGTCTCAGCACGGTGCGGCAGTGGCCGGAGACCACGGTGGTGGCCTGGCCACCTGGCCACGGTGGCCAGGCCACTGTTTAAAAAAAAGGAAGTCAGGGTGGGTTTTTCCCCCACCCCTAGCCACGCCACTATTTTTTTTTTAAAGAAAGTCAGGATGGGGTTTTTCCCCCACCCCTGAGGCCACGGCGGTGGCCTGGCCACGGTGGCTAGGTCACCATTATTTAAAAAAAATAGGGGTGGTGTTTATGAAGTCAATTTTAGATGAAATATTATAACAATTTGTATGTGATCCAGAATCTTGTAATGCATAATTTAAAATCTATTTATTTCTTGAAATAATGTTCATATTATTATTAAAATGCTTATCATGCAATTTATTTGTTTTTGATAGTTTAGATGATTAAATTTTTAATGATTTTATATTTCTTTATTACCTGTTATATTTTAGCTTAGCAAATTTTAGATATTTAGTTTTTAAATATTGTCACAATCATTTTCTTAGCAAATTAGAAAAAAATTAGAATATTCATGTTCTTCAATTGAAAGAAATTTGATATAGCAAACCATAATTTGATATAATTCCTCAAATTCTAAACCAACCAATCAAAATAAATTTGATATCATGAAAAATGATATAGCTCATTTAGAACGTTCTAAATTTAATGCAGGAATATTAAATTTGATATAGCTAGTGAACTCAGAATCAAGTACTGAAAGAATTATATTTAATGTGATTTGAGTTACATGCTATGTCAAGTTCGTTCTTTGATTTTTCATACTATTTCTCACATCACTATAACCTTTAGACCCGTTTAAGACTTTGTAAGACTTAGTCTTGCAAATTCTCAAATTGTCCTAGTGGACAGTTTGAGATTATTTTTTGCGATATGTTTGTCTGCTATTCGTCATCGTTAGTTGAGCTGCAGTTTGTATATCCTCATACGTTCTCCTAGTGTGGCATATAAGCCACACATTTAGGAGAACATATGGGGAATTGCTGCCGAAATTTCAACGTAATCGATGATAATTTCTAGCAGAATAACATATCGCATAAAATAATCTTGAATGGGATAGGGCCTTACCTAAGTTCTAGTGGAGTGAAAGTGGAATTCATTTAGGACACTTGCTTACTTGTGAAGTCTAATGATTGAACGGACCCCAGTACTGGGCCTCGGTCCTGATAGCACGTCAAGGATCGTAGCCACTGGCCCGGCCTTGATTTATCGGTATAATTAAAGAGGCACAATATTTGTTATTTAGCTTAGATGTGTAAAAGAATTAATCTATTGCTATAATGACTAATGCAAAATTATATGTTGTCTTCCTTTAATGGTTTACCAGGAATTGTATAAGTTGGTCAAAAATGAGCGGGGCTCGCTCGTGGATGTATGTAAGGTTAAAAGATGGTTGCTTAATCCAGATTTTCTGAATGGATTGGAAGAATTTATAGCATTTGCATGTAGCCAACCGAATGGATGGATGGGCCTAGGATTAGGTGCCCCTGCAACTTACGCAAGTGTCAGAATAAAGCCTATAGAGATGTTGAAACTGTGAAGGTGCACTTGTGTAAAAAGGGGTTTGTTCCTGGGTACGATGTTTGG
Organism: Calamus simplicifolius; assembly: GCA_900491605.1. Classification (NCBI taxonomy): domain Eukaryota; kingdom Viridiplantae; phylum Streptophyta; class Magnoliopsida; order Arecales; family Arecaceae; genus Calamus; species Calamus simplicifolius. Next base: position 728,880 of record UESW01004637.1, on the reverse strand, counting down.
AACTGTCATGGTGAAACTGAGGAAATTTTGCAGCTGTCACTAGCCAAGAAGTGTCAAATCCCATTGATGAACCATTTGTGAATTTAAACACATACGAAGAAATGGTGATGAATGCATCGGGTAACGAATTCAATCAGAATACATTTATGGAAGAACCAAATCCAGATGCACAACAATTTTATGATATGTTGTGTTCTGCAAATCAAGAATTGTATCCTGGTTGTGAGAGTCATTCCCAATTGTCTATGGCTGCTCGGTTGTTGAATATTAAGGCAGAACATCGATTATCAGAAAAGGCATTCAATTCTGTAGCTGGGTTAATGAAGGAAGTTTTGCCAAATCATAATGTTGTAGCAGACAGTTTCTACTCAACGAAGAAGTTATTGCGTGGCCTTGGGCTCCCAGTTAATAAGATCGATTGTTGCTTGAACAATTGTATGATATATTGGGGTGAAGACTCAGAGCTGAGATGGTGTAAGATTTGTGGGCAATCGAGGTACAAAAAGCGAAGGGGGAGCTAGTACAAGTAGGAGGAAAAGTGTGCCTTACAAGAGGATGCATTACTTTCCTCTTACTCCACGCCTCCAGAGATTATACAGATCTGAGGCTACAGCTGCTGATATGAGATGGCATGGAACATGAATCTAAAGAAGATGAAATGCGACATCCATCAGATTCAAAAGCTTGGAAGCATTTCAATGAAAATCATCCTGATTTCTGAAGATATAAGGAATGTTAGATTAGGTCTTTGTACCGATGGCTTCCAACCATTTGGTCAAGCGGGGCAACAATATTCATGTTGGCCTGTAATACTGACTGTATATAACCTTCCACCGTGGAAGTGCATGAAAGATACTGCAATGTTTTTGACAGTTTTGGTTCCAGGACCATCAAATCCAAAAGAAAAGATTGATGTCTTCTTACAACCGCTGGTAGCCGAATTGAAAATGTTGTGGGAAACAGGAGTCATAGCCTACGACATTTCTATGAAACAAAATTTCATCATGAGAGCTGCTTTGATGTGGACAATCAGTGACTTTCGGCATATGCAATGTTGTCTGGTTGGAGCACTTCTGGGCGTCTGGCATGCCCTCATTGCATGTATGATTCAGATGCATTTACATTGCAGAAGAGTGGTAAGCAGTCATGGTTTGATAATCATAGAAAGTTCTTGCCTTCAAATCATCCTTATAGGCGGAACTTGATCGCCTTCCGGAAGAACAAAGCAGTCACAAAATTCGCCGAACCGGTTAGGTCGGCACGGATATATTTGATACTATAGAGCATTTGGGGTTGAGGTATGCTTGGGAACCAGATGCAGATAGAATAAATGGCCGTATATGTAAAGAACATAACTGGAAGAAGCGAGTATTTTTTGGGATTTGCCGTATTGGAGCACAAATCTCATCCGGCACAACTTGGATGTTATGCATATTGAGAAAAATTTCTTTGATAACATATTTAACACGGTACTAAACATCCCGGGAAAAACCAAAGACACTGCAAAGTCGAGAGAAGAACTTAATCAGTATTGCAGAAGAGGTGATTTGAGAAGGAATGCTGACGGGACCTATCCTAAAGCCTGTTACACTCTTGACAAAAATTACGAGAAGTTTTATGTAACTGGATTAGAGGATTAAAATTTCCTGATGGTTATGCTTCAAATATCGGTAGGTGTGTGGACATGCATAAGCTCAAGTTGTTTGGCATGAAGAGTCATGACTGTCATGTTTTCATGCAACGGTTATTGCCCATAGCTTTTCGTGAGTTGCTTCCGCAACATGTGTGGAAGGCATTGACAGAGCTCAGCTTGTTCTTTAAGGAGTTATCTGCCGCAGTCATTACTTCTGCATCCATGGAAAGGCTTGAGGAGGAAATTCCAATTATTTTATGCAAGCTGGAGCGAATATTTCCTCCAAGTTTTTTTGACTCAATGGAGCATTTACCGGTTCACTTGCCATACGAAGCACGTATAGCTGGTCCCGTGCAGTATCGCTGGATGTATCCTTTCGAGAGGTAAATACCCAAATCAGTAATACATGTTGACATTTCAAATATTATTTTATTTATGCGAGGAAGTTGGTTTATTTATATTTTCAACTTTACATATAGGTATCTTAAGAAGTTAAAAAATAATGTGCGGAATAAGGCAAGGGTTGAAGGTTCTATATGCAATGCACACTTGGTTGAAGAAGTTTCAGCTTTTGCCTCGCATTACTTGAGGGTCACGTTCATACGAGGACCCGCAATCTTGGTCGTAACGATGACATATGTGTGGACGAAGGAGAACCTACTGATGGTAGAATATCAATATTTAAAAGTATCGGCCGTTCATTTGGGAGGCAGAAGTCAAGACAATTAAGCGATGTGGAGTATAATGCAGCACATTATTACATCCTAATGAACTGTAGAGAAGTCGACCCATACATTGAGTAAGTATATGTACTTCATTAATTGCTTAATTAGAACTTCTACTTTAAATTATAAAATACCATACTATTTAATTGCTAACAGAAGTTTAATTGTTATAATCCCTTAAGGATGTATTGTGATAGACAACGACAGATGGATCCCGACATCAGTCAAATTGCCATTGGGCAGAAGTTAGAAACGGAGTTCGCTTATTGGTTTTATGAATTTGTGAGTACTATCACTCAATCAATTACAATAATGGCTTTTATTTTTTGAATTTATTGTGAATAGCTTATTAATTTATAGGTAAACGGTCCATGGTTCACAACCGACAATATTTTCATTAAATGTCTAGCACATGGCCATTGAAGACCGTAACTACCTATACTGGCTATTTTGTTAATGGATACAAATTTCAAATTGAACGACTAGCATCTTCAAGAGGGACGCAGAATTGGGGCGTATGTGTTAAAGGAGAAAGTGCTGGAGCAAATATGCAGGATTATTACGGAAAGTTAGTAGAGGTGGTCGAAGTTGAATATCCCGGTTGGCCTATGAAACGAACTGTATTGTTTCGTTGTGATTGGTTTGATCCGACAATTCCTGTCGGTAAAAGGGTTCATAACGACTACAATCTAGTTGAAGTAAACCATCGACGAAGATTGCAGAAATATGAACCATTCATTCTTGCATCCCAAGCTCAGCAAGTGTTTTACTGCGGATATCCAAGTTTGCGCAACGACAAGCGAGATTGGTGGGCTGTTTCTAAAATCGTTCCACGTTCAACAATCATATTAGATGAGAGTTCATCAAGTCAATCAACTGAGTGCCCTGCATTTCAAGAGGATGAGATGGAAATGCATGCAATTGAGGACGACACAAGGGCTCCTGAAACATCACTTAGAGATCCAAATGGTGATGTCCAAGAAATTGAGGATGCAAATGTTCGGTTTCCTTCCGATGATAATGAAACTGAATCACAGTCCGATACAGCATCGGATGTTGAACCAACATTTCATGAAACAAATGACACTGATTAAAGATATAGGTTCATTCAATTTCGATTTATTTTTATAAGTGTTAAATTTTTGTATGTTTATTAATTATTCATAATTATATTGCATTGCATTAATCTTTAGTATTTACAGTATGACGGACCGAGGTAGATCTACCCCTGACGGACATAGCCCTGCTGCGTCACATCCCACTACCAGGCCTGACGCACGGACTTCCGCCTCTCCAGGCGTCGACGCTCATCCTGTATTTTCCTCTACCCGATCGGCGCAGACCTCTGAGAGTTCTTCTTGGTCGGTCGCACCGTACTTCGATTGGATGCCGATGGGCTGTAAGTATATACTAATTGTAACTATATGTTTATGTTTTTAAGTTAATTACTTATTTTAATTAGTTTTTTTAACAGCTTTATTGAGCAGCATACTGTATCGAGCCGGATCAGCTCTATATTTCAGAGCCGTGCTGATCCCAGTGGCTACGATTGGCACCATGTATCTGCGGCCACGAGGGAGTTTTATTTTTAGAGTTTCAGGTAAACTTTTTAAATACATTTTATAACTGATATAAAATTTTTAATCTTAATATATTCTGAAACTAACTGTTTATTTCAATGCAGAAAAAGTTTACGTGGGACCCTACCATCCATGATGCCATTAGGGCAGCATGGAATGCTCTTGCGGCACGCCGATACTCCGACATGCTTTATCGTTGGAGGAGTTCGGGTGACCGTCCAGGGCATGTCCCGAAGGGTATTTGGGCCAGCTGGCAGCTGGCATGGCAGTCCGAGGCATGGATCAGGAGGTCCGCATCAGCCAGCACGAACCGCCGATAAGAAGGGCGATCGTGGCACGGGCCTCTCCTGTCACACTACTGGTTCCATTTCTATTCAGGAGCACATGCATTGTATGGTAAGAAACCATAAACAATTTAAATACTAATTTAGTCATTAACAAATACTTGCATTTATATTCTTCCTTCTGCTTTTGTAGTCCGAGCAGGAGGGCAGAGATCCTGGTGAGTTTCGTCTATTCAGGGCGACACATACCAGGAAGGACGTTCCTGGGTCGATACACGATCATGAAGATTGGGGTAAGAAATTAGATTTATATTTTATTTATTTAATTTCTAATATTTTATTCAGCTTTATATATTGATTCATTTGTCATTAATTTTATAACTCAAAGGCACGAGTCGAGGAGCTGCAGTCTCAGGCTTCGCAGGTTGACTCTACTGATGGGGGGCCGCCCGTCGAACTCTCACAGAAGAGAGTCGACGTGTGTTTTTGGAGGCTGTTGGTGCCAGCCGCGAGACCGTAGGGTCTATGGTTTGGGCACCAGAGCTTCCGGATATTTTCCCATCAGGGCTCCAGTTTGCGTGGTTCTGGCGATATTCCTCCCGAGCAGATAGACGATATCCAGAGATCTATTAAGGAGGAAGTTCGCGAGGAGGTTGGGAGGAGCTCTCATAGATGAGAGAGAAGATGCATCAGTTGCAGGATTTAGTTCGTCATCTGTCGCAGGGTTCATCCCAGCCTCCGCAACCTCCACAGCCGCCTACAGACACATGATGTATTTTTTTTTCACTACTTGATGTATTTTTTTTATTTTGTATATGAAAATTTTAAATAATTAATAAAATAAATTTTTATCTATTTTTGAAAATTTTGTAATGGTTGTTTTGGTCAATTGTATTAGCAATTACATTGTATTAGCAAGTTTAATTTATAATATTTATTTTTTTAAATTAATATATTAATTTCCTTTAAAAATTAAAAATTAATTTATTTTGTTTTTTTAAAAAATTAATTAATTAGCGATGCTATTTTTCATCGCAATTAATTTAAAAAAATAATATGTTATTTTAATTTTTTAAAAAATTAAATTAACTAGTTAGCGACGCAATTGTGACAAGATTTTACGTCACAAATATTTTTAAAAATTTATTTTTTATGTAGCGACGCATTAGTATGCATCGCAATTTTTTTAAAAAAATTAAAATTTAATTTAATTTATTTTTTAAAATATAAATTCATTAATTAGCGATGCTATTTTTCGTCGCAATTAATTTAAAAAAATTAAAAAATATATTTTTTAAATTTTTTTAAAAAAATAAATTTATTAATTAGCGATCAATTGCACGAGATTTTCCGTCGCAACTATTTTTTAAAAAAATTATTTTTCAATTAGCGACGCATTCAGTATGAGTCGCAATATTGCGACGCATTTTGTTGCATCAATATATTACGACGCATTTAGTGCGTCGTAGAGAGTCGTTGTTAAGCGATGCAACTGCGATAAATTGAGATTGTGTCGACCATTTTAGCGATGCCTTAATTGCGTCGCTAAACAAGCTATAGCGACGTATTTGGGCATTGCTATATTTTTATTTTCTTGTAGTGATGTACCATATGAATCTCTCTCTCTTCAACTCGATTTCGAACTACTGGGCGATCGGACAACTATTTCCTATCGTGCCAATCCATTGGCTCGACCAGTGTCCGAGGGTGGAAGGAGTGCTGTTAGATCTGATGTGCGACAGTGATGGCAAAATGAACCGGTTCATTGGCGGGAGGTCGAGCCTCCCGCTGCATGAGTTCGAGGGCAGCGGCCACAAGGAGGGGGGTTACTATCTCAGCATGTTTTGGGGCGAGGCTTACCATGAGTTACTCGGGGGGCTGCACAACCTGTTTGGGGGGCTGAGCATTATGTGGGTCACGCAAAGGGACAGGCCGCACTGCTTCACGATGACGCAGGTGGTGCCAGGGCCGTCGTGTGCGGACGTCCTGCAAGTGATGCAGCACGAGCCTGAGCTCATGTTCGAGGCGCTCAAGAGATGGACGGAGGAGGAGTCTGCTGCTTGTGAAGGGGGGGTGGTGGACGCCGGCGCCATGGCCAGTGCCCTTGCTCACACCTTCCACTTCATGTCGTACCTCATCGTCGTTGCGAGGTCGGCGGGGATGAGATGAGCTCCGACTCGATGGGCTCCGTCGGCATGGATTATGAGTGATATGCTGATTTTCTTACCAGTAGGGAAGATTAGCAGAAATAGAGGAAAAATGTGCGGCTTTTATCTGCTTCGATTTCCTCTACCGCCAGCCCCAGAACTAGCCACCCGTCTCTGGCAAGGCTCCACCAACATATGAAAAACACAGAGAGAGGAAGGGAGGAGGAGGAAGAGAGCTCCAAGGGAGGAGTCTCCGCAAACAAAATCCTAATCAACAAAACTACGGATGGAAGAATGAAATTTAACTTTGGGTATGGAGGTTTCGTTAAAAAAAAGGAGGGAAGTGAATTAGGAGAAAGGAAAAAGATAAATTTTTAGTTTTATATTAGACTGTAGTCTTTTTATATTTTAAGATAATATACTACCTCTTAATTAAAATATAGTCTTTTTATATTATCAGATAATATAAGACTGCATCTTAATTAAAAACGTAGTCTTTTTGACATATTATCAGATAATATAAGACTAGTCTTACTTTAAAACGTAGTCTTTTTATATTATCAGATAATATAAGACTATGTCTTAATTAAAAATATAATCTTTTTATATTATCAGATAATATAAGACTATGTTTTGAATAAAAGATGTAGTCTTTTAATTTATGAAAAATTATAAAAACGTAATCTAAAATATTAGACTACATTTTTTACAAAAAATGTAGTCTTTTTCCTAAAATCTATTGTAGTCTATTTAACTTTTTATAGTAGTGGATATTAATTTTTAATACTCTTCCATCAAACTAATAAATCTAGATTCTCTATTTGATTTTCATCATATGCAGACTAAAGATCATTTCGTAAATAAAATTCTAGTTCACTACTTAAAGATGAAGAAGATAAAGAAGATGAAGATGAACTTGAAGCAAATGTATGTTTTCTTTGTACAATGAATGAAAAAATAGATGACAAATGAGAACTAGAAGAAGAAATAGAGCTTTGTGCGGGTAATCTAGATCCACGAAATTTTTTATTATATAAAGCATAAATATCATGAAAAAGTTGCATGTGTTATCTCATTTTTAGCAAGTTCAGGATCTTGAATCATATTTTCATAATATGCATCAATTAAAATTAGTACGCACTTAATTTAACTCTAGGATCAAATACAATAGCTAAGTTATGCATAGAACATATCTTATCCCAATATTCATTCATTTAGATTTTATTTGTTCAATAATAGGAATTAAAACATTATCATATCTATGTTCAGCGAATTTTTCACTAATTATATATGCTTGTTGTAAAAATGAACATGAAGTTGAATAATAAATACCAGAAAGAACATTAGTAGCATTATAAAAACTAACCAAAAAATCTTCCAAAATTTTACCTTTATTCCAATCAGTTTCAGTCAATGTAAAGCCTAATCCACGATCATTAATATATGCACTTAATAAGTTTTTATATGGGTATGCATCATGTATCATACTATATATTGAGTTCCAACGAGTAATTACATCAAGTTTAAATTTTTAAAATTATTTACCATGATCTAGACATAGTTGCTTAAATTCTTGAAGTCTTGATCTTGAAGCATGAATAAAAGAAATTATATTTCTAATTTTTGAAATAACATCTTGAATCAAGCCCATGCCAGCTTGAATAGAATGATTTAAGATATGACATGCATATCTAATATGCAATAAATTTTATTTAACATGGGATGCAATAAGTCCTTCAATAATACAACAACAAAATTATTATTAGATACATTATCAAAAGTAGTAGACATGATTTTACCATTAATATTATATGAGCATAAAATTTGATAAATGGCATTTGAAAGTTGTTGCCTAGAATGTGAAAAATCAAAAGCATGAAAAGAAAGAATATTATATAGTAATAAAATAATTACTACCTACAGACCAAATATCAGAAGTTAAAGAAACTCTTGTATTTAAAATAGAGAGCATTTCAATTAAACTTTGTCTCATTGTTAAAAAGTTTGTCATAGCTACTCTTCTAAATGTACGCCTACTAGTTCTTCTATAAACAGGTTGTAGGGTTAATTGAACTTATTTTTCAAAATTAAAAGATTCACATAAACTAAAAGGTAATTCATCCTTAACTATCCATCTTACAAGTAATTTTCTTTGATTTTCATGATTATATGTAAAAGTATCTGCAAGTGATCCCCCTTATAAATTAATGATACTTTGAAAATGAGAATCATGCATCTTATGACTCTCTTGATATCTTTTTAAATGGCATGTTCCCCCACTACTATTACAACTATAAAATTTTGTACATTTTATATATTTTCAAGACTCCATCAACCATAATTTCATCAAATTCATTCCAAGCATACTAGTCCTCTTACAAGAAGAGGTTTGACCTTCACTCGGTTCACTAGTTCTAGAGGGAACTTGGGGATTAGTTTTCTCTCCCTCAGAAACAGGGGGCATACCAAAATGACTTTCATCATAAGATGTCATATCTAAAATTCTAAATTGATGAATACAAAAAAAATAAAAACTAACCATAAGAAGGAATTGAGTAGAGGACCAGAGGTGAAGGCATGGAGCCAAGATTTGTGAGCTTCTCTAGTGCTTTCGCCTCTCAATAAGAAGTGACCTTCTTTATCTTGTACTTCTAACTTCTTAATAAGAACCTCCTCTTATGTAGTACTTGAACACTTGCTAGATGCAAATTAAAAATTAAATTGCTAGAGCACTTACTAGAAGAGAGAAATAGTAGTAGTAGAGAAGAAGAAAAGAGTTGGTTTGGTATGGTGAGAATGAGAGAGGAAAGGGATATTTACATGACTCCAATTTTTTTTTCCAAAATACCCCTTAATTTATTCATTTTATGGCTGTTAAAGGGGTTAAAATGGTAAAACCCCATCAACTAGCCGTTTCTAGCCATTTTTCAATGGCCAAAAATGGCTACAATTAGGCCATGCCCAAGCATGGCCTGTGGTGGGCCATGCTTGACATGGCCCAGTTGAAGCCATTACGGGCCATGCCAGGCATGGCCCAAGTCTTATTATGCCTAGCACGGCTCATGGCGGGCCGTGCCTAGTATGACCCATCCCAAAATAGGTTGTGGGCCATATCGGGCGTGCTTTTAAATTTAATGGGCCATGCCCGATATGACCCATTTAATAACAGGCCATACCAGGCATGGTCCAATTATTTAGTGGCCTAGAAGGCCTAGGTCAGGCCATGCTGATCATGACCCAATGCCCATGTATAATCATTTCTAGGAGTCATACTTCCCTCATCAACCTTTGTGTAAGTGCTGAACCATGACCGATTGGGAGTATAATGATGAAAACAAGTTGAATCCAAGGTCCACATCTCTGTGTTATGCTTGTGACCATCTGATACCACCAAGAGATCATCCTCCACCTCTTGATCTGCAACTGTACTTATAGATTCAGATCCTCTCTTTTCTCCCATATGATTTTTTCTCTTTGAACAATTCCTTTTAAGATGTCCTACCTTGCCACACTTGTAGCACTTAGCCTTTCTGGACTTTAACCGTCCCCTAGGCCTGCTCCTGTCCCTGCCTCTACCTGACCTTTTTTCAACTGATAGATGCTCTTGGGAATAGCTTTCTTGGTCATCTTCTCCCTCAACTCATTCATCTGAAGCACCAAGATAATATCTTCATAGAACAATATCTCCTACCGTAAAGCAGTGTCATGACCAATGAGTCATATGATATGGGCAGTGAACACAATAGCAAAAGTGCCTTATCTTCCTCTTCCATCTTGATCCAACATTCAGCAATTCATTGATCATCTGCTCGAGTACCTGGATGTGACCCAGCACATCTTCATCTTCTGCCATCCGAAGGCTATAGAGGCGCTTATTCAACATCAATTTGTTCATATATTCTTCCCCATATAAAGGGTGTGCAACTTTGATCAGAGTCCCTTTGGGGTCTTCTCCTTTAGCACTGAATAGAGGGTTGAATTTGTCGGACATTATCTGATTGCTGAACATGCTCTCTTCTCCAATGACATCCACTGCTTATATGTCATTCCATCTGGCCTTTCCTTCAAAGGCAAATCTAAACCCTGCTGCACGAAAAGGTCCTTTATCCAGACTTTCCACATGGAGAAACTTTTTTTTTCATCAAACTTCTTAAAATCTATTTTTATGCTACTACCCATGGTCAGATCTCAACCAACAATAGCACAAAATATTTTAGAAAATAGAGAGTACCCTGATAAGGCCTTGCTAAAACTTTTCAGCCCTTGAAGATCTTCAAATTACTCCTTGAACTAGGCTCCGATACCAACTGTTGGGATTTAGTTATTGATGAACAGCAGTAGAATCCCCTCACTAAAGAAATATCCTAGGATTTCATTCTTTATTATTAACAATCAAATTGGTATAGTAGTAAATTACCTCATCCCTCAACCTTTAGGTTGCTGGTTCAAATCGCATGCCCCCTTCCTTTTTAAAGATTTACGCTGACCCCACTCCCTTTCCCTGGCGAAACTCTTGTGACATGAGTTTCTTCCTGGAGCATGCCCAAGCAACTCCACTTCACCGCGTCCTCCTAAATCGAGTTACGGACCATCCGATGGCTAGATCAAGACGAAGCCCCCAGAACCCCCAACATATGAACGACGTAGCTTGGGAAGATGGAGAGGATGGGGGAGATGATGACGAGGAAGATGAAGAGGATTATTTCTTGAGAGAAAATAATATGTTCCTTATTTCATAAACCCTAGAAACTAGAGTTTAAATATATGACCAAGTGGGCTTGGTCCAAACTCAACAAAAACTTTCATGGACTAATTCAATGAGATTAAACTAATCCTCAAGCCCGTGTATACCTGTAATTTGATTTAATCTCAACCATTAAACCCATAACCAGTCCTGTAACTTGATTTAATCTCAACCATTAAACCCATACCCAGTTTCAACCCTTAAACCCACACCTAGTTCAATGCAAGTTAGCTCAACCTGAGCCTTGATAGTACCACACCAGGCCCAACAACCATAACAGCAAATTTCTTCTAAAGTAAGCAAACGCCACGGTAGCAAGAAAAATCAACAATAAGTAATAGATAATATTTAAAGCCATGATTAAAGGTGACGGAGAAGGGTGCTCGTAAATCAGCATGAGCTAATTCCTAAAAGAAATGAACCCCTTATTTCAATACCATGACGTTGGAGCCTACGACTCTTAGGATGTGCAGATTCATGTCACTTAGAAGTATAATTAAAATTAAATTATTAAAATAAAAAATGATTTGATTGCTTTAGTAAATCGAATTAAAAAATTTGATTTGATTTCGATCCATTATATCAATTTTACCATATGAATTTTATATTTTAGTAACGCCAATTAGTGATGCTACAAATATACATCGCTAAATAACGATGGAACAACGATGCACAACCCCATCGAAAAAATCAACGATTAAGGAGCGAGGAGTTAGTGATAAATAAAATTAGTGATGTGCTCAACGATGCCAAAGAGTCTCTAATTAGCCATGCAAGTGTGCGTGTCACTACGCAACAAGGTGCGTAAGGACATCGCTAAGCGTGTCACTATGCAGTGCGAGCACTCAGCGAGGGGGCGCATGTCTTAGCAATGCGTTGGACGTCGCTAGCACGCGTGCTACTTTAGCAATGCCAGTGCATCGCTAAAGTAATGAGGCATGCGTGCCTGTCCCGCTTTCAATTTTCTTTTCAGCCCACACTCTTGCCCTCATTTCCCTTGCCACCCTGTGCTCCTGGCCCCTTTCTGGTCGCCGTCGCTCCTCCCATGTACGATCCCCCTTGCTGGAGCCCTTAGGCAATGACACTGATCTCCACCCTTCGGCTGTCTTTGATCCCCTCATACTGGAGCCCTTAGGGCTGCGACACCGATCTCCAACCCCCCCCCCCCCCCCCCCCCCTCGGTCGATCCCCCCCTACTAGAGCCTCCTAGGCTGCAATACAGATCTCCACCCCCCATCGTTGTCTGCCCTCATGCTTGATACCCCACCTTGCTAGAGGCCCTTAGGCCTCGTCACCACTGATCTCCCCCCCTCAGTTCCCTCCTGCTAGAGATGCCCCCTATCGCATCTTCCATCGGTGTCTCCTATCTCTCCGGTAGCTGAATCAGGTACATTTTTTTCTTTCCATTAATGTTCAATTTTTTTTTCTGTAATTGAAGGCTATCGTTGATCCAGTTTGTTGAATCAAAAAGCGAGATCTATGATGATGACCAAAATTGCGGACATCCAGCAGGAACAATGAGAGAAATGCATTCATTAAGAACAATATCGTCAACGCCATCAAATGGCCATGGCTAAGTGGGAAATTTCTATTTTGCACCGTTTCGTTTTTTCTGTATTTTTTGTTTTGAATTTTTTTTATACTTTTTACGTCCCTTCAAATTATTCTTCATATCTCTCTTAAAAATTGATTTTTCTAAACTATCCCTTCATGCACCCTCTTCCTCCTTTCAAATCAGTCGCACATCCCTCAATGCATCGTCCGATCCATCTTCCCCCTCTTCTTACTCCTTTTCCGATAATGACAAGCCTTGTTCCAATGATCTTCTTCTCCAACACCGAACAATATCCTCGGCAAATTTTCTTTGGTACCGACACCTCCTTGCCTGGCACCGACAGCAACCAACGATAGGTTTACTAAACCCATCACCTTCGGTTCCCTCACCTCCCTCAGCTCCTCCCCCTTCCTTCCCCTGCGGCCTCCTCCCCATCTTGGTTGCCTCATCTTCGCCCCCCTCCATCCCTTCCTTCGGTCCTCTTCATCCCCTTCGCCCCCCTCTGGCAAAGCCCTGGGTCCAGGGTCGATTCAGAGCTGAATAAAGAACTAGAGAGAGTTAAGAATTTAATTTTTTTAAAAAAAATTAAATTTATTATATAAGTACTTTTATATAAGTAGTTTTAAAAAAATTATAATTAGTAAAATTTTAAATTGATTATAAATTGGTATAGTTAAGTTTTTTGAGAATAAATTTGAATATTTTTTTTATTTATTTATATTTTAATCTTGCGTATTAATGCTGATTAATGCTATGTTTCAGATATGGATGCTGGTCCCTCACGAGTTAGACCCACAGCATCTGCCAGAAGATGTCGTGGTAGGCATGCCAGAGGTTCCTGTTGCACCATCGCCCCTAGCTGAGACAGTAGACGAGGACATCCCAGCTATGGATGTTGATGATGAAGTAGATGGGCCTTGTCCAGGTGATCCAGAGGATGAGTCTGTCCTTAGTAGTTTCAGGACACATATAGCAGCCTCCATCTGGCAACAGGTATTGTTTGTTTGTTATTATAGTGTATTTTCTTTAATGCATTATTATGATGCTGTTATATAATTTATTCATGTTATCCATTTATATTTTACGGGCCCCATTGAAGTGCATGAATATTCATGCTGCCAAGGTAGGTGAGTGGCAGTGGTGGGCATCAGGGCAATTGAATAGAAGGTTCAGAGCATTAGTTCAGCAGTCGGGCCAGGTTGAGCTAGTGCACTGCTCTTATTAGTTCATCGATAAGATTCTTGTCTCGGGCTTCGTAGAGAGATGGCAGTCCGAGACAAATACCTTCCATCTTTCCTTAGGCGAGATGACGATCACGTTGGATGACGTTGCTGCCTTATTAGGGAATAGTGTCATAGGTGCCTCAGTGTTACTGTCATGTGATAGGATGAGTGATTGGGATGCTGAGGATCTACTAGTGGAGCTGTTGGGTGTCACAGGTAGATGCGTGTCAGGAGGTGCTATTAGTACGCGGTTAGTCTGTGAGATTAGAGTGGTTGAAGAGTCATTTTATGTTGTATCTGATAGAGATAGCTACCATAAAATAGAGTGTGCAGTGCGAGGGTATTTGCTATTTTTGTTAGGGTGCACACTCTTTGTTGATAAGAGCAGGACGAGGGTGCCTATAGCTTATTTTCTCTACTTTGGGATTTGATAGGATGAGCACATATGCCTGGGGTGCTAGTCCCTTGGCTCATTTATATCGGTAGTTGGGGATTGCGTCTAAGGCATCTGTTCGACAGTTTAGTGGATATATGACGCTGCTCCAGGCATGGATTTATGAGCATTTTTCATTTCTCACTACTCATTCAGCCCTAGATTATACTGATACTAGGCCCCGTGTGCACCGATGGATTCCCGGCAGTCCACCATGTACTACGATGGACCATTTAGTAATAAGGTATATACCTTAGACTATGCACTTGTATATTTCTATGATTTACCATATATTATCAAACTGATTAGGATTTATCTGTTGTAGGTAGTTTGGGATTCCCATCGTCATATTCAGGAGGATCGTCTATTCCTAGATATTGCATTCTTTAGTGGATGCTTGAAGTACCTGGATGTCGTAGAACCCTATCATTCTGAAAGGGTTCTACAACAGTTTGATAGGATATAGACGATCCCCCGCGTGCCACTAGCCCCTGAGCGAGCCAGCAGAGGATCAATAGCAGCATCATACTGCATCCGATACATCTTCTATGATCAGATGTGGGAGAGGTGGGAGGATCACCTACTGAGTCGAGCGAGCAAGAGCCATCCGATGACCCAAACATTAGATTGCGTGCTAGGATATATGGATTGATATCCTCGTATTACGCACTTGGCAGTTCACCCCTAGAAAGTTGATCCAGTATCTATTTCCGATCACGTCCCGATGATGTTGATGCTGACATGCAAAGGTGACATATTGCAGATGCCATTAACATTTTCAGCAGCATTCTACATATGGGTCGGAAAGAGGTTACATCACAGGGGATTGACCTGTACGATGTTATTTCTCATATGTCACAGGTGTTACAGGGTCAGATATTTCATCAGGTGAGACTGATATATCTGGCCCTAGTCATGCATCGCTACAGCAGTACAGGCGTCGACGATGGCGAGATGAGGATTGATGATGTACCATATATATATATTTAGCTTTTAGCACATCTTTTTGTAAAATACATTAAAATTTGAATGAAAGTTTGAGTTTCCTTTAAATATTCTTTTTTGTTCCAGAGTCCATATTTGAAGATTAATATCAAATGCAATATATAACTCAATAGTCTCACTAATTATAAATTAGTAAACAATTGCATGCTAATAATAATATCGCTAATTATGTGGTGGAGTTCGACAAATAAACTGGACACGTGCTGGCACGCCCCGACATCAATCAACAAAGACAATTAATGACACATCAATCAACAATGAGGTGTGCTATCAACTTCCATAAACTTTAAGATAATTGACACTCCTAGACATGCATCCGCATGCCTCGACAGGGGCATGGTATGCCCCGGCATGCATCGGCACGTTCCAGCACAGGTCAGCATGGGTCGGCATGCATCGGCATGCTCCAGCACAGGTCAGCATGGGTTGGCACTCATCGGCATGGGCCGATTGGCATGACCCAACTTGTGCCGGCACGTATTGGCGCGCTCGGTATAGGTCGGCACACTCCGACACAGGTCGGCACGCATTAGCACTCACTGGCATGGGCCGATCGGCATGACCCAACTTGTGCCGACATGCATTGGCATGCTCCGGCACTGGTTGGCACGCATCGGCACTCAAAGCCACGGGCCTACCGGCATGCCCCAACTCATGCCGGCACACATCGACATGCTCCGGCATGGGTCGATCGGCCGGACCGTAGGCATGGATTACTGAATTTGCGAGGCATGGCATCAATCAACAAAGACAATTAATGACACATCAATCAACAATAAGGTGTGATATCAACTTCCATAAACTTCTTGATAATTAACACTCTTGGACATGCATCGGCATGCCCCAGCACGGGTACGGTATGCCTCGGCACGCATCGGCACGGTCAGTCAACTAAAAAAAGAATGCACTATATATGAAAATTTTAAATATTATACAACTTTGTATATTGATACAACTTGCAATCTACAACTCAACAGTCTCGCTAATAGTAACATCTGACGATATCGTTTGTTTGAACTGTTGAATCCTAGTTTCATAAGAAGTTGCCCATCCGGACGCACAAGGTAAATGATATCTTTGCTAGTTGCTCACTATTGGGGAACGGGATGACCCGGTAACAAAAACACCTACAAAATAAATAAATTTGTAAACAAAATGATTTATGAGTCATTTAAGGATGAGTAAGAGACATTTAATTAATACCTCCACAAAATGATTGCCATTTACGAATGCTACTGCAATGTCTTTGCGCGATAGAAGAAGAGGCACTGATCTAAGAGGTAGGAATGTAAGACATTGTTGCAAGGAAAGGTGGTATAAGACAACATTATAGCAAGACGCTATAAGGTGCCCCGTATTTGGCAATGTCATCCACCAGTCAGATGGTGGACAATCCTCAAAATATGATAATGCTTGAGCGATCTCGTCAAGCCTTCCTTCGACAACAAATAAAGCGCGATAGTTCTCTGAATGACTTTACAACTCGTGTAATAAATCCTTCCTAACATGAAGCCAATATTCCTCTCCAAATCTAAGCAAGTTTGCTATTGCTCTGAATCTGCAGTTGCCATCAGCTTTTACGTCCTTGATATGCTGGATGAATGACCTTAACCCATTTGGAATTTGATCAATGTAGATTGTTGGCTTATAAGAACGGGTTCGAGGACAAAAAAACCTGCAAACCATATCGAATGATATTAAAAACTATCGCATGCTAATAATAAACGACTAATAATAAACACCACGGGCCGTGTGTATTAGCACGCCCCGATACATACCAGCACGATACTCCATGCTTCTTACCTTTTTTCTCAGCTGCCTCTTTTGCATTTGCATTAGTGGGGTGCCTATACCAGATAGGTAACTATCTTGTCTAGAGAGAACCAACTCAAAGGCAGAAGGATCATGGCGAATAGACGTATCAACCTTCAATGAAGTGCGGCCATGTGAATCGGTCATCCTTTTTGCAAGTTCTTTAAGAGAAGTACTATCTGGGCTTGCAATCTCTCTCAATTTCCTTAACATCTACAATTTAGAAGCCCCATCTAACTGCTTGAATTTCTTAGCAATTATATCCAACTCTGATTCATAGCTCAGCATCATAATTTGCACATTTGAAGCAGGCACCATATCAAGTTTTCTCCAATGAGGATCTATGCAGTCGAGGGGAATAGGTTGACCTTCCATTCTATACCGCACAATCTCATGAGCGCATGGTAATCCATGTGTGTGTCGAATAGCAAACCCACAAACTGATTCATCAATCCCAACTGAATTGGTTTGGTTCGCTTGGATGAGGATATGATTTAATGTAGTTATAGATATAAAACCTTGCATTTCTTTGAATTCAGCAGGCTTGAAGTTGTGTTACACGACTATCAAACTTTTTTCAAATGAGGCTTTGATGTCACTATGCTGCAACTCAATCAAACTATGAATTTTTGTCCAAGATGACTCGAAAGTCCCTTGGCTTGATCCAAGCTGTCTTTTAAGCCTTGCATGTACACTTTCAGCCCTAGTAAAGTAAATACAATTAAATAAAAAGTTAGATAACAAATACATAATTAAATTATAAATTTATAAACTTAATCAATTTCTTGTGATACCTATTAGTTGTCACATTTCCTTGAACTTGCTCAGCCAATTATCCGACACATACCGTAAAGCATCTGGATAGGTACTAAACTCTCTCTAGAGTACACTCCAGCGATCATTATACTCGTCTTCTATGGTTGACAATACTAGTATATTCCAACTCATTATAAACTTATCCCACTTCTCCTTTGTTTCAAATAATTTTTTGCACTGGGCCAAAACATTCCTACTAATATGCCATCTACATTACAAATGTGTTGTCATAGGAAATACCTTCTAAATTGCATTCAATAGAGCCAAGTCTTGATCTGTGACTATCATCTCAGACAGAACATCAGCATTCATGACGCTGCGCAATCTCTCTAATACCCATGTATAGTTATCTTCCCGCTCAAAGTCCTTGTATGTAAAAGCAATAGAAAATGTGGGGTTAGTTGATGTCATCCCCATAATCTCTAAGAGAGGAAGACGATATCTATTCGTCTTATAAGTGCAATCCATTATCAAAACACGAGGAAATGCCCGTAACAAATCTATGCTGCCAGGGTGAGCCCAAAATAAGTTGCGCACAACATTAGACTCAATACAATTCCTATGCCACTCCACTTATACTTGGATAATTTATCCAGAAGATGTTGCATCTGAGATCTCCCAGCTTTCTCTGCAACCTTACACCTCTGCCGTGCATTATAGATCATCTTCATGCACGTATAATTGAGGGCATCCCTTTGCTTCAATATGGACAATATGGCCTTTGGCCGAACCAAAGTCTTTGACATATCCACTAACAATGAAGTCTCCTGCTTCGATAATCGTCTAGCATATGAGTGCCCCTCGAGATGCTTCGCAACCGAAAGATTGTGCAATCCATAAATGACCATTAACATTCAATCATCTGCAGTGTCTAATTTCTTTCCTCTTAATGCAAAAGGACATGCACACTTCTTACACTACAAGAAAATAATGAAATAGTGACACAAATTTAGCGACGCAATATTGCGTCGCTAAATTGCGACCACTTTGCGACGCATCCGTGACAACATATCATTGCAACGCAATTAGGGACGCATTAGCGACTCAATAAATCAGAAAAAAAAGTAATTTTTTTATTTAGTGACATAAGAAATACGTCACAATATTTTTAAATTAAGTTTTTATAAAATATAAATATAAGAAAAAAATATTGTGACGCAACTCAGTGCGTCGCAATATTTTTAAAAAAATTAATTATATTAAATAGCGATGCATTAGCAACACAATAAACCAAAAAATTAGAAAAAATATTTTTATTTAATGACGCACTAATTGCATCGCAAATATTTTAAGTAAAATTAATTTTTATAAAATATAAATATGAGAAAAAAATATTGCGATGCAACTCTGTGCATCGCAATGTTTTTTAAAAAAATTAATTATTTGAAATAGAGACTCATTAGCGACGCAATAAACCAGAAAATTAGAAATTATTTTTAATTTAGCGACGCATTAATTGCATCATAATTATTTTAAATAAAATTAATTTTAATAAAGTATAAATATGAGAAAAAATAATTGCGATGCATCTTAGTACGTCGTAATGTTTTTAAAAAATTTAATTATATTAAATAGCGATGCACTAGCGATGCAATAAACCAAAAAATTAGAAAAATTATTTTTAATTTAGTGATGCACTAATTGCATCATAATTATTTTAAATAAAATTATTTTTATAAAATATAATTATGAGAAAAAAATATTACAACGCAAATCGGTGCGTAGCGATATTTTTTAAAAAATTAATTATGTTAAATAGCGATGCAATAAACCAAAAAATTAGGAAAATTATGTTTTAATTTAGTGACGCACTAGCTGCGTCATAATAATTTTAAATAAAATTAATTTTTATATAATATAATTATCAAATTAAAAATTACGACGCAACCCTGTGCATCGCAATATTTGTTAAAAAATTAGTTATGTTAAATAGCGACGCAATAGCGACACAATAAAATAGTAAATTAATAAAAATAATTTTTTATTTAGCGATGCAAGTATTGCATCGCAATGTTTGTTTAAAAAATAAATTTTATAAAATATTAAAAAGAATTATGAAATAAAAATATTGCGACGCCGAACGGATCGATCGCGACGGTCCGAGATCGGTCGTCGCCGACCGGGATCGATCATGGCTTTGATCGATCTCAATCGTCGGGTCATCACCGATCGGATTGATCACGATGGTCCGAGATCAGTCATCGCCGACCGGGATCCATCAAGGCTTTGATTGATCGCAACCGTCGGATCGTCGCCGATTGGACCGATCGCAACGATTTGAGATCGATCGAGGCCGATCGGGATCGATCAGGGCTTGGATCGATCGCAACCATCGGATTATCGGCGATCGGACCGATCGCAACGGTCCGAGATCGGTCATGGCCGATCAGGATCACGGCTTGGATCGATCGCAACCGTCGGATCGTCGGCAATCGGACCGATCGCCATGGTTCGAGATCGGTCATGGCCGATCGGATCAGGGCTTGGATCGATCGCAATCGTTAGATCATCACTGATCGGACCGATCGCTACGGTCTGAGATCGGTCGTGGCCGATCGGGATCAGGGCTTGATCGACGCTGGGGGCCAACACTGGAGGCCGGAGCTAGAGGCCAGCGCTGGAGTTCTATCTCTGGGTTTTGCTATCACATCATTATTTTCAAAATCGTGCAAAAGATAATACTACCCAGAGGAAACGGCAAGCCGTATCAAAAATCAATCAAAAAATATTTTAAAATTTTACCTTTATTTCAATCAGTTTCAGTCAATGTAAAGCCTAATCCATGATCATTAATATATGCACTTAATAAGTTTTTATATGGGTATGCATCATGTATCATACCATATATTGAGTTCCAACGAGTAATTACATCAAGTTTAAATTTTTTAAATTATTTACCATGATCTAGACATAGTTGCTTAAATTCTTGAAGTCTTGATCTTGAAGCATGAATAAAAGAAATTATATTTCTAATTTTTGAAATAACATCTTGAATCATGCCCATGCCAGCTTGAACAGAAAGATTTAAGATATAACATGCATATCTAATATGCAATAAATTTCCATTTAACATGGGATGCAATGAGCCCTTCAATAATGCTATAGCAGAATTATTATTAGATACATTATCAAAAGTAATAGACATGATTTTATCATTAATATTATATGAGCATAAAATTTGATAAATGGAATTTGAAAGTTGTTGCCTAGAATGTGAAAAATCAAAAGCATGAAAAGCAAAAATATATTTATTTAATTATTAATCATTATCAATATAATGAACAGTAATAGCAATAAAATAATTGCTACCTACATATGCTGATCAAATATCAGAAGTTAAAGAAACTCTTGCATTTAAAATAGAGAGCATTTCAATTAAACTTTGTCCCATTGCTAAAAAGTTTGTCATAGCTACTCTTCTAAATGTATGCCTACTAGTTCTTTTATAAGCAGGTTGTAGGGCTAATTGAATATATTCTTCAAAATTAAAAGATTCACATAAACTAAAAGATAATTCATCGTTAATTATCCATCTTACAAGTAATTTTTTCTGATTTTCATGATTATATGCAAAAGTATCTACAAGTGATCCCCCTTGTAAATTAAGGGTACTTTGAAGATGAGAATCATGCATCCTATGACTCTCTTGATATCTTTTTAAATGGCATATTCCCCCACTACTATTACAACTATAAAATTTTGTACATTTTCTATATTTTGCTTTCAAGACTCCATCAATCATAATTCCATCAATTTCATTCCAAACATCACTAGTCCTCTTACAAGAAAAGGTTTGACCTTCACTCAGCTCACTAGTTTTAGAGGGAACTTGGGGATTAGTTTTCTCTTCCTTAGAAACAAGGGGCATGCTAAAATGACTTTCGTCATAAGATGTCATATCTAAAATTCTAAATTAATGAATGTAAAAAAATAAAAAACTAACCACAAAGAGGAATTAAGAAGAGGACCAGAGGTGAAGGCGTGGAGCCAAGATTTGTGAGCTTCCTCTTATGCTCTTGCCTCTCAATAAGAAGTGACCTCCTTTCTCTTGTACTTCTAATTCTCAACAAGAACCTCCACTTGTGTAGCACTTGAACACTGTTAGATGCAAACTAAAAATTAAATTGCTAGAGCACTTACTAGAAGAGAGAAATAGTAGTAGTAGAGAAGGAAAGAAGAGTTGATTTGGTATGGTGAGAATAAGGGAGGAAAGAGGTATTTACAGGACTCCAAATTTTTTTTCCAAAATATCCTTTAATTTAGTCATTTTATGGCTGTTAAGGGGGTTAAAATGGTAAAACCCCCTCAACTAGCCGTTTCTAGCCATTTTTCAATGGCCAGAAATGGCTACAATTAAGCCATGCCCAGGCGTGGCTCGTGGTGGGCCATGCCTGATACGACCCAGTTGAAGCCATTACGGGTCGTGCCAGGCATGGCCCAAGTCTTATTATGCCTAGTACGGCTCATGGCGGGCCGTGCCTAGCATGACCTATCCCAAAATAGGCCGCGAGCCATGCCGAGCGATGCCATTAGAGTGTCGCTAATTAGCAACGTCATTAAGGTGTTACTAATAGAGTCACTAATTAGCGATGCACGAGTCTAACGAATAACTTTGTTAGCGATGAAGAATTTTGTAACATATTTTGAACATCGGCATCGTTAATTTATATTAGCAATGTATTTTTACTATTTAGCGACACTATTTTGACATCACTAAATACCAAAATTCTTATATTGTTTAAGTAATCCTATTTTAAATGGCCATAAGCTTAATTTTCATAATAAATTTTATGTGAACAAATACAACTTAATACATAATAAAAAAATATAACTTTTACACAATCTATTTATTTATACATACATACATACATATATATATATAGAGAGTACCCTGATAAGGCCTTGCTAAATTTTTCAGCCCTTAAAGATCTTCAAATTACTCCTTGAACTAGGCTCTGATATAAACTGTTGGGGTTTAAGTTGTTGATGAACAGCAGTGGAATCCCCTCGCTAGACAAATATCCTATGATTTTATTCTTTATTATTAACAATCAGATTGGTGTAGTAGTAAATTACCTCATCCCTCAACCTCTAGGTTGCTGGTTCAAATCGCTTGCCCCCTTCCTCTTTTAAATATTTACGTTGACCCCACTCCCTTTCCCTAGCGAAACTCCCATGACATGAGTTTCTTCCTGGAGCATGCCCCATGCGACTCCACTTCACCGCGTCCTCCTGAATCCCCGAACCCCCAACACATGAATGAGGCAGCTTGGAAAGATGGAGAGGATGGGGAAGATGATGACGAGGAAGATGAAGAGGATTATTTCTTGAGAGAAAAGAATATGTTCCTTATTTCATAAACTCTAGAAACTAGAGTTTAAATATAAGATAAAGTGGCTTGGTCCAGACTCAACAAAAACTTTCATAAACAAACTCAATGAGATTAAACTAATCCCCAAGCCGGTGTACACCCGTGAATTGATTTAATCTCAACCATTGAACCCACACCTAGTCTTAACCCTTGAACCCACACCCAGCCCAATACAAGTTAGCCCAACCTGGGTCTTGATAGTACCACACCAAGCCTAACAACCACAACATCAAATTTCTTCTAAAGTAAACAAATGCCACGGTAGCAAGAAAAATCAACAATAAGTAATAGATAATATTTAAAACCATGATTAAAGGTGACAAGAAGGTTTCTCTTAAATCAGCATGAGCTAATTCTAAAAGAAATAAACCCCTTATTTCA
Source organism: Calamus simplicifolius (assembly GCA_900491605.1). Classification (NCBI taxonomy): domain Eukaryota; kingdom Viridiplantae; phylum Streptophyta; class Magnoliopsida; order Arecales; family Arecaceae; genus Calamus; species Calamus simplicifolius. Next base: position 705,171 of record UESW01004637.1, on the reverse strand, counting down.
ATACCATAACATTGGACAATACAAGAAAATTAAAATATAGCGACGCCCAAATGCATCACTAATGCGTCGCTATAGCTTGCTTAGTGACGCATTAGCAACGCAATGAAGGCATCGCTAAAATAAACGTCGCAATCTCAATTTGTCGCAATTGCATCGCTTAACAACGACTCTCTGCGACGCATAAATGCATCGTAATATTACGACGCTACTAAATACGTCGCAATATTGCGACTCATACTAAATGCATCGCTAATTAAAAAATAATTTTTTTTAAAAAATATTTGCTACAAAAAATTTCATCGCAATTGAGTCGCTAATTAATAAATTTATTTTTAAAAAAAATAAAAAAAATATCTTTTATTTTTTTAAATTAATTGCAACGGAAATATGTCGCTAATTAATGAATTTATATTTTAAAAAAAAAATAAATTAATTTTTAATTTTTTTAAAATAATTACGATGCATACTAATGCATCGCTACATTAAAAATAATTTTTTTAAAATATTTGCAACGTAAAATCTTGTCGCAATTGCATCGCTAACTAATTAATTTATTTTTTAAAAAAAATTAAAATAACATAATTATTAATTTTTTTTAAATTAATTTGATGAAAAATAGCATCGCTAATTAATTATTTATTTTTTAAAAATAAAATAAATTTAATTTTTAATTTTTAAAGTAAATTAATTTATTTATTTAAAAAAAAATAATATAAATTAAACTTGCTAATACAATGTAATTGCTAATACAATTGACCAAAACAATCATTACAAAATTTTCAAATATAGATAAAAATTTATTTTATTAATTATTCAAAATTTTCATATACAAAACAGAAAAAATAAAAAAAATACATCAAGCAGTGAAAAAAAAAATACATCATGTATCTGCAGGCGGCTGTGGAGGCTGCGGAGGCTGGGATGAACCCTGCGATAGGTGATAAACTAAATCCTGCAACTGACGCATCTGCTCTCTCATCTTTGAGAGCTCCTCCCGAACCTCCTCGTGAAGTTCGTCCTTGATACATCTCCAGATGTTGTCTATCTCCTCGGGAGGAATATCGCCAGAATCACGCGAACTGGAGCCCTGATGGAGAAAATATCTGGAAGCTCTGGTGCCCAAACCATAGACCCTACGGTCTCGCGGCTGGGCACCAACAGCCTCCAAAAATACACGTCGACTCTCCTCTGGTGAGAGTTCGACGGGCGGCCCCCCAGCAGTAGAGTCGACTTGCGAAGCCTGAGACTGCAGCTCCTCGACTCATGCCTTTGAGTTATAAAATCAATGACAAATGAATCAATATATAAAGCTGAATAAAATATTAAAAATTAAATAAATAAAAAATAAATCTAATTTCTTACCCCAACCTTCCGTGATTGTGTATCGACCGAAGAACCGTCCTTCCTGGTGTGTGTCGCCCTGAATAGACGAAACTCACCATGATCTCTGCCCTCCTGCTCGAACTACAAAAGCAGAAGAAAGAATATAAATGCAAGTATTTGTTAATGACTAAATTAGTATTTAAATTATTTATGGTTTCTTACCATACGATGCCTGTGCTCCTGAATAGAAATGGAACCAGCAGTGTGATAGAAGAGGCCCATGCCACGACCGCCCTTCTCAAATCGACGGTTCGTGCTAGCTGATGCGGACCTCCTGATCCATGCCTTGGATTGCCACGCCTGCTGCCAGCTGGCCCAAATACCCTTCGGCACATGCCCTGGACGGTCACCCGAACTCCTTTAATGATAAAGCATGTCGGAGTATTGGTGTGCCGCAAGAGCATTCCATGCTGCCCTAATGGTATCATGGATGTAGGGTCCCATGTAAACTTTTTCTGCATTGAAATAAATAGTTAGTTTCAGAATATATAAAGATAAGAAAATTTTATATCAGTTATAAAATGTATTTAAATAGTTTACCTGAAACTCTAAAAATAAAACTCCCTCGTGGCCACAGATACATGGTGCCAATCGTAGCCACTGGGATAGCACGGCTCTGAAATATAGAGCTGATCCGGCTCGATACAGTATGCTGCTCAATAAAGATGTTAAAAAACTAATTAAAATAAGTAATTAACTAAAAAACATAAACATATAGTTACAATTAGTATATACTTACATCCCATCGGCATCCAATCGAAGTACGGTGTGACCGACCAAAGAAGAACTCTCAGAGGTCTGCGCCGATCGAGTAGAGGAAAATACAGGATGAGCGTCGATGCCTAGAGAGGCGAAAGTCCGTGCGTCAGGGCTGGTAGTGGGATGTGACGCAGCAGGGCTATGTCCGTCAGGGGTAGATCTACCTCGGTCCGTCATACTGTAAATACTAAAGATTAATGCAATGCAATATAATTATGAATAATTAATAAACATACAAAAATTAAACACTTATAAAAATAAATCGAAATTGAATGAACCTATATCTTTAATCAGTGTCATTTGTTTCGTGAAATGTTGGTTCAACATCCGATGATGTATCAGACTGTGATTCAGTTTCATTATCATCGGAAGGAAACCGAACGTTTGCATCCTCAATTTCCACTACAAGAGAAAAAAAATATTGCGACGCCCAAATGCGTCGCTAAACATGCTATTGCGATGCAATAGTGACGCAATGACTGCGTCGCTCAGATGTCCGTCGCAATATCCATTTGTCGCAATTGCGTCGCAATATTGTAACTTTCTGCGACGCAACAGTGCGTCGGAATATTGCGACGCATCCAAATGCGTCGCTAAATTTAAAACTAATTTTTAATATTTAAATTATTATTAAATATTGTGACACATTCAATTGCATCGCAATATTGCGACACATTTAGCTGCGTCGCAATATTTAATAATAATTTTTTAAATATAATAGCGACACAATATTGGTCGCTAATGCATCGCTAATATTTTTTTTTAAAATATTGCGATGCCAGGTCACTGCGTCGCAATATTTATTAATAATATTTTAGATATATTAGCGACGCAATTTTAGTCTCTAATGCGTCGCTAATGAATTTTTTTAAAAATATTGCGACGCCAGATCGTTGCGTCACAATATTTAATAGTAATATTATAAAAATATTAGCGATGCAATTTGAGTCGCTAATGCGTCGCTAATTAATTTTTTTAAAATATTGCAACACCAACTCATTGCATCGCAATATTTAATAATAATATTTTAAAAATATTAGCGATGCAATTGCAGTCGCTAATGCGTCGCTAAATAAATATTTTTTTAAAAAAAATAAAATTTAAAATTTAAAACGGTTTATACAATTTCGTTACATTTAAATATTGATCAAACATTCTTCACTCATATTGATCCAAACAATAATCATTCAATTTACAAAAATAAATATATTAAAATTTTGAAGTTTTTATGTACAACATAAAAAGAAAAAAAATACATCAAGAATCTAAGCGATCACGTGGAGGCTGTGGAGGCTGAGACTCTGCGACAAGCAGCTAACCAAATCCCGCAAATGATGCATCTCATCTCGCATGTCTGCAATCTCCTGATCCCGGCCTCGCATACGATCCTCGAAATCATGCTCGACCTCCTGCCGAACCTCCTCTGCAATAGATCTCGAAGGTCGTCTAAACACTCGGAGGAATATCACCAGAAACTCGCGAGCTGGAGGCCTGATGGGAAAAATATGTAGAAGCTCTAGTGCCCAGACCATAGACCCTGCGGTCTCGCAGCTGGGCACCAACAGCCTCCAAAAACACACGCCAACTCTCCTCTGCTGAGAGTTCGACGGGAGTCTCCCCATCAGTAGAGTCGACCTGCGATGCCTGCGAGCGAAGCTCCTCGACTCGTGTCTTTAAATTATGAAATCAATAATAAATGAGTTAATAAATTTCTGAAATAAAATTTTAGAAATTAAACAGATACTACATAAATCTAATTTCTTACCGCAACCTCCCGTGATCGCGTGTCGACCCAGGAACCGTCCCTCCTGGTGTGTGTCGCCCTGAATAGACGAAACTCACCAGGATCTCCGCCCTCCTGCTGACTATAACAATAAAAAAATTGATATTAATACAAATATTTGTAAATAACTAAAATAGTAATTAAAATATTTATGTTTTCTTACCATACGCCGTCTGTGCTCCTGAATCGAAATGAGCCCGAAGTATGGCGGGAGAGACCCGTGCCAGGACCGCCCTTCTCAGATCGGCGGTTCGTGCTGGCTGATGCGGACCTCCTGCGCCAGCCATCGGACTGCCAGGCCTGCTGCCACTCGTGCCAAATACCCTCTGGCATGTGCGCAGGACGCTGACCCGATGACCTCCAACGATGAAGCATGTCGGAGTATCGGCGTCCCGTCAGAGCCTCCCATGCTGCCCTAATGGCATCATGGCTGGCAGGATCCCACGTAAACTTTTTCTGCATTAAAATAAACAGTTAGTTTCTGAATTTATTAAGATTAAGAAATTTTATATCAGTGATAAATTGTATTTAATAAGTTTACCTGAAACTCAGAAAAATAAAACTCCCTCGTGGCTGGAGATACGTGGCGCCAATCGTAGCCACTGGGATCTGCACGCCTCTGAAATATGGCGCTGATGTGGCTGGATATGATGCTGCTCAATAAATCTGTTAAAAAAATGCATGTTTATAAGTAATTGACTTAAAAACATAAACATATATTTTTAATTAGTATATACTTACAACCCCCTGAGCATCAAGTCGAAGTACGGTGCGGCCGATGGTGGAAGAACTCTCGGAGTATGTGCCGATCGGCTGGATGGTAATACTGCTGGAGAGATCGAAGGCTGTGCGACTGCTGGAGATCCGAACTCTCCATCTCCGACGCTCATGTGATCTGATGCAGCAGGGCTACGTCCCTGCTCACTCCGTCTGTCGTCGGTAGATCTACCTCTGCCCGTCATACTGAAAATACTAAAGATTCATACAATTAAATTACGATTAATGATTGACTATGTAAAAATTTAACACTTATAAAAAAAGTTAAATTTTAAAAAACCTCTATGTTTAATCGGTGTCATTTGTTTCGTGAAATGTTGGTTCAACATCGATGCCGTATCGGACTGCGATTCAGTTTCATTATCATCGGAAGGAAACCGAACATTTGCATCCGCAATTTCTTGGACATCACCATTTGGATCTCTAAGTGATGTTTCAGGAGCCCTTGTGTCGTCCTCAATTGCATGCATTTCCATCTCATCCTCTTGAAATGCAGGGCACTCGGCTGATTGACTTGATGAACTCTCCTCTAATACGATTGTTGAACGTGGGACGATTTTAGAAACGGCCCACCAATCTCGCTTGTCGTTGCGCAAACTTGGATATCCGCAGTAAAAGACTTGCTGAGCTTGGGATGCAAGGATGAATGGTCATATTTCTGCAATCTTCGTCGATGGTTCACTTCAACCAAATTGTAGTCGTTATGAACCCTTTTGCCCACAGGAACTATCGGATCGAACCAATCACAACGAAACAATACGGTTCGTTTCATAGGCCAACCGGGATATTCAACTTCAACCACCTCTACTAACTTTCCATAATAATCCTGCATATTTGCTCCAACACTTTCTCCTTTAACACACACGCCCCAGTTCTGCGTGCCTCTTGAAGCTGCTAATCGTTCAATATGAAATTTGTACCCATTTACAAAATAGCCNCACTTTCTCCTTTAACACACACGCCCCAGTTCTGCGTGCCTCTTGAAGCTGCTAATCGTTCAATCTGAAATTTGTACCCATTAACAAAATAGCCAGTAGAGGTTGTTACGGTCTTCAATGGCCATTGCGATAGACATTTAATGAAAATATTGTCGGTTGGGGACCATGGACCGTTTACCTATAAATTAATAAGCTATTCACAACCAATTCAAAAAATAAAAGCCATTATTGAAATTGATTGAGTGATACTACTCACAAATTCATAAAACCAGTAAGCGAACTCCGTTTCTAACTTCTGTCCAATTGCAACTTGACTGATGTCGGGATTCATCTGTCGTTGTCTATCACAATACATCCTTATGGGATGATAAGGATTAAAACTGATGTTAGCAATTAAATATTATGGTATATTGTAATTTAAATTAGAAGTTCCAATTAAGCATTGAAGTATACACTTACTCAATATATGGATCGACTTCTCTACAGTTCATTAGGATGTAATAATGTGCTGCATTATACTCCATATCGCTAAGATTTCTTGACTTCTGCCCCCAAATGAACGGCCGATACCTTTAAAAATTGATATTCTACCGTCATTAGGTTCTCCTTCGTCCACACATACGTCATCGTTACGACCAAGATTTTGGCTCCTCGTGTGGACGTGACCCTCAAAGTAATGCGAGGCAAAAGCTGAAACTTCTTCGACCAAGTGTGCATTGCATATAGAACCTTCAACCCTTGCCTTATTACGCACATTATTTTTTAACTTCTTAAGGTACCTATATGTAAAGTTGAGAAAAAATTAACCAATTTTCTCGCAATGAAATAATATTTGAAATGTCAACATATCTTAATGATGTATATATTTACCTCTCGAAAGGATACATCCAGCGATACTGCACGGGACCAGCTATGCTCGCTTCGTATGGCAAGTGAACCGGTAAATGCTCCATTGAGTCAAAAAAACTGGGAGGAAATATTCGCTCCAGCTTGCATAAAATAATTGGAATTTCCTCCTCAAGCCTTGCCATGGATGCAGAAGTAATGACTGTGGCAGACAACTCCTTGAAGAACAAGCTGAGCTCTGTCAATGCCTTCCAGACATGTTGCGGAAGCAACTCACGAAAAGCTATAGGCAATAACCGTTGCATGAAAACATGACAGTCGTGACTCTTCATGCCGAACAACTTGAGCTTATGCATGTCCACACACCTACCGATATTTGAGGCATAACCATCTGGAAATTTTAACCCTCTAAGCCAGTTACATAAAACTTCTCGTGAATTTCTGTCAAGAGTGTAACAGGCTTTAGGATAGGTCCCGTCGGCACTCCTCCTCAAATCACCTCTTCTGCAATACTGATTAAGTTCTTCTCTTGACTTTGCAGTATCTTTTGTTTTTCCCGGGATGTTTAGCACCGTGTTAAATATGTTATCAAAAAATTTTTCTCGATATGCATAACATCCAAGTTGTGCCGGATGAGATTTGTGCTCCAATAAGGCAAATCCCAAAATATACTCCGCTTCTTCCAGTTATGTTCTTTACATATACGGCCATTTATTCTATCTGCATCTGGTTCCCAAGCATACCTCAACCCCAAATGCTCTATAGTATCAAATATATCCGTGCCGGACCTAACCGGTTCGGCGAATTTTGTGACTGCTTTGTTCTTCCGGAAGGCGATCAAGTTACGCCTGTAAGGATGATTTGGGGGCAAGAACTTCCTATGATTATCAAACCATGACTGCTTACCACTCTTCTGCAATGTAAATGCATCCGAATCATACATGCAATGAGGGCATGCCAGACGTCCAGCAGTGCTCCAACCAGACAACATTGCATATGCCGGGAAGTCACTTATTGTCCACATCAAAGCAGCTCTCATGATGAAATTCTGTTTCATAGAAATGTCGTAGGCTACGACTCCTGTTTCCCACAACATTTTCAATTCGGCCACCAACGGTTGCAGAAAGACATCAATCTTTCCTTTGGATTTGATGGTCCTGGAACCAAAACTGTCAAAAACATTGCAGTATCTTTCATGCACTTCCATGGAGGAAGGTTATATACAGTCAGTATCACAGGCCAACATGAATACTGTTGCCCCGCTTGACCAAATGGTTGGAAGCCATCGGTACAAAGACCTAATCTCACATTCCTTATATCTTCAGCGAAATCAGGATGATTTTCATTGAAATGCTTCCAAGCTTTTGAATCTGATGGATGCCGCATTTCATCCTCTTTAGATTCATGTTCGGCATGCCATCTCATATCAGCAGCTGTAGCCTCAGATCTGTATAATCTCTGCAGGCGTGGAGTAAGAGGAAAGTAATGCATCCTCTTGTAAGGCACACTTTTCCTCCTACTTGTACTAGCTCCCCCTTCGCTGTTTTTGTACCTCGATTGCCCACAAATCTTACACCATCTCAGCTCTGAGTCTTCACCCCAATATATCATACAATTGTTCAAGCAACAATCGATCTTATTAACTGGGAGCCCAAGCCCACGCAACAACTTCTTCGTTGAGTAAAAACTGTCTGCTACAACATTATCATTTGGCAAAATTTCTTTGATTAACCCAGCTACAGAATTGAACGCCTTTTCTGATAATCGATGTTCTGCCTTAATATTCAACAACCGAGCAGCCGTAGACAACTGGGAATGACCCTCACAACCAGGATACAATTCTTGATTTGCAGCACGCAACATATCATAAAATTGTTGTGCATCTGGATTTGGTTCTTCCATAAATGTATTCTGATTGAATTCATTACCCGATGCATTCATCACCATTTCTTCATATGTGTTTAAATTCACAAATGGTTCATCACGGGAATTGACACTTGTTGGCTTGTAACAGCTGCTGGAATTTCCTCTGGTTCACCATGACAGTACCAAACATCGTAATCAGGAACAAACCCCTTTTTACACAAATGCACCTTAACAGTTTCATCTCTGTAGGCTTTATTCTGACACCTGTGGCTTTATTCTGACACCTGTGAAGTTGCATGGGCACCTAATCCTAGGCCCATCCATCCATTCAGGTTGGCTACATGCAAATGCGATAAATTCTTCCAATCCATTCAGAAAATCTGGATTAAGCAAGCCATCTTTTATCCTTGCATACATCCACGAGCGAGCCCCGCTCATTTTTGACCGACTTATACAATTTCTGGTAAACCATTAAAGGAAACCACATTATAAAACTATATTAGCATTACTAAATATATAACTAAATTATTTCTTTTACACAACTAAGGTTAATAACAACCATTTAAATCATTTATAACTAAACCAATTTTTTTTAGACAACTAAGGTCCCTACCCTGCAAGGCCCGCCACGGCTACGATCCTTGGCGTGCTAGCAAGGACCGAGGCACAGGTTCATGCCAGGCTAATGCTAGGGCTTGAGTTCGGGTCGGGCCGCAAGGCGGTCCGTTTAATCATGAGACTTCACAAGCATTCAAGTGTCCTAAATTAATTCCACCTTCACTCCATGTCTAAAAGGTAAGGCCCTATCCCATTCAAGAATATTTTTGTGATATGTTATTCTGCTATTAATTATCATCGATCGGTTACGTTGAAATTTCAGCAGCATTTCCCCATATGTTCTCCTAAATGTGTGGCATATATGCCACACTAGGAGAACGTATGAGCAAATACAAACCGCAATCTCACCAACGATGATTAATAGCAGACTAACATATCGCAAAAAATATTCTCAAACTGTCCACCAGGACAATTTGAGAATTTGCAAGACTAAGTCTTACAAATTCTCAAACGGGTCTAAAGGTTATAGTGCTGTGATTAATAATATGGAAATCCGAAGACAATCGAACTTATGCTTGTTATTCTTAACTTCTTGTCAATTATACATATATAGGAATAGTGTTCTATATATATAGTCACTGACTTCTTAAGATTATTATGTCGAATATAAATGTTTGTGAAGACTAAAATATAAATCATTGAAACTACTAATTTGTTGCTGAAATTAAATAAAATACAACAAGACTTTCATTCTAGCATTACATAATTTAATGCATCATTCAATTTGAAGCAGAATGTAAATAATCAAGACATAAAAATTGTAAATAACTACAAATGCACAAAATTATTGCATAAATATTTTTTTTTTTTGCCTGGCCACCGTGGCCAGGCCACGGCCATGGCCGTGGAAGATAAATTTTCCCGACCACCGTAACATACATGTTTTTTTTTTATCCTGACCACCGGTGTCGTGGCCGGCTTCTCCGGCCGGGCTACAGCCGTGGCCGGAGAAGATAAAGGGGGGGTTTTCCCCACCCCCTGTAAAAGACTTTTTTTATTTTTTTTGTGGCCTGGCCACCGTGGCCAGGCCACGGCCGGCCATGGTGTGGCCAGGCCACGGTGGCCATGGTAGCGGCCGTGGCCGGAGAAGGTCAAGGGAGGGGGGGGGCCTGTAACAGCCTTTTTTTTTTTTACTGTGGCCTGGCCACCGTGGCCAGGCCACTGCCGGCCACAGCGACCATGGCCAGAGAAGAGAAAATGGGGGGGGGGTTTCCCCACCCCTGTAACATCCAACAAATTTTTTTTTTTACTGTGGCCTAGCCACCGTGGCCAGGCCACTGTCGGCCACGGCAGCGGCCGTGGCCGGAGAAGAGAAAATGAGGGGGGGGTTTCCCCATCCCCCCTGTTACAAATTTTTTTTTTTTTGACTGTGGCCAGGCCACTACTGGCCACGGCAGCGGCCGTGGCCGGAGAAGACAAAATGGGGGGGGGGTTTCCCCACCCCCCCCCCTGTTACAAATTTTTTTTTTTGACTGTGGCCTGGCCACCGTGGCAAGGCCACTGCCGGCCATGGCAGCGGCCGTGGCCGGAGAAGACAAAATGGGGGGGGGTTTCCCCACCCCCCTGTTACAATTGTTTTTTTTTTTTTGACTGTGGCCTGGCCACCATGGCCAGGCCACTGCCGACCACGGCAGCGGCCGTGGCCGAGAAGACAAAATGGGGGGGGGGGGTTTCCCCACCCCCCTGTTACAATTTTTTTTTTTTGACTGTGGCCTGGCCACCGTGGCCAGGCCACTGCCGGCCACGGCAGCGGCCGTGGCCGGAGAAGACAAAATGGGGGGGGGGGGTTTCCCCACCCCGCCTGTTACAAAATTTTTTTTTTTTTTTGACTGTGGCCTGGCCACCGTGGCCAGGCCACTACCGGCCACGACAGCGGCCGTGGCCGGAGAAGACAAAATGGGGGGGTTTCCCCACACCCCCTGTTACAAGAAATTTTTTTTTTTTTTACTGTGGCCTGGCCACCGTGGCCAGGCCAGTGCCAGCCATGGTAGCGGCCGTGGCCGAAGGAAAATTTTTACAAAAAAAAAAATTTGGAATAGGGTGGGGGGCTTACCTCGGTCGAGAGGAGACGCCAGAGTTGGAGGAGACCGCCGGGGAGCCGGAGCACCGGAGGGGGGGAGCCGAAGCAGCGAACGGTGGGAGCCGGAGAGGTTTTGGGGAGGGCGGCGGCTAGGTCAAGATGGGGAAGAAGAAGAGAAGGCCGGCCGACTTTATATATGAGTGATTAGCGACGCAAATTTGCATCGCTAATCGGTCGCAATTTTTTTTTTAATTTATTATGTATTAGCGATGCATTATTTGCGTCGCTAATCGGTCGCAATTTTTTTTTAAATTTATTATGTATTAGCGACGCAACAATGCGTCGCTAATCCATCGTTAATTTGGCCTTATTATATTTTTATGAAAAAGGTAGCGACGCAATTAATTGTGTCGCTAATGCGTCGCTAACTTGGCGCCAATGTCCGACAAAAAAATTATTTTTATTTTCTAGAAATTGCATCGCTAAGGCGTCGCAAATTTTTTTAATATTTTTAAATGATTAAAATAATAATTTTTGACAATAATTGCGACGCATACAGTGTGTCGCAAAAATTTTTCTAACTATTTCATTACATATATTTATCCAAAAAACATTGCGACGCAACAAATGCGTCGCAATATTATATATGTTTTATTTATTTATTTTTTAAATATTTATAAATGATAAAAATTATAATTTATGATAATAATTGCGATGCATAAATTGCGTCGCAATATTTTTTTTTACTTTTCGTTACATCTATTTATAAAAAATATAGCGATGCAACGAATGCATCGCAATATTATATTTATTTTATTTATTATTACTGATAAAAAATATATTACTAAAAACTATTGCGACGCATTAGTTACGTCAATATTTGTTTATTATTTTCTTTAAAAATGCATCGCTACGGCATCGCAATAATTTTTTAATATTTATAAATGATAATATTTATAATTTATGATAATAATTGCGACGCACAAATTGCGTCGCAATATTTTTTTTAAACTTTTTCATTACATATATTTATAGAAAAAACATTGCGATGCAACTAATGCATCGTAATATTATATTTCTTTTATTTATTAATAATTATAAAAATTATATTTACTAAAAATAATTACGATGCATACATTGCGTCGCAATATTTGTTTATTTTTTTCTTCGAAAATGCATCGCTACGGCGTCGCAATAATTTTTTAATATTTATAAATGATAATATTTATAATTTATGATAATAATTGCGACGCACAAATTGCATCGCAATATTTTTTTAAACTTTTCATTACATATATTTATAGAAAAAACATTGCGATGCAACTAATGCGTCGCAATATTATATTTCTTTTATTTATTAATACTGATAAAAATTATATTTACTAAAAATAATTGCGACGCATACATTGCGTCGCAATATTTGTTTATTTTTTTCTTCGAAAATGCATCGCTACGACGTTGCAATAATTTTTTAATATTTATAAATGATAATATTTATAATTTATGATAATTGCGACGCAAAAATTACGTCGCAATATTTTTTTAATACTTTTTATTACATATATTTATAGAAAAAACATTGCAACGCAACTAATGCGTCTCAATATTATATTTCTTTTATTTATTATTACTGATAAAAATTATATTTACTAAAATAATTACGATGCATACATTGCGTCGCAATATTTGTTTATTTTTTTCTTCAAAAATGCGTCGCTACGGTGTCGCAATATTTGTTTAATATTTTTTTAAAACTTTTTCATTACTTTTTTTTAATAATTATAAACGATCCGACGGTTGCGATCGATCCAAGCCATGATCGATCCTGGTCGGCGTCGACCTATCTCAGATCGTCACGATCGATCGGATCGGCGACGATCCGACGGTTACGATCGATCGAAGCCATGATCGATCCCGGTCGGCGATGATCCGACGGTTGTGATCGATCCAAGCCATGATCGATCCTGGTCGGCGATGATCCGACGGTTGCGATCGATCCAAGCCATGATCAATCCCGGTCGGCGACGACCTATCTCGGACCGTGGCGATCGATCGGATCGGTGACGATCTGATGGTTATGATCGATCGAAGCCATGATCGATCCCGGTCGGCGATGATCGATGGTTGCGATCGATCGAAGCATGACCGATCCTGGTCGGTGATGATTCGACGGTTGCGATCGATCCAAGCCATGATCGATCCTGGTCGGCGACGATCCGACGGTTGCGATCGATCCAAGCCATGATCGATCCCGGTTGGCGACGACCTATCTCGGACCGTGGCGATCGATCGGATCGGCGATGATCCGACAGTTATGATCGATCCAAGCCATGATCGATCCCGGTCAGCGATGATCCGACGGTTGCGATCGATCCAAGCCATGATCGATCCCGTCGACGACGATCCGACGGTTGCGATCGATCCAAGCCATGGATCGATCCCAGTCGGCGATGATCCGACGGTTGCGATCGATCCAAGCCATGATCGATCCCGGTCGGCGACGACCTCTCTCGGACCGTGGCAATCGATCGGATCGGCGACGATCCGACGGTTGCGATCAATCCAAGCCATGATCGATCCCGATCGGTGAGTATGCGATGGTTGCGATCGATCCAAGCCATGATCGATCCCGATCGGCGACGATCCGATGGTTGCGATCAATCCAAGCCTGATCGATCTCGGTCGGCGACGACCTATCTCGGACCGTGGTGATCGATCGGATCGGTGACGATCCAACGGTTGCGATCGATCCAAGCCATGATCGATCCCGATCGGCGATGATCCGACGGTTGCGATCGATCCAAGCCATGATCGATCCCGGTCGGCGACGACCTATCTCGAACTGTGGCGATCGATCGGATCGGCGATGATCCGACGGTTGCAATCGATCCAAGCCATGATCGATCCCGGTCGGCGAGTATCCGATGGTTGTGATCGATCCAAGCCATGATCGATCCCGGTCGGCGATGATCCGATGGTTGCGATCGATCCAAACCATGATCGATCCCGATCGGCGTCAACCTATCTCGGACCGTCGCGACCGATCGGATCGGCGACGATCCGACGGTTGCGATCGATCGAAGCCATGATCGATCCCGGTCGGCGATGATCCGACGGTTGCGATCGATCCAAGCCATGATCGATCCTGATCGGCAATGATCCGACGGTTACGATCGATCCAAGCCAGCATCGATCCCGTCGACGACAACCTATCTCGGACCGTGGCGATTGATCGGATCGGCGACGATCCAACGGATCGATCGACGATCGATCGATCGCGATCGATCGATGATCGATCCCGGTCGGCGATGATCCGACGGTTGCGATCGATCCAAGCCATGATCGATCCTGGTCGGCGACGATCCGACGGTTGCGATCGATCCAAGCCATGATCGATCCTGGTCGGCGATGACCTATCTTGGACCATGGTGATCGATCGGATCGGCGACGATCCGACGGTTACGATCGATCCAAGCCATGATCGATCTCGATGGCGATGATCCAATGGTTGCGATTGATCGAAGCCATGACCGATCCCGGTCGGCAATGATCCAACGGTTGCGATCGATCCAAGCCATGATATCCCGATCGGCGACGATCCGACGGTTGCGATCGATCCAAGCCATGATCGATCCCGATCGGTGACGACCTATCTCGGACCGTGGTGATCGATCGGATCGGCGACGATCCGACGGTTGCGATCGATCGAAGCCATGATCGATCCCGATCGGCGATGATCCAACGGTTGCGATCGATCCAAGCCATGATCGATCCCGATCAGCGATGATCCGACGGTTGCGATCGATCTAAGCCATGATCGATCCGATCGATGATGACCTCTCTCGGACCGTGGCGATCGATCGGATCAGCGACGATCCGACGGTTGCGATCGATCAAGCCATGATCGATCCCGATCGGCGATGATCCGACGGTTGCGATCGATCCAAGCCATGATCGATCCCGGTCGGCGACGATCCGACGGTTGCGATCGATCCAAGCCATGATCGATCTCGGTTGGCGATGACCTATCTTGGACTATGGCGATCGATCGGATCGCGACGATCCGACGGTTGCGATCGATCGAAGCCATGATCGATCTCGATCGGCGATGATCCGACGGTTGCGATCGATCCAAGCCATGATCGATCCTGATCGGCGACGACCGATCTCGGACCGTCGTGATCGATCGGATCGGTGACGATCGAGGGTTGCGATCGATCGAAGCTATGATTGATCCCGGTCGGCGACTACCGATCTCGGACTGTCGCGATCGATCGGATCGGTGACGATCCAATGGTTGCGATCGATCGAAGCCATGATCGATCTCGATCGGCGATGATCCGACGGTTGCCATCGATCCAAGCCATGATCGATCCCAATCGGCGACGACCGATCTCGGACCGTCGCGATCGATCCGATCGGCGACGACCCGACGGTTGCGATCATCGAAGCCATGATCGATCACGGTCGACGACGATCGATCTCGGACATTATTAATTTTTAATTATATTTTCTAATTTATTGCGTCGCTAATACCTTGCTAATTTGGCATTATGAATTTCTTTTAAAATATTGCGACGCATTAATTTATGTCGTTAAATAAAAATTTTTTATATTACTTTACTATTTATTGCATCGCTATTACGTCGCTAATTAACATATTTATTTTTAACAAAACATTGCGATGCACTGGATTGCATCGTAATATTTTTATTTCATAATATATTTTTAAAATAAATTTTATTTAAATTAATTGCGATGCAATTATTGCATCGCTAAATTTAAAAATAATTTTTATATTTTTCTGGTTTATTGCGTCGCTAATGCATCGCTATTTTAAATAATTAAGTTTTTAAAAACATTGCGATGCACTGTTTTGCATCATAATATTTTTTTTCCATATTAATATTTATAAAAATTAATTTCATTTAAAATAATTGCGACGCAATTAGTGCATCACTAAATTAAAATTAATTTTTATAATTTTTTGGTCTATTGCATCGCTAATGCATCGCTATTTAAAATTATTATATTTTTCAAATATATTGCGACGCACTGAGCTGCATCGCAATATTTTTATTTCATAATTATATTTTATAAAAATTAATTTTTTATTAATATTTGATGCAATTTTTGAATCGCTATATTAAATATATTTTTCTCATTTTATGTTTATTGCATCGCTAATGCGTCGCTATTTAACATAATTAATTTTTTTAAAAACATTGCAACGTACTTAGCTACGTCGCAATATTTTATTCTTTAATAATATTTAAAAAATATATATTTTATAAATATTATGATATTTTTGCATCGCTAAATTTAAAAATTAATTTTTTTTAATTTTATGGTTTATTGAGTCGCTAATGCGCCGCTATTTGCGTCACAATGTTTTTTTGATGCGGAGGCGTCAATGTAGTCGCAATTTTATTTTGCGTCGCATTTTATTTCATTATTTCTTGTAGTGATAAATAAGGCATTGAACTCTTTGAACATAGCTTGACTCTATTTAGGGTCACAGATGGCTTGAGAAAAAATATGATGGTTCAAAAGAGAAAGAAAGAGGATGCTTAATTAGTAGCGGTAAAGGTTTTCTTGAGTATAAAAATATTATTTTATGAACTATTTATCGTGGGTGAATTTTAGTATGGGGAGGAAGAGGGGGAGGGGATAAAGAAAAGAGAAATTAAGAAGAAGGAAGTGATAAATATTCATGTGAATGAAGAGAGGAAAAAGGAGACATACCTAGCAATAAAGAAAAAATTGAAGGAGAGTTTAGGAACATACTTAAGAATGGATTGAATAAATGATAACGATGCCTCAACAAAAAAATTTAGTCTCGATGGAAGAGATAGGAGCTAAGGACAGTGTTGGTGAAACTAGTAGTGAAAAATGAATTGAATCATTAGTAGCAATAAGCCAATTAGATGTATTAGAAACAATGGCCTAGGGGGAAGATGTGCTCAGCAAAGAAAATATGACGAGGGAAGAAGAATCTGTGAGGAGAGGGATTTGAGAAAGGGAATATCCAAGGAAAATGCAAACCCTAGAGTGTGGAGTTAGTTTCATATAAATGAAGCAAGATTGAAGAAAAATGCTTCTTTTATTAATTCAAAAAATTAAAAGTATAATATGAAAATCCAAAATATATTATGAGGTTGTAATTTTAGTATAATGTATACAAGAGAATTAAAATTACAGCTAATATATTTAAACATGTCCGTGATTGATAGGAGTAAGGATCTTCTATCGTTAATCTCTAATACGATCCATGAACATTCTGAATGTGATAATCTTATCCGGATTGTTGTGTAGAGACACTTAGTGGAGGTATTATATATAATAAGATTATATAGGACAAGGACCGACATAATTTGAATCTTTATTTAAGATCGTTATAAAGAATTCAATTTATGTCACAAGATGATCATATGTAAATCAACCTTAATCCTGATTTAATCACAGGCTCCTTGATTGTTCTATTGGATCTTTTGATTTGTTTGTTAAAGCTCATTTGATGTTGGGCCCAATACTTACATCTTGGAGGTTTAATAACATGTTGGGCTGGGAATGTGATTTAAAGATATGAAATTCATGGCTTTTGAAAAGAAGCTTAAAATTAGTTCCCTTAAGTGATGATTATGGGGCTAAATAGTTATGCGCAATTTATGATTCGATCATAAATTAACTGTTTAACTAGTTAATCAATGGTACTTAAGGAATAAGAGAAAATTGGAGGGGTATAACGGTTATTACACTTAGCTCTAATTGTGAACTAATTATGGAGGGTTGAATTACATGCACTTATTATATCAGTGGACAACTCAAGTTTTTCGAGTAAAATTAATCTGTAATTTTCAAGAGTGCAGTCTCAAGTTTTTAGTGGAATAACTTCGAGATTAATAAACTGAATAAATAATTAAAGAGTTTTAATTGAGTTTATTCAAGTTTATTGGAGCTTGAAATTATGGGTCCATGGTCCCCACACCGTCTTAGGTTAATCGCATCGAATATCTTGGATTGAATGATTAATGTGATTAATTATTTATTTTTCTCACTTTATAATAAAGAGTTTATTTTGAAGATAAATAATCAATTTGATTGATTATTTTTCTTACATTTATTTTGATACAATAAATTAGTTATTGGACAAAATAAAAATATGTTTAGACACATTGTTCATATAATAATTGATATGAATGGTTGCATATAAGTGTTATTGTGGAACATCACACAAGAAAATTTTGCTCTTGTAAGTGGCCCATATTATGAGTTGATGGAGAGAAAAATTTTATTTATTTTTGATATTTTTGATAATGTGATTATTAAGAATATTAAAAATAAAATAATAAATTTATTTTATTAAATATTATATTTAATTTAGATATTATTTGTAAATTAGTTGCAAATAAGAAAACAACTTTTTCTTTGATATGATCAAGGAGTTGACGTGCATGTGAGAATTGTTCCCATGCGGTCAAAATAGGGTGTAAAAGATAAACGTTATCTAAATTAAATATTGTAACAGATGAACATTATCTAAATTAAATTTCTGATTCACCTCGAGCCTAAAAAAGTGGCATAAGGTGGACTTTCAGATGAGTAAGGAAAAAGAAAAAGATGAACAAAAAGTTTCTTTCATCCTTTTTCTCTCTTATTTCATGTGCACCAGAACTGTGAGAAATATAGAAAAATCAAGAGTGAGCCTACTCTCATAATTCGATACCGATCCTGAGAAAGGTGAGGAAGGCTCTAGTTTTGTTTTAATTTTGTAGGTATTTTATGGAGTACCTTGGCCCGTAAACTCTACCGTGGGATTCTTCATCCATAGTTTCGAATCCGGTAGTAGGGCGTGTCTGTTCCTTCGAGACCTCAACATATCGATATGGTTTTTATGTTTAGAAAAATTATATGATAATTTTTCCTTTTCATATGACAATGTTAATATTATGCATGTTAAACGGTCCGCATGCTTCAGCTACACATATATATGATGATATATATATAATTTTTTTTGAAAACCAACAACTGGTATCAAAGCAGTCATGCACTAATATTAATATTGTCATAATTAATGTCAATATGTGATAATTTGACATGTTTTATAATAATTGATATTAGGCATGCATGTTATGGATGGGTATGCATAAATATTTGATATTTGGTATGCATAAATATTTGATATATGGTATGCATAAATATTTGATATTTGGTATGCATAAATATTTGATATTTAGTATTTATTTTTACCGTGAACTGTTTGCTTAAAAGTTGAGCATGGGATATAGATCCCAAGAATTGTAGGCATGGGATTTATCATGTTCTTGGTTTCTATCGTGTTCAACCCAGGGGTGATCCAAGAGGGAGGCTACTGGTAGTACCTCAGATCTCTTTACCAACGGACGTATGGTAGGGATATTAGGCACGCACCGCAAGGGAGGCTGATGGTAGTACCTTGGTGCGTTTGACCCAACTATCTGCAATTCGGAGAGCACAATAGGCTGCTAAGAAATATTTATGATTTAATTAATTACCACATTGGGAATTAATTTTTGAAACCAAAAGGATCGGCGATTTGATCACAGATTTTATCACATCAAAATCCAAATTGGTTTGTGTTGTATGTGAAGAAAATCATTATAAAAATCCCAAATGGTTTGGGACAAATCCCAAACTTGTTTTTGAAGCAAATTGGGCCTAAGCCCACTCCAAACAGTTAGGCCATAAGATGGCCCATGATCATTAAAATAAAATAATTTATTTGATGAGTTAATTTTATCATGCCATATAAAAAATTAGAAATATCCATCCTATGCATCATAAAACTATTGATTAGGACTATTTGACTAATCATGATTATGCCTATTTATAGGGTCTTAGTTAATGAACAAAGACAATAATATTATAATTCTAAATATATTTAAAAGGGTTTTTAAATGGGTAGTTTGGAATTATAATATTAAGAATTTGATTCTTAAATAAAATTATGAAATTAAAAATAGTCTTAGGTTAAGTTAATATATGATATTAATTTAATAATGAGATTATTAAATCTAAGACTAATCTATTTAATTTCATAAATAACAAGAATATGATTCTTTATATAGAAATCAATTTCAAAAGTTAATATGTGATATTAAATTTTAATAATATGATTATTAATTTTTTTTGATATTAATTTCTAAAAAGATAATAGTTATCTTAAAATATTTACAAGAATTCGATTCTTGAGAGAATTAAATTCATAGATTAAATCTACGTGAGATGATAAGATTTAAAGGTTATTAAATTTAATTCACAAAGATAAAAGGTAGATAAAAGATTATCTTTATATAATAAAATACAATCCCACTTTAATAATGAGTAATTAATAAATTTGTTGGTCTCTACCATTGGTTTAGCACCGTAAGAGTTGAACGGCGCCTCGAGGTACTTTGATTTCGTCCCCCTACGGGTGGTGTCCGTTCAATTCAATAACAAGGCTAGATCTCTTAGGATATAATTTCTAGATGTATTTCAAGCCTGACCTACCCTATGGCGACATGCTTGGGTTAAGTCTAGAAATTTGAAATGGTGGGTCTTACTCATAAAGATATGAGATCAAATGTGTTGATTATATCTTTGACCAAGCCTTTTCTAATTCGGTAGTTAATAAGTGTGGAAATAAGAGTTATTTTGGAAACATACTTATTAATCAAGAAGAGTCTCGGTTTAACTAAGTGTGCAAGCTGACCTACCCTACGGTAGCAGACTTGTACATGGCTAGTTGAATTATCGAGGGAATAGAATATGGGTTTTTTCTTGTATTTTCCCTAAATTGTTCAATTATTTTTTGAAATTTCTATTCCAAAAACTTATAAACATTCATCTTGACTAATTTTTCAGAAAATGACTTTGAACAATCCCATTACTTCTCTGCTTTCGAGTAATACCCTAACTAAAGAAAACTATCCTAAATGGAAATCTGATCTTGACAATATTTTGACTAATGAGAATATCAAATTTGGTATCACTGAGCCAACCCTTGCTGCTGATCGTAATGTTAGAGAACATTATGACAAGTGGCAAGTTGCCACCAACCAAATTAAAGAGAAGAAAAATAGTAAATGTGATTTACTTATACTTGAAGCTTGTCTAGTTGAGGTTGATACCTCCTCCTGGATAATTGATTCAGGGGCAACAAATCATGTTTATTGACAATGATTGGTGCTTGATCAAAGATGCCAAAGGAAGAGATTTATTCAAAGTAAAAATGAGAGAAAAAAGTTTTGCTTTAAATCTAATGGAGGAGCAGATAGCATTTTTTAGCATAATAAGTGGCTGCAGAACTGAGTGGCTTGAAGGATCTATGGTAAGTAGTGATCAAGGCAAAGATCATGAAGCTTCTGTTTCCCAAATATCTTTTGTAGATAGAAATAAGAAAGACCAGAAAGTTGGCAACGCTATATGTGAGGAAGAAACAGAGGAGATAGAATCCTTGTCTGTTAATGATGCTATAATCAAGCAAACATATTGTATTATAAAAGATCCAGACCTAGCTGATCCAGAAGTAGAGTTAAACAAACCAGATTTTAATCATGCTAATGATGAACCAGTGAACAGTGGACAATTTGTGATAGCAGAATCAAAAGTAGGCTTGGCTAACAATGTTGTTCATGCAGAAGCACTAAGTGCAGATAAACATTTTGCTAATCAAAATGTACATAACAGATTAGATATTATTTAAGTAGATGGAGGTTTGATTTTGGATGTCACGACTATGGAATCAGAAAGCAAAAGAACCCAGCTAGTTGATGAGAATACCAGGGACAAAGAAGATACTACTATGTCAAATTCATACTTAGTCTTAGAATCACAGTTTTTAGGGATGGGTCCACTTGGTGCGCACACCTAAATGACAAGTTCACTTGGTGAAAAGTTAATGAACAAAAGATATTCTGTTCTAAAAGATTCAAAAGCGACTATTGTTTTTGGTTTGCCAATCCTTCGGAGCTATCTAAAATTTAGACTATTGTATCTCAATAAAAGAAAATTCTAAGAAGCAAATTAAACCTTTACAACTACTAAGGCAAGGAGGAGTGTTGAAAACGAGCTTTAGGTTACAAAAATATGGCAGAATAATTGGTCAACAACCAAATCTTTAAGATATAATATATCAACAACCAAATCTTTAGGATATAATCTTTAACAATCAGATCATTAGGATTTTTTTGTGCATATTTTTGATATGGCTTGATCTCAAGAATCAAAGCTTGATATTAGGAATCTATTAGTTATGACTCTGAATTTGTTTTTATATGCTTTCTGTTATATTTTAGCTCTATATAAAGAGCAATATGGTGAATAAATTTATGGTGTACTTAAATACAAAGTTCTCTTTTTCTTTTTTCTTTTTTGTCAAATACTTTTCTATTTTCTTCCTTACAAACCAACGATAGCTAAGTCAGGATTATATAGTTTTGATTTTTGCTATACAACAACAATATGTATGTGTGCATGATTATTTATGATGATTATATATATATATATATAATCATATCATCATATATATGTGTAGCGGAAGCATGCGGACCGTTTAACATGCATAATATTAACATTGTCATATGAAAAGGAAAAATTATCATAAAATTTTTCTAAACATAAAAACCATACCGATATGTTGAGGTCTCGAAGGAACAGACGCGTCCTACTACCGGATTCGAAGCTATGGATGAAGAATCCCAAGGTAGAGTTTACAGGCCAAGGTACTCCATAAAATATCTACAAAATTAAAATGAAACCAGAGCCTTTCTCACCTTTCTCAGGATCGGTATCAAATTATGAGAGTGGGCTCACTCTTGATTTTTCTATATTTCTCACAGTTCTGGTGCACATGAAATAAGGGAGAAAAAGGATGAAAGAAACTTTTCATTCATCTTTTTCTTTTTCCTTACTCATCTGAAAGTCCACCTTATGCCACTTTTTTAGCTCGAGGTGAATCAGAAATTTAATTTAGATAACGTTCATCTGTTACAACATTTAACATTTAATTTAGATAACGTTTATCTTTACAACATTTAGATAGCATTTACAATATTTGATATAGATAACGTTTATCTTTTACACCCTATTTTGACCGATGGGAACAATTCTCACATGCACGTCAACTCCTTGATCATATCAAAGAAAAAGTTGTTTTCTTATTTGCAACTAATTTACAAATAATATCTAAATTAAATATAATATCTAATAAATCAAATTTATTATTTTATTTTTAATATTCTTAATAATCACATTATAAAAAATATCAAAAATAAATAAAATTTTTCTCTCTCCATCAACTCATAATATGCGTCACTTACAAGAGCAAAATTCTCTTGTGTGATGTTCCACAATAATACTTATGTGCAACCATTCATATCAATTATTATATGAACAATGTGTCTAAACACATTTTTATTTTGTCCAATAACTAATTTATTGTATCAAAGTAAATGTAAGAAAAATAATCAATCAAATTGATTATTTATCTTCATAATAAACTCTTTATCATAAAAAGAAAAAATAAATAATTAATCACATTAATAATTCAATCCAAGAGTATTCGATGCGATTAACCTAAGACGGTGTGGGGACCATGGACCAATAATTTCAAGCTCCAATAAAGTTGAATAAACTCAATTAAAACTCTTTAATTATTTATTCAGTTTATTAATCTCGAAGTTATTCCACTAAAAACTTGAGACTGCACTCTTGAAAATTACATATTAATTTTACTCGAAAACTTGAGTTGTCCACTGATATAATCACTACATGTAATTCAACCCTCCATAATTAGTTCATAATTAGAGCTAGGAGTAATAACTATTATACCCCTCCAATTTTCTCTTATTCCTTAAGTACCATTGATTAACTAGTTAAACAGTTAATTTATGATCGAATCATAAATTGCGCGCATAACTATTTAGCCCCATAATCAACACTTAAGGGAACTAATTTTAAGCTTCTTTTCAAAAGCAATTGATTCCATATCTTTAAATCACATTCCCAGCGTGTTATTAAACCTCCAAGATGTAAGTATTGGGCCCAACATCAAATGAGCTTTAACAAACAAATCAAAAGATCCAATAGCACAATCAAGGAGTCTGTGATTAAATCAGGATTAAGGTTGATTTACATATGATCATCTTGTGACATAAATTGAATCTTTATAACGGTCTTAAATAAAGATTCAAATTTTGTCGGTCTTTATCCTATATAATCTTATTATATATAATACCTCCACTAAGTATCTCTACACAACAATCCGGATAAGATTATCACATTCAGAATATTCATGGACCGTATTAGAGATTAGCGATAGAAGATCCTTACTCCTATCAATCATGGATATGTTTAAATATATTAGCTGTAATTTTAATCCTCTTGTATACATTATACTAAAATTACAACCTCATAATATATTTTAGATTTTCATATAAACATTCATCTTTCATAAAAATGAAGCAAGATTGAAGAAAAATGCTTCTTTTATTAATTCAGAAAATCGAAAGTATAAATACATTTGATTTCAAGGGCACTGTTCCCAACAACAACCCCTCATAATTTTGAAATATTGCACTTTCAGAATGATTAATAATCCTTGCATATTTGTATATATTAGTTTATATATTAGTACACATATAACAAGAGGACTGTAGCTTTTATAACTACATATCTGTAGCAATCATCTCTTTAGCCAATATTTGCAAGTTTGCAATACCATCCGCTCTTTAGTGATGTTATCAGAGTTGCCTGATGTAATTTCTACAATACAATTATTTTCATAGAGGTGAGGATTGATGAAAACCATATATTGTGGCTGAAAGGATATGTTGCTAAATATTGCATGATAGAGGAAAGGCTTAAACTAGTCTGATAAAAAGCATCATCCATTACATTATAGAGACAATGGAATTTAAAATAAAAAAGAGTTTGGCTATGCTTTTCTAGTTCATTATTGTTAATGTATCTTTTAAATTTTATTTATGTAGTTGTCAAAGGTCAATCATGAAAAGGGTGAATTTAAAAGATGATGCTTCAGACCATAAAATTGTGTTGATTTATTGGTATTCATTAATCTTTGCCATTTAACTTTTTAAACATCAATATCAGCTATTGAAATTGTTAGAATTGAACCATATGATGCCGACTAATTTGATAATTTGAGTTTTTCCCTTGGACTCCTACCTTAAGAAAGTTAATGCTCCTTTAAATAATGTTTGTCTATCTTTTTTCTCATGGGAAAGGAAATCTTCTTGTAGAGAAATGGGCATGTTGGTGAGTGAAAGATAAGGCATAGCTTTATCAATTGAATGATAGATATAATGGAGCTACTTGAAGAAGGGAATACCCTGCTAAATGTTGTATATTATCCAATGTGCTTCTAAGATTCTAAACAAAAGCTATCTTAGATGTTACAAATGGATTATATTAACTTTGTTCATACTAATCTTTCTTAAACAATATTTACATCACCATCATGTCTTGAAAAGATTAGATTGATTGTATATGTTATTGGACAATAAGATGACTGAGTTCATCGAAGGTTAGAAGATTGAAAGCCATGCTTAATAATATGAACTTAGAAACTCGAGTAGTTTTATAATCTAATTAATTTCTATGTTAAATTCTAAATAGAAGGCCTTAGCTTTGAATCATTAGCAAATAATTAAGAATGGAGATCATTAGCAAGGTTCTTCAACTTAGGTCTTTATTATATGATAAAATAAGTTCAGTGGTTAGGAATTAAGGATGAGAGTTTGAAGCAAAATTATAATAAATAAGTTTTCTTTTTTATTTTCCTTGCAATTTTATGGAGGTCATCAATGGTGAGGTATGGGTAGAAAGCAAAGGTGGATGTACCAATTAAGAGAAAGGCAGTGGAAGGAGAAGACAAAGAAAAAGAAATCTCTAATAAGAATAAGATAAGCTTACAACCACCCATGACTTTAACTAATATCTACTCCCAAAGTTGTTACTTTTTAGTGGCAGTTTTGAGTAGGGTGCCTATTAATGCAATCTGCAGCTAAACTAGCCAATACAATATAAAAATATCTTAAGTGATTATATGCTTGGCATAAATAAGATTATGTTATAAGCAAGTCAATTTGAGAAATTTGTTTGTTAAATTAGTTGAGTAAGGGTTTGAAGTCCACACTTATCTAGCCCAATATAATTTATTTAATTATTTCATTAGGTTGATGTGACTACTAGCCTAATCCATCTAAAATCTACTTAACTAATAAAAAATAAAGCTAAAGGTTTGATATTTTTAGAATAGAAATTTTAATCAGCAACCCAACTTGCCAACACAATGCGAATACCAACCTAAGATAATTGGATTACCCTAATTTATTATCTATATTAAATTGAAATGACATATTATGTTAGACCCAAGCCATGTCATTTATTAAACAAGTTATACATATCATTCAACATAGACACCTTGATTTTTGTAATTCTTATTTATCAAGTGGCTATCAACTCAATCTATATCTTCTTACCAAAGCACCAAACCCTCCCTAAACCCAACAACCCATTCATTAATAATTCTCTAAATTCACCTAATCTTCTCCTATTTTATTTGCTTTTGACCTTTTTTTCTAATTAAGAATCTCTTAGAGATTCTTGACCCATTTCTAAACCTATTTAATTATCGACTAACAAATAAAAAACTTACCCCAAATTATGTATGCACACTTTTACCCATGTCGTAAGTCAACACTTGTTCATAAGTAAACTTCAATAGATCCCCAACATATCTCCTATTTTAGTCAACACTTGCACCTATGGACCCTCATAATTAAGCACATACCCTAGCTACCTACTTAAACATGCATGCTAACACTTGTTATCGACACCCTTTATTTTTTATTGGCATTTGTGCATGGATATTGTAGGAACACATGACACTATAAGATTTATCCATCTCGCTATATTCTGGAAGGTATAATTCTAGACATTCAGTTTTTTTGTTCGATCCTAAATATCCAAACTAATGCGAAGTTGCAAACCAACAAATATAACTTCCTTTAAACTTCATAAGATATCTGATCTAACCTAGTCAATCTAAATCAACCAATCATTTGATGCCTCAATGCAACTCTTGATACTTAGATCTAGGACATTCTTTATAGCATTTAATCACAATCCTTCATCCACTCACACTCCTTTATAATACTTTCCCATACCTAGCCAAATCAGAGGAAAATAGCTAAATCTAGGGACATTCTATCATTTTGGAAACCCTAAGTACTTTATATTCTTCTTCCTCCCATTCTATCTAAGCATGGCTTAATGTAATCCTCTATCAACTTAAGGCCACCACTATATCCAAGCTAGTTTCAACATAATTAACATTCTTACTCATTTTTAGATTAAGAAATAAACACTTGTGCAATAAAGTAAAATATTACAATATAAATTTCAAGATGAAAATAGATTTATCAAAACTTCAGATCATTATTAGCAAATCATCTAGCACAAAACATAAAAATACTCTAATTAAAAACGGTGAGAATATACATGTAACAAATATATATATATATATATATATATATATATATATATATATATATATATACATATATATATGTTGAGCAAAAGAATATGTGAAGACTTATAGTGAATGAAATAAATCGAAAAAATATTTCATCCAAAATGATGAATTAAAGGTTACCGTAAACTGATGCTCAAATTGTTGTTGATCATCACCAAGTCTTGTATGTACATTCCTGCATTTTTCAATATTTAAAACTAGGCGATTGGCTTCAACTCTACTTCGTGTCTTGATAATGTATTCCTGTTTTCATTTGTCATAAGCATAACTTGTTAAGATTAAGGCATTTATAATCAAAATTGTCATGTTATGAAAGACTAAATAGCTTTTAGAAAATCATGAATTATTACATTACCAGATAGGAAAACATGAAGCTTCTATAGAAGCAATTTCCATCTTTGCTTATTTGTCTAAAAAAATTATATTTTTCGCCAAGCATCTGCATCATAGATTATTTTTTTATGAATACAACTAAGCAAGATTTAACATTTTTTATAATAATTAATTTGAAATATAATAAAAATCTAGGATACTTTGATCTTCTCCTTTATGATAGGTGAGTCGAACTCTTTTTCGGTAGCTAGCTTTGACAGTGGTTCCTGCAATATCAATACTTATATATTGAATATAAAAATCAAGTAACTTTTGATAACTTAGACATATAACATAAGAGTATCGATCAACCATTAGAAGAGATGATCATCAACTTTGAATTTAGTTCCAAGTATGAACAAGTTTTATTACAAACCACTCATTTTAGTTTTTATCAAAGATTGTTAAAAATTCTCAAGAATGCTAAGTAGGTGTATCTCAACTTAAGTTTTTGAGGAGCTGGTAACCTATTTAAGATAAATAGAACAACATGGCATAATATTTTACTAAATATTCAAAATAAATGTGGTTCACTTTTGATCTTAACAAATGGACAATGACCATAACCATAAAAATAACTACTAAACCTTGTTGAATCCATCAGAAGATTATTTTTTAAGTAACTATTATAATCAACATTATCAAGCCCCAAAAAAGAAAGTTTTTTCTATCAAGAGATACATCCTTTGCCAAGAAAATGATGGCATCATCAAAAGGAAAAGTAAGACTCATTTTATACTTCCTTTTAGTTAGCCACCAACAAAACACCAAATCTCTCTCTTTTCCCAAACTTGAGCTAGCTCTATCGTGCCAATAGATAGTGCAACTATTAAGAAGGGAGATGTTTTTATCTTTTAGGTCTTTATATCTTTTTATTTAAGAGTGATCTATATTGGGGAGTGGATTTGGTCCTACAATGATAAATTATGCTAAACACAAAGATATGTATTCTCTTATAAGCTATTCTCTATCACTTTCTAGAAAAAGGCTTAAAGATGTCTAACAACTATTAGTTTTTGTAATATTTGTTAGTTATTTTGAATTAACATCCTAACTAAATTGTAAAAGTGCATTGTTGTATCTTTGTATGCATTTAAGTTACTTGACTAATATAATCACAATTTACATTTCATGCATGTTTGCTAGTATGAACATATGTTGTTGATGAAACATGGATAAGCTAAGAAAAGTAAATTCCAAAATGACTAAATGAAGACTCTATTAGAAGAATATATTGTTCATAATAATAAAAGAAAGTTTTAATGTTTACCTTCAACTTAACTCAACTCAACTCATCTAAGCCTTTTCCCAACTAATGTTTACCTTCAAATGGCTCAAAATATTGTAGTTGATAGAAGTCATTGCAAATGGGTGTTACATTAGGCCACATAACAATTTATTTAAAGTATGGAGAATCATTATAGAAAGGGACTTAATTTACTTAGTTGGACCCTAAAAACTGAAAATATGTTAGATCATTGGAGGAAGAGTATGATGATACATACCCTCATGTTAAAATAATGAGAATGCTTTAGTTATGGGAGAAGATGATAGAGTAGCATTTAAGGAAAAATAATCAACCAATATAACCAATATATATATTCCAAGAACGGACATGATGGAGTTTGCGTTCATGATTCAGATGACTAGTATAAAAAACTTGAAGCAAAAGAAAAAAGGACTATATACTTTTTTATCTACTTGAAATTGTATGATTATAAGCATAACTTGAGGTAATACAATCAGCAAAAAGAAAGAGATATACATATAGAATGTACGTCAAAGAAAAAGTATACATAAAGGATAGATATGCTAAATTATACTTTTCAAAATCATGGTCACAATGTTGCATGGGAAAGCATAACTTGAGGTAATACAATCAGCAAAAAGAAAGAGATATACATATAGAATGTACGTCAAAGAAAAAGTAAACATAAAGGATAGATATGCTAAATTATACTTTTCAAAATCATGGTCACAATGTTGCATGGGAAAGCATTAATATCCATCACAAAAACCATCATAATTTTATGATGAATATACTTTAACTAATTATAAATTATATGATACCCATGGGCGTGTCTATATATACATGTACATATGTGCATGTATATGTATATATGTATATAAATGCCTCATCTAACCTAACATTCTTACAATAACCACATCAAAATGTAATTAAATAGTATGTTTATACATACATACATGCATACATACACATACATACATACACACACATACATACACACACACACACACACACACACACACACACATATATATATATATGCATGTGTAAAAGTTTTATTTGACATAACAATTCAAAATGATTGCATCCAAGTAAAGCAGTAATAAAATGATATGTAATAAAAAAAGAACACAACAAACTTTATATAGAAAAAAGTATCTTAGCAAGTAATACAACAATGATAAATCCTTAACTCCAATTAGTTGGAAAGGCATTTAACATATAATTTTGTAGCTCAGTTTCTTTCTAAGGAAATAGGAAGAAAATTATTGAGGATCTAAACAATATGTGCAAGCTATATTCAAAAATGGAAGAAGCTAATGGCAAGAATATTTTGGTAGGTTTAGATTTTAAAAAGATCCATGGAGCAAGAAATCTAATGAAAGAGTAATAAAATGACAGAGACTACTTCAATGATTTAACAAAATCACCAAAAATCATATGAAGAATAAAAGTCTTAGCACATAAATAAGCTTTATGTTAACAAGACAAAAAATGGTAACGTGTTGTCTATATTGTTGGACCCAGAAATCGCCAAAGTGAACTATGTTCATGTTAGCATTTGTGCAATGGGATATCTAAAAGCTGAAGAACTTTGAATATTCAAAATGGTCAAACAATCAAGTAAATATCAAAGAAGTGCATACCAAAAAAAACATTAGCATAAATAAACACAAAAGTCACTTAAGCAAATATATTTCTTCGAAGGATAACAAAACAATTCAAGCTATAAATAGATGGAGATATGAATTTAGATGATTACTAGGTCGCCAACAATGAGTTTGCTTTTGGTAACTTCTTGCTCTTGTTGCGTAAAGAACTGTAGGTAGCCACTTCGCTCGTTCGGTGCATCAGCAGCTTTTATAATAGCATATTGTTCTATAGATGTATCTTGGGATGGCGATGGTGATAGATCAGTTGTTGGCTTAAAGACCTTAAGATTAGGTGCTGGGTTAGAAGAATAGAACGATGGCATTAAACTTGTATACATTTGAACAAATTATATAAGTCATTCGAAGTAAGAACTCCTGCAAGATAGTAAAGACTCCCTTCTTGTTTCTTAATGCCATCTTTCGTATTTTGTACAGCTTCCTCTCCTGATAACTGAATTTCTGATCCTTCTTTAGTTTGTCTTCTTCAAAATCAGCTTCCCAAAGTTCTTTTAGCTTCTTCCCTACTTTCTCATCCTTAGCTTCCGAAGTTGAGTAAAATATTTGTTTCATTATTTTATCATCATCTTCTAAACCCTTTAACATTTCATCTTTCCCTTCCTCTGCCTTACGATTGAGTTTGAGTTTGCGACCTTCTTCTAGCTCCTTTTCTTGGGTGGCATATTTTAGAAATTCTTAAGGTTGTTCCACTCCTCCTTTGCATTATGTTCTCCGAATTCTTCTAGATCCTCACAGCCTTCAAGATTGTCCCCTTGATTGCTAATGTACCACAACGATGCTTTCTTAAAGACTTTCATTTGCTTGACATTCTATTCTGCGAATTCTTCTAAATCCTTCCAATCATTGAGATTATCCTTTTCCTGCTTGCGAATGGGTTGCAGTGATGCTTCTCCTTGCTGTACTAGTTCTTTTGCAACATTATGTTTTGTGAACTCTACCAAATCCTTCCAGTCATTAAGATCATCCTCCTTTTGCTTGCTATCAAGTTGCAGTAATGAATTCCATGCTTTTTTAAGGTCCTTCTTAGGATCGTATTTTGCAAACACTTTTGAATTAGATACTTTTAATGATTTTTCTAAAATATATTTTGATAGATCCTTAAGATCAGAATTGTAAAAATCTGCCAAGTTTGACGGTGTTGGTTTCTTCTCAGGCCTCATTGCTACCCCTTCTTTCAAATTGGAGTTGAATCATCCTCGTTTCTTATGGTTGTCAGGTTTCTTCTGTAACCTCACCATTTTAGCCACTTCTTCTGAAACCTAAGAAAATCAAAAATTAAGATTCGCCTGATTTGTATGACACCATAAGAAATTTTGAGTGGAACTATTTCAGAGATTAAAATTTTGGCTTTAACACTTCAGAGTAGCCACAACCATGATGGTTTAATCTATGCTCTGCTAGAAGATATGATAGTATTCTGAAATCATTTTTGATGCTACCTCCCTTACATCAGAAATAAACAATGAAGTTTGGATACTTTTAATTTATCAAATCGATCAACATTGCATGGAGTACATACCTTTCGCCAAGATGTGAAAGATTTGTAGCGTATGTGCAAGAGTTGTTCCAGCTCTGTATGTAAGGATGGAGTTTGATCAGAGATCCAGTTGTTAGAAACTTCGATCCTAATATCTATTTATGGGAGATGATGGCTTGATACTTGAATCGCCGATTGTTGAAGATTGGTGATGGATCTGATACTTGGATCACCGGAGATGGGTAGTGGAGGCGCGGATAATCGGAGATAAAACCTACCTCAAATGCACACCGAAGGAGAACAGGAAAACCCAAATGATATCCTCTTTACAAATGGCTAGCATTGATGTGCTATTTTTTTTAATATTTAATACAACAAATGTCCCTTTTATAAGTGGGCAAGGGGCCTTTGTCTACTAAATCCAATGACTGGATTCATAGTATTAATCACTGCATATTTTCTTTACAAAAGTGCCCATAGATTTCCATTCCGTCTCAATGCTTACTAAGAATCTAATAAAAACCATCATCAAACTTGTTAAATTATACATAAGTCCCTTCCTAAAAGCTATATTATTTCCATCGAAGGATTAATGGATTTTAAGGACATTTTGTTGTTATATTACATGAAATTATGCTTCTTAAGGTCTATCCTTATCCAATGACTTTGAAAAAATAAGCCTATATGACCAAATTAACATTCATGCCATATTTAGTCTATGGAAGTGTATATGAAATTGTAGGTTGTGCACGGTCCATTAGAATTAGCTTGGGTAGATGGTGGAATAACATGATTAGATATATTATATAAACAAGGACAATCTTATAAATCAAGAATGTAAAAGAGTCATTTGGTTAAGATTTTCATTAAAAAAAATATATGTGATAAGTGCACTTGTATGACTTAACTATTGGGCAGAGTTGTCATCACTAGAATTGCAAATAAAAGGTATGTGTGTCATATTATGCTTATATGAGCTCTTCCATTGCTTTTGATAATGCCATTTTTATTTCACTTTAAATAAGCCAGTGGAAAAATAGGAAGGCATTGTTTATAACATCCGCATTATAATTTTCAAATATGAGGTTTGAATTTGCAAAAAAGGCATATTTTTGACATTATTATTTCTGATTATAGAGTAGCAACAAGGGTAGGTATCCATATAGTTATCGAAAGTACGGTATGTTGTGAAAGGTTTTGAAGATTATGCATTCTATAATGTATCAATTTATTTAGAATTTTAAAACTAGATATAACTTAACTAGAGGCTGGTTGCATGTAAGGTGCTCTTGATAAAAAGCTCTTTCCTGTTATTGTGAGATGGCTATTTTTCATGCTTACTAAAAAATAAATTTATTTGTATGATAGAAATGAATTAGTAATGTAAAGCTTTAGAATGAATAAAAGAGAGAAGTTTAGTTGGTATTCCTTATGGCTCTTTGGACATGCAAAAAGTTTGATAAATATTCTTGGTGACTCCTTAGGTAGTGTTTGATTTTCAAAATGCTATCCCTGGATAAGTGTACAGGATAGAGTTTATCCAATGGATAAGTGTATAGGATAGAGAAGTTTAGTTGGTATTCCTTATGGCTCTTTGGACATGCAAAAAAGTTTGATAAATATTCTTGGTGACTCCTTAGGTAGTGTTTGATTTTCAAAATGCTATCCCTGGATAAGTGTACAGGATAGAGTTTATCCAATGGATAACTGAGGGAATAACTATTTTTTTAAATAATAATTTTGCCCTCAAGGGATAGCTTCAGCTATTCCTGGGTTTCCTAGGAATAAGTTCAGGGGATAATCCATGGTTTTAACCATGGATTATCTCCTATGGTTAACCTTTTTCAAACTTATCCTTTATAGTTATATATAGCTTTTGGGAATAAGAAGGATATTCAGGAGATATCCCTCCTTATTCCCTATTTCAAACATAGCCTTAGATAAGTAGTTGGCATCACAGTAAGAATAAAACTTACGTACGATTCATTGGATGTGGACCATCTGATTTTTCTCTATCTCTTTCCTTTTTTTTTTTACAGCTAGCTAACCCTCCAGCTATGTCTTATATTTTGATAAGCATGAAAGAGATAAGGAGAAAACCAAATGGCTCATATTTAATGAATTGGACCTAAGTTCTATTATCACAATAATGTAAAGAGATAAGGAGAAAACCAAATGGCTCATATTTTTGTTTAAGTTGGGAGAATTTTTAGATAGTAAGTGATAAGTTTATTTACTATCCCAATTTAACCATTAACATAAATATTAATTATTTTAAATTTATTAAGAATTAATACTTTTTATAGATGTTTGCAGAAAAGGAGCCTATAGATGGAAAGAGCTCAATTTTTGGAGTCCAAGATAGTCAAATCAGGACTCGATTTGCCCAAAAAGAAAAAAAAAGATGATTTTGCATGATTCTCGATGCAAACTATGGCAGGTGATGTTGAACGGATGGCTGAAATTTTTTTTTACGATATCTGAATGATCTTGAGCGCCCGATTGACTCCAACTTTGACTAGGAGAAAGCCCTAGACAAGTTCTATAAAAGGAGAACCTCGGGCAGTAGTTGGGGAGGAGTTTCTACAAGCTCTTTTTATTTTTCTTTTATTTAGATTATTGTATTTAGGCCTAGAAGAGAAAATTTATGGAGGGAATGTTGGGATGATGATGAAGCTTATAATCAGTTTTATCTTTCTGTTTGTTCTTAATTTCTATGCAATAATAATTATGCTCTTCTTTATTATATCTTTTGAGCTATTTTTCTAATCGAGGTTTTGATCTGGCATACATGGCCTGTACCCTCTATTGACATACTGTGATCTTAGGATATGGACGTGCTTAAGAGAGACAGATCGTAGTATGATAGATTAGACTCTTAACCTTGCAATTATTAGATAGTTTATACTCTAAGCGGACATGCCGTGATCTCCTTATATGGCCTAGCCTGACAAGAGATAAATTATTCTAATTTTAAATTTATAAAAATTATTACTATTGCAACATTAAAAAAAAGATAAAATTGCATGGTGGATTTGGATTCCTAGTTTGCTTCTTCTGCTGTTTAATTTCGTTAATTAATTAGTTGTTATCTTTTAATAACCACTCTTCTAAATATAATCATCTACAAATAATTTTTTTTATTTTTTTCATGAAATAATTGCCCTTGATCCTCGAAAATACGATCCCGATTCATCACTAGCTATAGTAGTGAGTAGGTTTTATTTTTGACCGCCAACAACAGCGATCAAATTTTGGCACCGTTGTTGAGGATTCAGGCACGATTAGTTCACAAATATATATATAATTATATAATTTTTTTATTAATTTTTATTATTATTATTTTATTATTTTATTATTATTCATGCTTCTATATATATATAATTTTTTTGTTGGATAGTTATTACTCTCTTTAGCTTATTACCTTTTTTTGAGTTACCTTAATTATTAGATTTTCTTATTTTCTTTTTAACATTAAAAAAATTACTTTCCTTTTTGTCATCAATTTACTTTTAGCCTAATTAACTTTTTTTTAATTAACTTACCTTAAAGAACCTAAAAGAAAATCCTAAGATACTTTCCATAAAATATAATTAATTTAAGGAAACAAATAATAAACATTAAAAACTTTCTAACTTGTTTAGACACCTTGTTTGAATTACAATGCGTTTCCATAAAATACTTTAAGGGCGCAACCCCTAATAACATAAGGTGAAGATTTCATTACCCTTTCTTAGCCCACAAACCACCATCCTGCATACTGCATAAACCCACGCCTTAACTTTAAAATTAACTAAACGTCAGCCTCTAAGGAACTCGAGCTCAATAGGAAAGGCACCTGAAAAAGTTGGACTAGATTGGGATTGACTGATTAACTAGTATCTATAGAAGGAAAGAAAAGTGGTTATTTAATTGATTTCATTCACTTACCTAGTAAGCAACGGGGGACCCTTACTGATCTTACCCTTAACTGGCTAGTCGATTAGCTAATTTTTAACTTGAAGGGCTCCAAGGCGGTCTTAAAAGTTAGGAGCTGTCTAAATCTAGATTAAACCTAGAGTAGAGAGTCTAATCTTTGTTAACTTAATTGCTAATAATTATTAAACCCTAATTATATTATTCTTCATTGCTCTTAGTTCTAGGAATCTCTTAGGATACTTCTTTTAGAATTTTCTTCTTTTCTCTCTCTACATAACATAAAAAAATTTTAAAATTGCAACTTGGAAAAGGGAGTCTGATCGATTAGTAAGGATAGATCTAGACCCTATCCTTGACAAAGAAAAAGTAACTATGGAGGAATTAGGATATCCCCTTAGCCTAAGAGAATACTGCTACCCAATTGGATATGCCCAACCATCATGCATTCAACTACCCCAAACAAATGCGGTCAGTTTTGAGATTAAGCCTCAGATTATCAACATGCTCCCTAAATTCATAAGAATTGAGGATGCTTACATTTTTATTAGAGAATTTGAGGAAGTATGTGATACTATGAGAACATAAACTTTTAGAAGATGCTATAAAACTTAGGCTAATTAACTTTGCTCTTAAGAAAAATACCAAAAAGTGGTTGTATAGTTTACTTACTCAGTCAATCTTGACCTGGGAAGGTTTTGTTAAAGCATTCTTGAGAAAATTCTTTTCACATCATAAAACAACCAAGTTGAGAAATAAAATTATCCAATTTCATCAATTAGGAAGAGAGCCTTTTTGGAAGTGTCTAGATCGATTTAAGAATATGTTATGCCAATGTCCATACCATGGGATAGAAATTTGGAGGTTATGTCAAATCTTCTATAAAGGTCTTAACCTAACTCCAGAACTATGCTTGAGTCAATCTGTCAAAATGACTTTATGCAGAAATCACCCAATAAAGCCTGACAATTTCTAGAAGATTTAGTAGAAATGAGCTTACAATGGGAGAAAACTAAGAAATCTGAACCCACACCATCAAGAGATGGTATGCACCAATGCTCTCCATCTATAGCTGAAGAAGCTAAGATGGCATATCTAATTCGAAGGATAGAAGCCTTAGAACTTAAGGGACAGGCCTCGATAAATCATGTAAACCAAGTGGCTGCACCTATCTGCACTGGATGTAATGGGCCAGGACATATAGTAGAAGAGTACCCCCACTTCATGATCCAAACTGAAAATAGTTATGCACAGGTGAATGCAACCTATCAAAGAACAACCAACAATCCTTATGCACCAACCTAAAACCCAGGACGGAGGAACCATCCAAACTTTGCCTTGTCACAAGGTCCTAGTGCAGGTGGTACCAACTTCAACCAACCTAACCCAAAGCCCAATTTTATAGGAAATAACCTACCAGTCAATGAGAATGAAAAGAGGTATAGTTCCCTAGACAATGCCTCGGAAACCCTAGTTAAATCTCAAGGTGACACTTATGCCATGATAAATAGCACCAACACCATCCTGAATAACTTAATGCAAAACACAGGGCAACAGCTATCCACTAATACTCAGGCCATAACTCGTTTGGAGATGCAGATAGGTTAGTTAGCCACAACCATAAGTGAAAGAGAATGAGCTAAGCTACCGAGTCAACTCGAAGCTAACCTTAGGAACCTAAACATCCAAGGATCAAATCAAGGAGCCCAGATTAACCAACTAAGTATCATTCATACATTAAAATCTGAAAATAAATAGATAACCAGGAGGGTACATATGAAGAAGAAAAATTAGAAGCTCTGCCACTTGAACAACTTATTGAGCTAGGTCAGCCAGAAACACTTGAGGCATCAGAGTCTGATGTAATGCCCAACCCACCAACTGACCCCATGCCAGAAGGAGATGAACCAAAAATCAGGATTATAGCACCATTCCCAAATAGACTTAAGCCCAATCAAAATTCAACCCAATTAGATAAAATTTTGTAGGTCTTTAAGCAAGTTAAAGTGAACATCCCTTTATTGGACATGATCCAACAGGTCCCAGCCTATGCCAAATTCCTTAAGGATTTATGTACAAAAAGAAGACCACCAATGTGCCTAAGAGAGCCTTTCTGATAGCCAGTCTGAGCTCTTATCTATCAAACCATATGCTAGTAAAATATAAAGATGCAGGGTCACCCACTATTTCATGCATTATGAGGAACACCCTCGTAAATAGGGCTCTATTAGACTTAAGGGAAAGTGTTAATATATTACCATACTCTATATATGAGCAGCTAGGGTTGAAAGAACTAAAGCCTACGAAAATGACCCTACAACTAGCAGATCACTCTTTGAAAGTACCCAAGGGAATAGTAGAGGATGTATTGATCAAAGTTGGTAACTTTATCTATCCGGTAAACTTTGTGATTTTAGAAACTGAACCGGTAACAAACCCAAAGAGCCACATCCCAGTGATTTTAGCTGACCATTTTTGGCCATAGCTAATGCTCTAATTAATTGCCGAAATGGATTAATAAAACTTTTCTTTGAAATATGTCAATTGATCTTAATATTTTTAATCTTACCAATACACATCAAACAAGTGACTCAAATTATGTTCAGGATATTGTTTATGATCCAATTGACCTTAGTGACGAAGAGCTTGACCTAGAAATATGCATAAACTAATATGGAAAGAAAATTAATGAGGTTGCTATAATTGATGAAAAATCAAGATGGGAACTTTCAACTGAACCACTAGAGAAAATACCTAAACCATTACCCAAACTATCAATAAAGGAAGCACTCAAATTAAAATTGAAACCACTTTTCAAGCATCTCAACTATGCATACCTAGGTCCATCAGAAATCCTGCCATGATTATTTCAACTGACCTAGACTCCTTATAAAAAGGAAAACTATTGAATGAGAATAAAGAAGCTTTGGTATGGACCATGGCTAACATAAAAGGGACTAGCCCCTCGATCATTCAACATAGGATTCACTTAAGGAAGAAAATTAAGCCTATAAGAGACCCTCAAAGAAAACTTAAACCAACCATGAAGGAAGTAGTAAGGAAAAAAGATCATTAAACTTCTTGACAATGGTAATCAAAGTGAGCCATGACGTCTGGCTGAAGATGTTAAACTTAGTGCTTTTTGGAAGACAACCCAAAAGTTTTATGTTTTGGCCTTTATTTTAGTGATTCTTATTTTTAAGAATAAGAGACTACTTCGCACGGTCACTCCTAACATTATACGAGGCATATCTCATTCAGGTGGTGTTTCTCCTTGTTTTATTCTTCCTTACTTCATTGAGGACAATGAGAATTAAGTTGGGGGTAAGAGAAACCTTTTTAAAAAATATTTTGAAAACACCTTGGCATTTTTTTGAAAACTTTAAAATTTTTATAAATCATGTGCTATGAAAGAAATTCTTAAGCAAAATTGACTAGGAAAAGGTAATAGAGTTAGAAAGTATTGGCTAATTACTGTAGAGAGCTAAGGAGTAGACTAGATGGTCAGACTTTTAGTAATCTACTTAGGTCATCTAAAGGCTATTAGCACTTTCATTGCACATGCACACTGATGAGGTAAATTAGGTATTAGTTGTAAGGTCAATTGGAGATTCAATTATTACTAAAAATTGGTAATTGATATACACCCTAATAAGAGAAACTTGAATTTAAGAAAAAAAGCTATCTGCCTGATATATATATATATGTATGTATGTATGTATATAATAAGTCTAAGCATTGGTTTTCTATCGAGTAATCAGTCACATTCGCCTAAGTAAGCATTATTGTTCGCATTAAAAAGTGGGCACTGTGAAGATATCACTAAAAAAATTAAATTAAAATAAATAAATAAATATCAGGCAATATGAAAGCTACCTTAGGTCATTTGCTTAATTTAAGGTGTATAGAAAATTGACCAAAATAAATAATAAGCGAAGATACCATTATTTCTTACAAGTTAGTACTGAAATGCTAAGTTAGCCATTACAAACATAAGTGCTATAGATCTATAGATAAATTCTAAGAAAGTTTCTGATAGCTCTGACTACAAAATTTACTTCAGAAACTCAATACTTAGTTAGTGATATTGGCTAGCTTCTTCAACCTTAAGTCTAGCTTTTATTTTGCAAAAGAGAATTATAGTGACGCATGATTTTATTTTAATTACATTACTAAGAGACTAGTAATGATTAAGTTGGGGGTGTGATAAGTCTATTTATTATCCTAATTTAACTATTAAAATAAATATTAATTACTTTGAATTTATTAAGAATTGCTACTTTTTATGGATGTTTGTAAAAAAGAAGCCTATAGATGGAAAGAGCTCAATTTTTGGAGTTTAACGATGCAAGTAGCACTCAAATCACGACTCGGTTTGCCCAAAAAGAAAGAAAAAGATGATTTTGCTTGATTTTTGGTGCAAACTAAGTCAGGTGATGTTGAACGGATGGCTGAAAATTTTTTTCACGATATCTGAATGATCTTGAGCATCCGATTGACTCCAACTTTGACTAGGAGAAAGCTCTAGACAAGCTCTATAAAAGGAGGACCTCAGGCAATAGTTGAAGAGGAGTTTCTATAAAGCTCTTTTTATTCTTCTTTTATTTAGATTACTGTATTTAGGCTTAGGAGAGAAAAATTATGAAGAAAATACTATGGCAATAATGCATGGCTTGATTCCTTCAACTTGGAATGATGATGAAGCCTGCAATCAGGTTTTATCTTTCTTTTTTTCTTAATTTCTATGCAATAAGAATTATGCTCTTCTTTATTATATCTTTTGAGTTATTATTTTGATCGAGGTTTTGATCTGGTATACACGGCCTGTACCCTCTATCCACATAACGTAATCTCAGGATACGATACGTGCCTAAGAGAGAGATATTATAGTATGATAGATTAGACCCTTAACCTTACAATTATTAGATAGTTTATACTCTGAGCGGATGTGCCATAATCTCCTGTTACGGTTCATGCCTGGCAAGAGATAAATTATTGTAATTTTAAATTTTTAAAAATTATTACTATTGCAATATTAAAAAAGAAGAAGATAAAATCTGTTTGCATGGTGGATTCGGATTCCTGGATTGCTTTTCCTACTGTTTGA
The DNA here is from genome assembly GCA_900491605.1 of Calamus simplicifolius. Classification (NCBI taxonomy): domain Eukaryota; kingdom Viridiplantae; phylum Streptophyta; class Magnoliopsida; order Arecales; family Arecaceae; genus Calamus; species Calamus simplicifolius. The sequence goes on along the minus strand of UESW01004637.1, from coordinate 663,812 downwards.
ATTTTGTTAATTAATTAGTTGTTATCTTTTAATAACCACTCATCTAAATATAATCATCTACAAATAATTTTCTTTTATTTCTTTTCATGAAATAATTAGCCTTGATCCCTGAGGATATGAGCTATAGTAGTAAGTAGGTTTTATTTTTGACTGCCAACGATAGCGATAAGTAAGCCCATAATCATTTCATCTTTCTCCAATATTCACTTTTAAGCTATGCTAGTTTTGACAACATTTTTTAGGTTCAAGAATTTTAATTTTTTAAATGAGATAATTAGCTTCTAGTGGAAGGCATCTAAGAAAATGAACTTGAGCGACGAATCAATAGAAAAAAAGATAAAAATCTTGCTTATCACATGCGCATCCGTGAGAGCCAATGGGCGGGATTTGCATCCCTGCGCACGATGAACAGGTTTCCGAATTCGGCTTCACTAATTTGCATTGGGCTTGGCCCGGCTCGTGCGTGTGTGAGCTTTCTCACAATCATTCAGCAAAGCAAGAGAGTAACACATATATAAGTAAGAGTAAGATTGGTTGGTTTTTCTATGTGGAACTAAAAAAAGTGGTTTCATGAAAAAGAAGGAAAAGCATTTGAAGGGAACTTTTGGATATTGGAATATACTAAAATTTTTAACACATTGTAGGCAGTCACGGTGCCAGTGGATTTCCCGGGCACTAGTTTCAGCTGCATGTCGATCTTACCGAAGAGATACTCGTTCTTGGACTGGAAGCTGGAGCCAGAGGCTTGGTCCAGGGAGAGGGTAAGGAGCTGCCCGTTGTTGAGGATCTTTGCACGCCCATCCCCCCAGGTGATCTGGAAGTCCTCATGGAAGTTACCAGCAGAGACACCGCCGGCCATCAAATAGCAAGCCAGTAGGAGAAGAGATGAAGCCATGACGGCACTAGCGGCAGGGGATGCAGCTGGTGACATGGTGTTGAGATAACAAAGGGAGCGGCGTTACGAGTATTGGTATTGGAGTGACGAAAGCCGGAGGCTGTCAGTGGGTTTATATATACAACACGGGAGGTGTAACGATCGGAGCCCGCATTATGGACTCGTTTTGTTACATAAAAGTAAGAAGGACAAAATTCACACTAACTTCGATCATCACAATCTAAAATAGATTATATTGATATTTTATCTTTTCTTGCTTTTTTATAACGAAACGGATCCGTACTGCGGGCCTGAGTCGTTACAATATGGTATCGAAGCCATACACCAATCAGAAGTGTAGAAGCTAAGTGCCATGCATGGCAAAGTGCTACATTCATGGAATAAAAGCCACCTCTTGAACCTATGAGGACCATATCTAGAATTTGCTTGCCTGATGGTTGCCTCTAGCGACGAAGATGTTTTTTCTTTAAAGGGAGTAGATTGTGGTTCTCCTTTCAAAAAGATTCCATATCGATGAAATTGAATGGGTTGAGTGGTTTATATTAAGAAAGCAAGAAAAGATAAAATACTAATAGAATCTGTTTTGAACTGTGATAATCCAATTTAGTATGAATTTTGTTCTTTTTTCTTTTATGTAACGAAATGAATCCGTATTATAGACTCGGATCGTTATAGGAGGCTGTAACGACCCGGGCCCATGGGCCCGTTTCGTTACAAGAAAGCAAGACGGACAAGGTCCACACCAACTTGGGCCACGACAGCCCAAAAAGGGATCCAATTGGTGCCTTGTCCTTCTTGCTTTACTACATATAAACCACTTAACCAACTCTCAATTATCCGATGTGGGACTATTGGGAGGGGCATCACAATCTACCCCCCTTAATAGAGACGACGTCCTCATCGACAGGGGTAATTGATCACAACCAAAAGGCAGGCAGATTCTAGAGGTGGCCCCCACAGGTTCAAGAGGTGGTTCCCATCCCCCATGGATGTAGCACTTTATCCTGTGTGGCACTTAGCTCTTGCACTTCCGACTGGTGCGAGGCTCTGATACCATATTGTATCGATCCGGGCCCACGGGCCCGCTTCGTTACAAGAAAGCAAGACGGACAAGGTCTACACCAACTTGGGCCACCACAGCCCAAAAGGGATCCAATTGGTGCCTTGTCCTTCTTGCTTAACCGGTTATAAACCACTCAACCAATTCCTAATTTTCCAATGTGGGACTATTGGAAGGGGCATCACAATCTACCCCCCTTATAGAGGCGATGTCCTCGTCGCCATGGGCAATTGATCACAACCACCAGGCAGGCAGGATTCTAGAGGTGGCCCCCACAGGTTCAAGAGGTGGCTCCCATCCCCCATGGATGTAGCACTTTGTCCTGTGTGGCACTTAGCTCCTGCACTTCCGACTGGTGCATGGCTCTGATACCATACTGTAACGACCCGGGCCCACGTGCCAGTTTCGTTATAAGAAAGCAAGACGAACAAGGTCCACACCAACTTGGGCCACCACAGCCCAAAAAGGGATCCAATTGGTGCCTTGTCCTTCTTGCTTAACCGGTTATAAACCACTCAACCAATTCCTAATTTTCCAATGTGGGACTATTGGAAGGGGCATCACAATCTACCCCCCTTACAGAGGCGACGTCCTCGTCGCCATGGGCAATTGATCACAACCACCAGGCAGGCAGGATTCTAGAGGTGGCCCCTACAGGTTCAAGAGGTGGCTCCCATCCCCCATGGATGTAGCACTTTGTCCTGTGTGGCACTTAGCTCCTGCACTTCCGACTGATGCATGGCTCTGATACCATACTGTAACGACCCGGGCCCATGGGCCCGTTTCGTTACAAGAAAGCAAGACGAACAAGGTCCACACCAACTTGGGCCACCACAGCCCAAAAAGGGATCCAATTGGTACCTGTCCTTCTTGCTTAACCGGTTATAAACCACTCAACCAATTCCTAATTTTTCAATGTGGGACTATTGGGAGGGGCATCACAATCTACCCCCTTACAGAGGCAACGTCCTCGTCGCCAGAGGCAATTGATCACAACCACCAGACAGGCAGGATTCTAGAGGTGCGTTAGATAGCTAAGAGCCAGCATAAAACTTCGTCATATTTATTAAAACATGGATCTACTAAATCAAACTATGCAAAATACTAAGACGTTTCCATTGAATGTCGATTTAGTCCTGAATATAGTATAGTAGAGGAAGCAGATTCATATAGCCGATTCTATATAGTTGAAAAAAAAGGTTAAATGAGTTGAGTGCATATATATATATATATATATATATATAGCCGATCCTATATAGTTGAAAAAAGGTTAAATGAGTTGAGTGCATATATATATATATATATATATATATGGCTACACCCATGTATAGTTAAAATCTAAATTTGATTATCCTATTCCTTTCCACCTTTAAATTTACATAAATTTTAAAGCTATCTACTTTTTTTAACTTTCTTATTTTTAAAATTCGTGATATTTGTGAATCCAAGGACGAAAAGAGGACTAGATTTGGGCTTGATTATATTTGAGTGTAGCTAAGTCTAATGCATATTTTCTTTGTATAAATGAGTTAGAACTATTTTTTTAATAGAGATTTAATGTGTGTGTATGTGTGTATGTATGTATGTATGCATGTATATGTAATTCTTAATAATTAAGCAGTATGGTCATTATAGTTTTTAAGTAATTAAATTATAACTTTGATTAGAAGAGTGGTCAAATTATACCTTTTTTAAGACAATTAAAAAACAAAAAAGAATAAACATGGGGCAATGGAACGAAGTTCAACCGTATAAGATTTAAAATAATAGTTGAAAAGTAATATAAATATTTAATTCAAAAAACTTACTCGGTCAGACCTCCAAACCAGCAATATATGCTTTACGGAACAGATGGATCCAATCTTAAGCATCAAATTTTACAATTTTTTAGAATTCTCATAAAATTTTACAACATTGATTACATAAGACCCAGGTTTCAGCCAGTTCTCAGGGGACCAAAAAAAAAAAATTAAGGGCACCAGCTTAAGCCCAAATTGACCTTTTATTTTTTAAAATATTCTATGAACATTTGAACAAGATCTGAGAATCCATTTTTGGTCAGAATTTCTAAGGTTTATTATTGCTGAATTTGAACTTTTAATTCATAGAACCAGGTATAGAAAGACTAGGGCATAGAGAACTCTTCTTTTGAAAGGAGCGAAGGTTTATCTGGAATAAATTACTCAGGCCCAAATGGTGGGTGAGACGAGGAGGATTCACTGCCTCAAAAGAAGGCACCTTCAAATTAAGAATACTTGTCCCATCTGATATATATTATTACCCTCCCTCAAGAATCAGGCGGACTTGAATCATAAGTTGAACTTAATTTTCTGTTTCAGTCTTCCTTACAAATGCTTAGAAATTTTGTCATTGTTACTTTCTTCAATACTTTTCATGCACACGGACAATGTCTCAGAATTAGATGGCACCTTCAACTATATATATATATATATGTTTTGAAACTTTTTATAGAACCGAGGATTTCAAATAATAAGCTACAGATTAGGCCTTCTAAGATAAGGCCTTGAATCATTGTGGATGGTATTAGAAGAGTTCTGATTTATAGCCTAATACGGAGTACGAGGCACTACAAATGGGCTCGTGATGTTCATAAATTAAATTTGTCTTTGGATCTGGATTTGAATCCCAGGCGTGATGGGAGTGCTGACTTAAAAGTTGACCGAACGATTTTAAAAAAATTCTCCCTGATGCTTTTATTTAATTTATGTTATCATTTTACAAGTATAATATAACAGCACATAACGTGTTCTGAGTCCATGTACAAGAACGGCAACAAAAAATCTATCCAGGTATACTAGAGAAGAATTAACGAATAAAAGAACTTGTTCGAATGTCGTGCGTCCTCTGTTTCTCCTCAGGCTATGGAGCACTCTGGAGTTGTAGATCATGTAGTTCTCCTGCACCCACCTCATCCTCTCTTGGCTTGTGGAATCCATCTCCTGGTTCCACCAGCTGGCGCTGTTAGACTTCTGGGAAGGACAATTGGAGGAACCAGTGAAATTTCGGTAGGAAGCAGTGAAATTTCGGTAGGAAGCATCAGCATCTCTTGATGCGCCCCCCCTGCGTTGCCCAGTCATCAGCATACCAGTGAAATTTCGGTAGGTGTGGAAGTCTTTGGTGGGATCAAACCAGAGGTGGAACTGCATCTCCCTGTTCCCCTTCCCCTGGGTGAACACATTGGTGTGGAGCGTGTAAGGGTCTCCACTGAGGTTTCCAAGGAACTCGAAGTCGATCTCATCGTGAGTCGGTCCTTGTGAAGACAACTGCAGTTCAGGCATAAATCATACAGGAGCTATTAGTTACCAGAGATCCAATTGAAGAGGTTGCATGAGGTAATTTCTTCAAACAGAGGTGACAAGAGCTTACGTAGTAGGCAGTGACGGTGCCGGCGGAGTTTCCAGGTATTGACCGTTTCTCTACCATTAAATGCTCCAGTATATTGACTTGACTACCGGATATTAATGAGGAAACCTTTGGGAGAACCCACACACATGACGTGGCCCTTTTTTCCTCTTGTTCTCTTTCTTCATTATAACGAGACGCTCGTTGTTAGAATATCGCGCCGGCTAGCCAGCTGGCAAGCAGGGCATTTGGATTGGGCGTGACCCATCGCCAATGTGAGCGATCAATGATGTAATGATGATTTTACACCTCAACAGTTTCTATTATATTAATATGCTAAAAGTGGTAAAATATTTGTTTAAGAGTGCACTTCATTGGTCATATACACGCTAGCATGAAAGAAGGAAAATCAACAAACATACTTACATCATCACAAAACATGATTCTCTATATTTTTAATTTTCTTTTTTCGTTTGAGGGGTATATTTGAAGCATAAGTTGGATACCATCGAAAATAGGAAATTTTTAATTTTCTTTGATTTAAATAAGGCTGAGTTTTTGATTTTGGATGTAAGAGGCATCTCCTTAAGCATAGCATTAAGTTAAAATATACTAATAAAGCCAATAACCAATGGATAGAAGTCCTGTGCTCCTTGTCTATAAAAAATAAACTTTCATCTACATCATGCCTCACAAGTTCGGGGATTCATTTGAGACCCTAATCTTAAACGAGTGAAACCATGGAGGTGGCAAAGGGTTTTGTGAGTGCATCAATAAGCCAGTCAGAAGTGAAAATGTGAGAAACTTTAGCAAGCCATTCCTTATTTTATCATAGGTAAAATAATAGTTAATAGTAATATGTTTCATTTGGCTATAAAGAACTGGATTTGTATGGACATAGATTGTGCCTATATTATTACAAAAGGCCTGTGGAAAAGGAGAAAAACAAAAAACAAAAAAAGGATGCCAAGCCAAATGAGAATGGGTACCAGCCATGCAAACTCCATGGCAGTGGTTGCCACTGCTTGATATTTAACTTTTGTGGATGATTTGGTAATGGAACGCTATTTTTAAAATAGTAAAAAATTTACTATCAGAAATCAAATTTTTACCAAGGAATATTATCAAGGAATATGTCCCTCAGAAAATTACTAAGAGATTAGAAAGAAATTTTCAAGGAATTTCAAATTACATTCAAAATCTTGTTTCAGTAAGGAATATCTCGTTCAAATCTTATCAAAACCAATAGTAATGTGCTCGTTTCGTAATTAGTTGGCACGTGACCATAAATTCCTTACAAATGAACTATAATTTTTAGTAAGAGAACTTTTTTACCAATTCCTGAGTAATTACCAAGGGATTTCTGAGGGAGACTTTCATCAATTTTGGAAATCCCTCAGTGAAACTCTTCACTGAGGAATGTTTGACTTTCACCCAGAGATTTTGTCCCTCGTTGAAAGCTCAATTTCTGGTAGTGATTGGATTGAAGCTAAGATAAATAATATAGGAAGTGGTTGAACATTGATCACTACAATCACCTGCCCAATTGAAATATGAAAAGGAAAATAAATTAAGAGATGCATCTTGTTGAAATAAGAAAATGATGGACTGGTCCCTTCAAGTAACATAGAAGTCTTTTAGGTACTAACCAATAGACTTGGGTAAATTGGTGTATATACTAAGAGAGCTTATTGATTGAATAAGTTATATTTGATCATATCAATAAGAGATACTAAAATGCACAAAGGATTTAAAGATACTAGGCTATTAAATAAAGATAAAAATATAGAAGTAGACATAAAAGTTCTTTAAACCCTTAGCTCCAGATATATTAGTAGGGTCAAGGGCATATGCAATGTATTTGTGCTGAAAGAGAAATAACCTATGAGGAGTGGAGACCAACTCAATGCCAAAAAAGTAAATAAGATTTTCCAAATCCTAAACTAAAAATAACTTGGATTGGTCAGCAATAAACAGAATAATAAAATGAGAATTGATGAGGGGTAAAATCATCATTACATTGTTGATCGCTCACATTGGCGATGGGGTCGCGCCCGATCCAAATGCTCTACTTGCCAACTGGCCTGCTGGCGCAACATTTTAGCAACGAGCATCTCGTCATAATGAAGAAAGAGAACAAAAGGAAAAAAGGGGCCACGTCATTTGCGTGGGTTCTCCCAAAGACCGACGGCTCAATGGCCGACGGCTCCAAAGACCAACGGCCCCAATGGCCGACGGCTCCAAAGACCGACGGCTCCAAGGCCGACGGCCCCCAAGGCCGACACCTCCAAGGCCGGCATCCTCCTAGCTGGCCCCGGCACTCACATCCCGGCCGGCCCCGCCTGATCCAAGTTGGCCCCGGCGCTTCCATCCCAGCCGGCCCCGCTTGATCCAAGTCGGCCCGGCACTCTTCTCAGCCGGCCCTGGCGTGTCCAAGCCAGGTGGCCCCGGCACCTCCCGCCCGGCCCCGCATGATCCAAGTCGGCCCCGGCGCTTCCATCCCGGCCGGTTCCGCCTGATCCAAGTCGGCCCCGGCGCTTCCCTCTCGGCTGGCCCCGCCTGATCCAAGTCGGCCCCGGCGCTTCCATCCCGGCCGGCCCTGCCTGATCCAAGTTGGCCCCGGCACTTCCATCCCGGCCGGCCCCGCCTGATCCAAGTTGGCCCCAGCACTCTTCTCAGCCGGCCCGGCGTGTCCAAGCCAGGTGGCCCCGCACCTCTCGACCGGCCCCGCCTGATCCAAGTCAGCCCCGGCACTCTTCTCAGCCGGCCCCGGCGTGTCCAAGCCAGTCGGCCCCGGCGCTTCCATCCCGACCGGCCCCGCCTGATCCAAGTCGGCCCCGGCACTCTTCTCAGCCGGCCCCGGCGTGTCCAAGCCAAGCAGCCCCGGCACCTCCCAGCCGGCCCCGGCACCTCCCAGGTGCCCCCGGCATCTTCCCAGCCGGCCCCGCCTGATCCAAGTTGGCCCCTTGTGCCTCGGCACCTACCTCCGTCGAGCCTTCGCCAGCCATGATGACTGAACCACAGCGTTCAAAACACCTCTGCAGAATCTGGCGTGGGAGAGTTCAAATTCACTGTAACAGAATAAGATTCCAAACAAAGAATCATGCCAAGACGTGGCCTAGGACCTACAAAAGTGGCCTAAGGACCACGCAGCCATTGAGTCTCGAGCCATCGGCCAGCTCTCCCTGCCTCCCAGCCGTCGATCCTCTAACTAACCATATATGGATCCTACCGACCCTGTAACAACCTGATTCGAATCCGTTTCGAATCCCAATAACTTTCAGACCTCATCTAGAGCACGTCCAAGAAGTCAGGTGACCGCCTATAAATACTACCACCCTCAAGCCTCTTAGGTACGGCTATTCTACGCCCATTTTTCATTCGCAGTTCTCACACTCCGCCATAAAAGCTCCCACGAGAGCTCGAAGGAACTCTGCCTGGGGGATCCTTCTTCCCATATTTGTTGATTGCTGGTCTCCACTGACTTGGGCGTCGAGGGTCTTCTGCGGAGGGCCACCCCCAACGCCACTCACGTGAGGACTGTTTTGCAAGTCCGCCCAGAGAAGCCCATGCTACAGCCCGATCGCGCCCGAGCCAAAGGACGGATCCCGGCGGCAACAAGAATAACCGCCAATAATAATTAAATCATCCACATAAACTAAAATATAAATAACAACACCATCTTGGAAATAAAAAAATAGGAGGCATTAGCTTAAAAAGTTTTAAAATTCAAAGTAAAAAAAAATAAATTAATGGTGATATACTATTCCTTGGAAGCTTGCTTGAGCCCATAAATCACCTTACAAAGATAACAAATATATCAAAAAAAAATGGGGATCAACAAAGTCAAGCATTACTTCATGTAAACCTCCTCATTGAGCTTGCCTAGAAGGAAGGTATTGTTTACATTCAATTGATGGAGCTTCTAATTGCGAGAAAGGATAAGGACAAGTCTTATGGTAGGCAATGGACTACAAGTTTTACTATAATTTAAATCTAGTCTTTAGTGAAAACTCATTGCAACTAATTTCACTTTACAGTAGGCAAGGGACCCATCTGATTATTTTTTGACTTAAAGGTCCACTTACACCTAACAAGGTTTTAGTGAGAACTAGGTAGGGTTACTTCTCAAACATCATTATACAATAAGGCATTGCACTCTTTGAATGTAGATTGGCTCTATTTAGGGTCACAGATAGCTTGAGAAAAAATATGATGGCTCAAAAGAGAAAGAAAGAGGATGCTTAGTAGTGGTAAAGGTTTTTTTGAGTATAAAAATATTATTTTATGAACTAGTTATCATGAGTGAATTTTAGTACGGGGGAGGAAGAGGGGGAGGGGATAAAGAAAAGAGAAATTAAGAAGAAAGGAAGTGATAATTCATGTGAAGGAGGAGAGGAAAAAGGAGACATACCTAGCAATAAAGAAAAAATTGAAGGAGAGTTTAGGAACATACTTAAGAATGGATTGAATAAAATGATATCAATGCCTCCACACAAAAATTAGTCTCGATGGAAGAGATAGGAGCCAAGGGCAGTGTTGGTGAAACAAGTAGTGAAAGACGAATTGAATCATTAGTAGCAATAAGACAAATAGATGTATTAGAAACGATGGCCTAGGGGGAAGATGTGCTCAGCAAAGAAAATATGATGAGGGAAGAAGAATTTGTGAGGAGAGGGATTTGAGAAAGGGAATATCCAAGGAAAATGCATTGCCTAGAGTATGGAGTTAGTTTGTGAGGAGTGTGTGGTTTGATCAAAGGTAACAAAGGCACTCGAACACCCAAAGTTGACGATAATTATGGATTTTGATGACGCCAAGTCACTTCCTTCAAACGTCGGGGAAACGGACGTCCTCCTCGCCGGACTCCTGCAAGAAAAGTCCCGAAGACCGGAAGCTCTGGTGGGGACCCTTCGACGCTCAAGTCAGTCACTTGGGAATAGATGAGAACTGTCTAACCGAAGGGAGCTAAACAGTTAGGGCTAAACTAGTGGAATAGAGCTAGAAAAACCAGTGTTCAAGTCCCCATGCCTATGGCATGGGCGTATGCTTTATACCTGTTCGAAGATCCCCCTTTTGTTCCCGATGATTGCTGACTTCCAGGAGCCCAATTCGATAACGGACAAAATATGAGCCTGACAATGATAGATTGTATCGTCACCGTACATGCTGGAGTTGTCTCGCATCATTGGTCAGCACGGCCTCACAGGTGTCCTGCATTTGGGGTTATGTCTGGTGCCCGCCACCACTAGATGTGACCGCGCACAGTAGCGGACAGGTGACGGACCGCACGCTGCAATGAGGTATGGTCGCGCACAGTGACAGACATACAACGGACCATACGCCGTTATGAGGCATGGTCACACCCTGCTACAGATGTGCGGCAGATCGCATGGGCATGCCAGGTGGCCTAGAGTGGGCCGGATTGTGCGCCAGGGGTCGAAGTACTGTTCATGTAGCCCAAGTCCGAGAGGGGGTCTCGGGGGTGCAGTTATTGTTCATGTGGCCCGAGACCGAGAGGGGGTCTCGGGGGTTGAAATACTGTTCATGTGGCCCGAGATCGAGAGGGGGTCTCGGGGGGTGGAGACACCGTTCACGTGGCCCGAGACCAAGAGAGGGTCTCGGGGGTTGAAATACTGTTCATGTAACCCGAGACCGAGAGGGGGTCTCGAGGGTTGAAATACTGTTCATGTGGCCCGAGACCGAGAGGGGGTCTCGGGGGGTGGAGACACCGTTCACGTGGCCCAGACCGAGAGGGGGTCTCGAAGGTTGAAATACTGTTCATGTAGCTCGAGACCGAGAAAGGGTCTCGGGGGGTGGAGACACTGTTCACATGGCCCGAGACCGAGAGGGGGTCTCGGGGGTTGAAATACTGTTCATGTAACCCAAGACCGAGAGGGGGTCTCGGGGGTTGAAATACTGTTCATATAGCCCGAGACCGAGAGGGGGTCTCGGGGAGTGGAGACACCGTTCACGTGGCCCGAGACCAAGAGGGGGTCTCAGGGGTTGAAATACTGTTCATGTAGCCCGAGACCGAGAGGGGGTCTCGGGGGGTGAAGACACCGTTCACGTGGCCCGAGACTGAGAGGGGGTCTCGAGGGTTGAAATACTGTTCATGTAACCCGAGACCAAGAGGGGGTCTCAAGGGGTGGAGACATCGTTCACGTGGCCCAAGACCGAGAGGGGGTCTCAGGGGTTGAAATATTGTTCATGTAGCCCGAGACCGAGAGAGGGTCTCGGGGGTGGAGACACCGTTCCTATGGCCCGAGACCGAGAGGGGGTCTTGGGGGTTGAAATACTGTTCATGTGGTCCGAGACCGAGAGGGGGTCTCGGGGGGTGGAGACACCGTACATGTGGCCCGAGACCGAGAGGGGGTCTCCGGGGTTGAAATACTGTTCATGTGGCCCGAGACTGAGAGGGGGTCTCGGGGGGTTGTGAGAGAGCCTCCGTCAGTCGCCGTTATCGTTGTCGTTTATCCTGACGGCGCTGGATCAGCCATATCAGATGCCCTCTCACCCCTAAGATGGAGTGGGCCCACCCTAGTAAGGCGAAATGGGTGTCACCCCCCAAGTGGCTGATCCCTGCTCATCGCAAACCACCTTCGGACACGTGCCTATGGGCGCTGCGATGATTTTATGCGGGCAGTGTGGGGATGTGAAAAGGCGGCCAACACTATCCACCCGATTTGCGGCGATCGTCCTTGAAGCAGGGTTGATCCATCGGAATCCGTGAAGAAAGTCGTGCCATCATTACCCATCATAGCGGCGACATCAGCGGCGTCCCATCATTAGCCGAAAGCAAATCGTATCCCGTGCTCAGCGGTTTTCGAGGCAGTCCATCCTATTATGAGAGTCCACATTGTGGATGAGGCACGATGGGATGATTTGAAACTGAATAAAACCCAGGCGGTGGGTCTAAAGCAGCCATTCTATTCCTGCTATCGTCTTCTTCCTCTGAGCTTCCTTGATCTTCTGCTCCCTGGTCCCCCCTGCAACCTGAGAGCTTGCGCGCGTCACTTTCCTCCCTAGGTCAGCCTTTTGCTCCATCTAGGTTCCTCTGTTTCTTCTTCTCGCCATGAGTTCTCAGTCCTGGTCCGCGGAGGACGATTCAGAGAATCGTTCTTCGTCGGAGAGGCCTCGAGCCTCTCCTTCTTCTCCTCCTTCCCTTTCTCCTCCCCTCAAGTGGTCCTCCGATCCGAAGGACTGCGTCCCTCTGGCCCAGCGGAGGGTCGCTGGGGAGGCTCCCGTAGGGAGGCATCCTGTGGCGGCTGGTAGGGCTCTGTCGAGGGGCCACCAGGCGGGGGCCAGCGCCTCCTCGAGAGTGGGGGCGGAATCCCCGGAAGGGGTCACCTCCATGGTAATAGGCCGGGATCTAGCAAACATCCGGGCCCATTACCAAATCCCTCGGGAGATTGGGCTTTATCTTCCAACTCGCGACGACCGGGTGATCTCCTCTCGACTCGGTCGAGTGGCTATCTACGAGATCTCCTTGAGGGTAGGCCTCCGTCTACCCCTCCCCTCTTTTTTTGCAAGCCTCCTCGATTACTACTCCCTGACCCCTTCACAGTTGGTCCCAAACTCCCTTAGGGTCGTTAGCGCCTTTGTTGTTCTCTGCCACCATCTCCAAATCACACCCCGGGTTTCTCTTTTTCGCTTATTCTACATTCTTCGGTCTCAAAAGGGTTGGTGGCTATTTCAGCCCCGACCCAGCCAAGTCTTGAAACTCCTTCTTCCCTCCTCTATCAAGGGATGGAAATCTCGGTTCTTCTTTGCAAATCTTGACCAAGTCAAGGCCCGGTGGGGGGACCCCGATCTCCGAGGTAATGCAAATTCCACCGTCCACCCCGGAGACAAGGAAGCGTTAGGGCAGCTATTGGCTACCGACATCCCTTGGTACACCCTGCTCTTAACGGAAGAGAACCTCCAGTTGGCGGGTCTCATTTCCCACCGCGGTAAGTCTCTCTTATACTTAGTCAAAGTCTTCCTGTGCCGTCGTTCTCCCTTTTTTTTGTACCGACCCTGACCAAAGTTGTATAGCCATGAAGGTCCCTACCCAGAAACTCCTGAGGGCCATCGCCAAGAAGAGGGCTCGGGAAGGACCAAGCGAAGATCGGCGAGCACCGGCTCCAAAACACCCGACGGTGCAGGTGCCCGAGCCACCGGTACCGCAAGAGCCCCTGGTCGCCCCGGAGATTGACCTCACAGTCGACACCCCGCCAGAAAGGGCGGTGACCGAGGGGGTACCAACGGAGGAGCTGGCTGCAGAGGAGCCGGCTGCGGAGGAGCCAGCGGTGGTGGAGGAGCTCTTAGCTCCTAGCGGACCGACCCTCCCCGGGGCAGCTAGGAGCTGGGGTGAGGGGCCGTCAGGGCAGCAAGCCCACCCCCCGAGCAGACGCCAATGAGTAGGCCGCGCGCCGAGTCTAGTAACGCCGAGGACGCCGAAGGGAATGGAGCCAGACTGGGGCCGCCTCGGGACTCCATTCTGAATGACAGGCGCTGGGCAGAGCGGGTCCTCTCGCCAGTCTTCATGCCTGAGGTCCTAGAGGAGCTTAGTCACTTGAAGGCGACTACATTCTACCGAGAGTCCTACGCGGCCCTCATCAGAGTAAGTTGTCCTGCAACCCTTTGCCTCCGCATTTCTCTTTTTCTTCTCTCTTTTTTTTTGACATGGAGACTGCACGCAGCTTGCGAACTCCCTAAGGGCTACAAGGGAGGTCATTCACGGAGGGAAGGCCCTTCTGCGGGAGGCCCAAAAGGAGGCCGAGGAAGCTCGTCACCGTGCGGAGAAGGCCGAGGGGGCCATGGAGTCGGCCAAAACCGCTTGGGCCAATGAGGTGAGGGCTGCTGAGAGTCGAGCGGAGGCAGAGGCCAACCACTTGCGGGCGACGCTCCGCCAGATGACCAACGCCGAAAATGCCATCGCAGCCAGAGATTTGCACATCTATGAGCTGACCTCAGCCATCCAAGCAACCGAGAGTCGGGCGACTGAGGCCGAGGAGAGGGCAAGGGCGGCGGAGGAGAGGGTAACAGTAGTGGAGGAAAGGGTTGATAAAGCCGAGGAGGAGGCACGTCGCACCCAGGAGGCCGAGAGGGCAACAGCGGCAGCTCTCGCCGCAGAGGGGGGGTTCGGGCTGCCGAGGTGGAAGCAACCGTCACGGCCTGGACCGCCAGGGTCATAGAAGAATTCAAGGCATCCGAGTGCTTTATAGACGAGCTGGCGGAAGCTTCGGCGGGGGCATTCTTCCAAGGATTCCAGCATGGGAAGGAGAAAGTCGCTCGGGACTTAAACTTTCCTAAAGCCCTCGAGGTCGAACCGAAGCGTCTCTCGGATCTGGCCTCATCCGATGACGAGCCCGTGCCGGCTGAACCGTGAGCCTCCGCTTGTATTTTATTTTTGTAAGTCCGACTAGGTTGGCGCTTTTGTAATCACTTTAAATTAATGAAATATCACTTTTCCTCAAGATGAATTGTCTTTGTCCATTTACAATCTCTACCCCAAATTCATTGGTTAAATGCGTGCGACCTCTCGGGGCTTCATCAGCGCCGTGGGGTATCCTTTAATTCTTTTCTCGAATCGCTGACTTGGCTAGAGACGATCGAACCTTAGGGCCAGGAAGGACGGGCATCCAGGGGTTGAGGCTTTGGACTCAGGAGGTCAAGGCTGACGGGCTCCTGAGGACTGATGAGGCTCCGCTTTGCCGGAGGTATGCCGAGCTTTATGCTTGGCTGGCCCAGGGCCTTAAGTGCCAATGGGAGTCGGGCTTTGTGCCTGGCTGGCCCAGGGCTTAAAGTGCCGACGGGGGTCGGGCTTTGTGCCTGGCTGGCCCAGGACTTTAAGTGCCGATGGGGTCGGGCTTTATGCCTGGCTGGTCCAAGGCTTTAAGTGCTGATGGGAGTCGGGCTTGAGCTGCTGAGAGCCGATGGTACATCGCTCTACCAGTGGTACACTGGGATTTGTGCCTGGTTGGCCCAGGGCTTTCGTGCCGACTGGAGTCGGGCTTTGTGCCTGGCTGGCTCAGGGCTTTAAGTGCCGATGGGGTTCGGGCTTTGTGCCTGGCTGGCCTAGGGCTTAAAGTGCCAACGGGGGTCGGGCTTTGTGCCTGGCTGGCCCAGGGCTTAAAGTGTCAACGGGGGTCGGGCTTTGTGCCTGGTTGGCCTAGGGCTTTAGGTGTCATGGGGGTCGGGCTTTGTGCCTGGCTGGCCTAGGGCTTTAAGTGCCGACGGGGGTCGGGCTTTGTGCCTGGCTGGCCCAGGGCTTTAAGTGCCGACGGGGGTCGGGCTTTGTGTCTGGCTGACCCAGGGCTTAAAGTGCCGACGGGCGTCAGGCTTTGTGCCTGGCTGGCCTAGGGCTTTAAGTGCCGACAGAGGTCGGGCTTTGTGCCTGGCTGGCCCAGGGCTTTAAGTGCTGACGGGGGTCAGGCTTTGTGCCTGGCTGGCCTAGGGCTTTTAGTGCCGACAGGGGTCGGACTTGAACTGCTGAGAGCCGATGGTACATCGCTCTGCCAGTAGTACACTAGGCTTTGTGCCTGGTTGGCCCAGGGCTTTCATGCCGACCGGAGTCGGGCTTTGTGCCTGGCTGGTCCAGGGCTTTAAGTGCCGACGGGGGTCGGGCTTTGTGCCTGGCTGGCCCAGGGCTTTAAGTGCCGACAGGGGTCGGGCTTGAGCTGCTGAGAGCCGATGGTACATCGCTCTGCCAGTGGTACACTGGGCTTTGTGGAAAAACTGAGAGACTAGAATTTAAGTTCATTGATGAGAAGTGAAAGGTGAAAACCCACAAAGATACCAGCATGGTATTTAATGCCAAAAGGAAATGTACTACTGATAGTATCGACGAGGTTATCGGCGTTCCACGTCCGGGGGTGCGGCCTCCCATCCAGCTCTTCGATCTTGTATGCCCCGTAACGGAGTGTCTCAGCGATCTGGTAGGGCCCCTCCCAATTCGGAGCTAGCTTGCCTCCCTCCACCGGCTTTGAGACTTCAGCCCGTCGAAGGACCAAGTCTCCTGGTAAGAAAGTCCTGGGATGCACACGGGCGTTGTAGTACCTGGTAGCTCATTGTCGGTAGACCGCCATCCGTAGCTGCGCTCGGTTTCGCACCTCCTCCACCAGGTCGAGGTCAGCCCGCAGCCGGTCCGAGTTGTCTTCCTCATTATACAACTCCACCCGATGACTCGGGGAGCCTATCTCTACCAGGATAACAGCCTCGAACCCAAAGACCAGGCTGAACGGAGTTTCTTCGGTGGGGGCTCGCGGCGTCGTATGGTAGGCCCATAGCACATTGTGGAGCTCCTCTATCCAGCGCCCCTTGCAATCATCTAGTCGGGCTCTTAGTCCTTGGAGAATGATGCGATTGGTCACCTCGGCCGCTCCATTGGTCTGGGGGTGTCGGACGGAAGTGAATCTCTGGTGGATGCCGAGTTCGGTGCAGAACTCTCGAAAGGGCGCGTTATCGAACTGCCGACCATTGTTGGTGACCAGAGTATGGGGTAGCCCAAACCGGCATATGATAGACTTCCAAAAGAAGGATCTCACCTTGCTTTCAGTGATTTTAGCAAGGGCTTCGGCTTCAATCCATTTGGTGAAGTGATCGATGGCCACCAGGAGGAACTTGTGCTGTCCGGAGGTTGGGGGAATGGTCCCAAGATATCCATACCCCACTGGGCGAAGGGCCAAGGTGCCACTAAGGGAGTCAGCTGAGACGTCAGCTATCGCTGAATATTGGCATGGCGCTGGCAGCTATCACACTTCTTAACAAGCTCGGCCGCGTCCTCCTTCATGGTCAGCCAGTAGTAGCCCTGTCGTAGGGCCTTGTGAGCTAGGGCTCTGCCCCCAGATGACTCCCGCAGATGCCTTCATAGATTTCCCACAAGATGTAGTCTGCCTCAGCTGGCCCTACGTACTTGAGGACCGGGTATGAAAATGACCTTCGATAGAGCCTCCGTCCATTATCAGGAACCTTGGGGCCCGCCGCTTGAGCAGTCTAGCCTATGCAGGGTCCTTAGGGAGGGTGCCGTCGGTCAAATATCATACATAGGCATCCATCCAAGAGGGCCCTTGCGCAACTGGCAATGCCTCTTTCGCAGCTTCAATGCTTGGGGTCTGCAAGTTCTCCACATACGTTCTTCCCAGTGTCTCATCGGCCGAGGTGGCCAAACGGGACAGCGCGTCGGCCCTGGCGTTCTCCGCTCAGAGAATGTAGCTAACACAAAAGTAAGAGAACCGAGAGGCCTGGAGATGCACCTTACTCAAGTAACGGGACATGGTTGGGTCTCTGGCTTCATATTCTCCAGCAACTTGCCCAGAAATAAGCTGGGAGTCCGTGAAGGCTCTCAGATGCCTTGCACCGAGCTCCTCAGCCAGCCTCATCCCCGCCAACAGGGCCTCATATTCTGCTTGGTTATTAGTGGTCGAGAACTGGAACCGAAGGGCATACTCCACCACCTCCCCCTCAGGGCTCGCAAGGATGAGCCCGGCTCCACTTCCCTGAGAATTGGCTGCTCCATCCACGTGCAAGATCCAGTCTTCCTTCTCTACCTCCTCGGCTGAGGAGGAGGCCATACGTTCCTCCGGACATGATTCCTCCGTACATTCCTCAATCCAAGTACACTCGACCAAGAAATTAGCTAATACCTGAGACTTCATGGCTGACCTTGGTCGAATAGATAGGTCAAACTCACTTAGTTTGATGGCCCATTTGGCCAGCCGACCAGAGGTGTCAGGACGGGACAAGATGGCCCGAAGAGGCTGGTCCATGAGCACCACGATGGGATGAGCCTGAAAGTAGGGTCGGAAGCGTTGGACAGAGACCACCACGGCAAAAATGATCTTCTCAGTTCTAGTGTATCTTGTCTGAGCATCATGAAGTACCTTGCTGGTGTAGTAGACCGGCCTCTGCACCCCGTCGGCCTCCACGCGTACGAGCACAGAACTGACGGCCTCTGGGGAGGCTGCGAGGTACAGGAAGAGCTCCTCCCCGCCCTCCATCTTGGACAACAGCGGGGGAGTGGATAGAAATTGCTTCAATTCTTCAAAGGCAGCCTGACACTCCTTTGTCCACTCGAAGCCGCTGACCTTGCGTAGCGCCTTGAAGAAGGGCAGGCACCTTTCTGCCGATCTTAACATGAAGCAACTCAAGGCCGCCACCCTCCCAGTTATGTGTTGTACCTCCTTCTTATTAGCTGGGGGCCTCATATCCAAGATAGCCCAGATCTTGTCAGGATTGGCCTCAATCCCCCACTGGGTTACCATAAAGCCCAGGAACTTTTCTGCCACCACCCCAAAGGCACACTTGTGGGGGTTCAGCCTCATTTTGTACCGGCGTAGGTTGTTGAAGGTCTCTGCAAGGTCGGTGACGTGATCAGTAGCATTGGTGCTCTTGGTTAGCATATCGTCCATGTACACCTCCATGTTACGCCGATCTGGTCCTCAAAGACCTTATTCATCAACCTCTGATAGGTAGCTCGGCATTCTTCAACCCAAACGGCATTACCTTGTAACAATAGAGCCCTTTTTCAGTGACAAAGGAGGTGGCTTCTTCATCAGCCGGGTTCATCCGGATCTGGTTGTACCCCGAAAAGGCATCCATGAAGCTAAGAGTTTCATGCCCGGACGTGGCATCCACTAGCTGGTCGATCTGGGGCAGTGGGAAGCTGTCCTTGGGGCATGCCTTATTGAGATCAGTGAAGTCCACGCACATCCTCCAGCTCCCACTGGCCTTGCGAACCATTACGACATTCGCCAGCCAGTCTGGGTAGTGTACCTCACGGATGTGACCGGCTGCCAACAGCTTTCGCACCTCCTCATCCATAGCCTTTTGCCTGTCAGGGGTGAAACTCCTCTTCTTCTGCCTAATGGGCCGGCACTCCGGCCTAATGTTGAGCTGGTGGGTGATCACTTCCTCCGAATGCCTGGCATGTTGGATGCCGACCAGGCGAAGACATCTACGTTAGCCCGTAAGAAAGTGAGGAGCTGGTCACGAGCCTCCTTTGGGAGTAGGGCTCCAATTTGGATTGTCTTTGTCGGGTCTTCTCCGAGAGGGAAAGCAAACAGGTGCTTGGCCGGCTCCTCTCTTCTCTCTAGGTCCTAGGGGTCCTCTATCTCTGATGTAGGCGCAGGCGCCGCCTCCTGCGGACTAGGGGCCGTATGATAGCAAAGTGGGAGCAGGTTCTGCTCCCCCCACATCTCCCCGACTCCCTCCCAGGTAGGGAACCTTACAAGGAATAGTTTAGTGGATACGATGGCGTCCAAAAGATTGAGCCCAGGTCTCCCGAGGATTGCGTTATAGGCGAGGGGCACCCGTACCACCAAGAAATTCATGAGGACGGTGCTCTGGCATGGGGTTGTGCCAGTCGTGACAGGAAGAGTGACCTCCACCTCGACCTTCATGGAATCCCCAGTGAACCCCATCAGGGGCGTGGCGATGGGCCGGAGCAGGTCGGGCGACAGGTTCATGCGAACAAAAGCATCATAATTCAAAACATCCACTGAGCTTCCGCTATCAACCAGAATTCTTTTTACAGGATGCTTAGTGATCGTCATGGTCACGACGACGCTATCATCGTTTTTATTCACCACCTCCTCTAAGTCCTCCTTCAAGAAAGGAATTACAGGATCTAACTCCCCCCCCCCTCTCTGCCTCTTGGGAGGGCCACCTGCCCCCAAGAAATCATCACCACCGTCTTCTCAATTGGAGTGTTATCGATCATCGGCGGTGGAGGCGCTGACGGGCCAGGAGTATCCGGGTCGTTCTTTCGAACAAACTTCTCCAGATGGCCACACTGGATAAGATCCTCTATCGCCTTCTTCAGCTGGCAATAGTCATCGGTGTCGTGGCCATGGTCCCGGTGGTATCAGCAGTAGAGGTTCTTGTTGCGGGGGATCTTTGGGTTCATTGGAGGTGGGCGCTGAACATAGGACTCACCCTCAATCTCAAGCAGGATGTGCGATATAGGGGCGAGCAGTGGAGTGTAGGGTCCATCTCTCTGTGCAGGAGCTCGGGATGATTGTCTGGTTGGCAGGGAGGTTCAGGTTTTTAGGGTCAAACTTCAACAGGCTCAGGGTGGGCCGGCTTTTTGAGGGCGCTCCCACTTGCCTTGCATCGGGAGGAATCAGCCTCGTCGGTACGGATATACTTCTGGGCCCAGGTCAAAAGTTCGGCGTAAGAACTGGGTAGCTTTTTTCTAGGGAGTATGCAAAGTGGGATGGATGGAGCCCTCGCTTTAGGGCCAAAGTGGCCACTGAATCTTCAAGGTTGTAAACCTCGAGAGCCACCTCCTTGAACTGAGCGACATAATCCCGCAAAGGCTCGCCGCTCTTCTGCTGGACAACGAAGAGGCTGTGAGCTACTCTTAGGATCTTGCGGCAGGCGTCAAAGTGGGCCAAAAAGGCTCTTGCCAATAGACGGAAGGAATCGATACTCCGCGGCGGCAGGCAAGAGTACCAGGCTCGGGCAACCTTCTTCAGGGTGGCAGGGAAGGCGATGCACATGAGCGAATCAGTGGCCCCCTGGACCTGCATGAGTACCTTGTAGCTTTCTAGGTGGTCCAGGGGATCTATAGTCCCGTCATAAGGATCCAGTTGGGGGAGGTGGAACCGGGTGGAGATGGGCTCTTCCATGATGCGGTGAGATAGCGGAGGCCGGCTGTCATAATCCATCTCAGGCAGGTAGGTGATCCGGCGGTTGAGTTCCTCCAACCATTGGTTGTACTCGTAGAGTCGACGCTCGGCCCGACGGGCTATCCGGCCATCAAAGGAACCTTCCCCAAAGGATTCTGAAGACGGGGGAAAGTGACGACGATGTCTGCGAGGGCGCTCCGCCTCCTTCCCATGTCGCCGCCTGGGGGAAACACTAGCGTGGCGAGAAGGTGATCGGGGTCTCTTGGAGGCCTTCCGGTGATAAGGATTGGGCGAGGCATGATGGTGGCGAGCTTCCGGTACCAGCGACCTCCTTCGGGAAGAATGCTGGCTGGGTTGCACCATGCCCGGAACCGATGGAAATGGCTTCGGTTGTCGCTGGGCCACCTGCTGATACTGCAGGCCTTGGACCGCCGCCGCCAAGGATTGGACTTGCATGGCTAGAGCGGCGAACCGGTCTTTCTGGGGCTGATGAGGAGGAGGCGCAGGAACATCGATCGGAGGAGCGGGAGGTCCAGCCTCCTAAGGATGCGGCGGTGCCGGGACAACGGCCGGGAGAGCTGAGGGGGCGACCGCCAGCGGATCAGCCCATTGGCGCTGCCCCCCAGCGCAACTGACAGAGCCCCCTTCGCACGGGTTGTCACCATGACTCGAGCTTGAAGAGAGAGGAGTTGCAGATTGCTGGTTCGATGTCTATCTCTTTCTCCCCCCTACCTGGTGCGCCAATCTGATGACGCCAAGTCAGTTCCTTCAAACGCCGGGAAACGGACGTCCTCCTCGCCGGACTCCTGCAAGAAAAGTACCCGGAGACCGAAAGCTCCGGTGGGGACCCTCCGATGCTCAAGTCAGTCACATGGGAACAGATGAGAACTGTCTAGCCGAAGGGAGCTAAACAGTTAGGGCTTAACTAGTGAAATAGAGCTAGAAAAAACCAGTGTTCAAGTCCCCCTGCCTATGGCATGGGCATATGCTTTATACCTGTTCGAAGATCCCCCTTCTGTTCCCGATGATTGCTGACTTCCAGGAGCCCAGTTCGATAACGGACAAAATATGAGGCTGACAATGACAGATCGTATCGTCACCGTACATGCTGGAGGCATCTCGCGTCATTGGTCAGCACGGCCTCACAGGTGTCCTGCATTTGGGGTTATGTCTGGTACATGCCACCACTGGATGTGACCACGCACAGTAGCGGATAGGTGGCGGACCGCACGTTGCAATGGGGTATGGTCGTGCACAGTGACAGACATACAACGGACCATACGCCGTTATGAGGCATGGTCACACCCTGCTACAGATGTGCGGTGAATCGCATGGGCATGTCAGGTGGCCCAGAGTGGGCCGGATTGTGCGCCGGGGGTCGAAGTACTGTTCATGTAGCCCGAGACCGAGAGGGGGTCTCGGGGGTGGAGATACTGTTCATGTGGCCCGAGACCGAGAGGGGGTCTCGGGGGTTGAAATACTGTTCATGTGGCCCGAGACCGAGAGGGGGTCTCGGGGGGTGGAGACACCGTTCCCGTGGCCCGACACCGAGAGGGGGTCTCGGGGGTTGAAATACTGTTCATGTAGCCCAAGACCGAGAGGGGTCTCGGGGGGTGGAGACACCGTTCACGTGGCCCGAGACCGAGAGGGGGTCTCGGGTGTTGAAATACTGTTCATGTAACCCAAGACCAAGAGGGGGTCTCGGGGTTGAAATACTGTTCATGTGGTCCGAGACTGAGAGGGGGTCTCGGGGGGTGGAGACATCGTTCACATGGCCTGAGACCGAGAGGGGGTCTCGGGGGTTGAAATACTGTTCATGTAGCCCGAGACCGAGAGGGAGTCTCGGGGGGTGGAGACACCGTTCACGTGGCCCGAGACTGAGAGGGGGTCTCGAGGGTTGAAATACTGTTCATATAACCTGAGATCAAGAGGGGGTCTCGGGGGTTGAAATACTGTTCATGTGGCCCGAGACCGAGAGGGGGTCTCGGGGGGGTGGAGACACCGTTCACGTGGCCCGAGACCGAGAGGGGGTCTCGGGGGTTGAAATACTGTTCATGTAGCCCGAGACCGAGAGGGGGTCTCGGGAGTGGAGACACCATTCATGTGGCCCGAGACCGAGAGGGGGTCTCGGGGGTTGAAATATTGTTCATGTGGCCCGAGACCGAGAGGGGGTCTCGGGGGGTGGAGACACCGTTCATGTGGCCCGAGACCGAAAGGGGGTCTCGGGGGTTGAAATACTGTTCATGTGGCCCGAGACCGAGAGGGGTCTCGGGGGGTTATGAGAGAGCTTCCGTCAGTCGCCGTTATCGTTGTCGTTTATCTCGACGGCGCTGGATCAGCCATATCAGATTTGATGAAAAAGGATCTCAAAAAGGGATTTACTGTGAAATAGTTGTATAGATATATGGATGATTAATAAGATATATGGTAATAAAAAATGTGAGCAATAGAAAAGGAGAACACTATCACGATGAAGAAGGAATCAATTTTCTTAACATGCTTGTATCTATGCTGGGACGGGTCATTATGTTCATGGCTGTATTATTATTATTATTATTATTATTATTATTATTATTATTATTATTATTATTATTATTATTATTATTATTATGAAAGTATGGGGTGAGATAGTCTAATATATTTTGTGTGAAACAGACAAATTTTCTTAACGTCTGATATTTGCCACTTCAATCTAAATAAATCATGGTAATTGAAGACTTAAAATAAGTAATATAAACTAAGAAAAAATAACATAAAGTTGATGAGAATAACGTTTCGTGATGTTTGTGATTTAATTTGGGTTGGATTTGACATTGGTTCTGGATTTGGAGCCTTTAATCTGGTGAGAGTTCTGGCTTAAAAATTCAGACGAAAGGTTAAAAAAAAAAAACTCCCCCTGATGCTTTTATTTAATTTATGGTATCAGTTACATGTATAATATGACAACATATGACGTGTTCTGTCTCCATTTAGAAGGATGGCAACAAAGAACCTATCAAGTATGCTAGAGAAGAATTAACGAATAAAAGAACTTGTTTGCAAGTCGTGTGGTCTCTGTTCTTCTCAGGATATGGAGCACTCTGGAGGCAAGCCCTGGGGGAATCGCTTCTGATCGGTGCAGTAGTTGTAGATCATGTAGTTCTTCTGCACCCATCTCATCCTCTCTTGGCTTGTGGAATCCATCTCCTGGCTCCACCAGCTGGCTTTGTCAGACCTCTGTGAAGGACAATTGGAGGAACCAGAGGACCAAATGCAAGCATCAGCATTGAAATTTCGGTAGGAGGCAGTGAAGGGGGCTTTTGTCCAGTCCGTCTTGATGCGCCCCCCCTGCGTGGCCCAGTCATCAGCGTTCCAGAGGCTGGAGTAGATCCTCATCGCTTGGTTCTTTGGAAACGCGACGCCCCTTGACTCCATGTTCTTGAAGTCTCTGATTGGTGTGCCATCAACCATGAAGCTGGAAGGATGATTGAATCCAAGGTGAGCATAACATTCCCTTTTTTTTTTTTTTTTCAATGATGTGTGCAATAGAAATCTTGGAATTTGATTACTTACGTGACATGTCTGGGTTCCAGAGGATGGAGTAGGTGTGGAAGTCTTTGGTGGGATCGAACCAGAGGTGGAACTGCATCTCCCTGTTCCCCTTCCCCTGGGTGAACACATTGGTGTGGAGCGTGTAAGGGTCTCCGCTGAGGTTTCCAAGGAACTCAAAGTCGATCTCATCGTGAGTCGGTCCTTGTGAAGACAACTGCAGTTCAGGCATAAATCATACAAGATCCATATATCAGTTAGCAGAGATCCAATTGAAGAGGTCGCATGAGGTAATTTCTTCAAACAGAGGTGACAGGAGCTTACGTAGTAGGCAGTGACGGTGCCGGCGGAGTTCCCGGGGACGAGCTTGAGCTGCATGTCAATTTTGCCAAAGAGATACTCGTTCTTGGACTGGAATCCAGAGCCAGAGGCTTTGTCGAGGGCGAGAGTTAGGAGCTTGCCATTGTCAAGGATCTTCCCACGCCCGTCACCCCAGGTGATGTCGAAGTCTTGGTTGAAGTTGCCGGCCGAGGCAGCGGCCATCAAAGAGCATGCTAAGAGAGGAAACAGTAGCGATGCCATGATAGCTCTGGTAGAAGCCATGGTAAAGGATGACAGAAGTAGTGGGTTCTAAAGAGGCTCAATTGTGAGAAAGAATGGGTTGGAGTGAGGAAGCGATCGAGCAGGGGGTGTGGGATTTATGCATGCATGAGATTAGGATGGTTCCGTATGCGATGGGTTGTCGATCGAGCAGGGGGTGTGGGATTTATGCATGCATGAGATTAGGATGGTTTCGTATGCGATGGGTTGTCGACAACAAATCATTACGACGCATTAGCGACTCAATAAATCAGAAAATCAAAAAAAATTATTTTTTAATTTAGCGCAAGTAATGCATCGCAATATTTTTAAATTTAATTTTATAAAATATAATTATGAAATAAAAATATTACGACTCAACTCAGTGCGTCGTAAATTTTTAAAAAATTAAATTATGTTAAATAGCGACGCATTAGCAACGCAATAAACCAGAAAATTAAAAAAAATATATTTTTTATTTAGCAACGCACTAATTGCATTGCAATTATTTTAAATAAAATTAATTTTTATAAAATATAATTAAGAAATAAAAGTATTGCGATGTAACTCAATGTGTCGCAATGTTTTTAAAAAAATTAATTATGTTAAATAGCGACGCAATAAAATAGTAAATTAATAAAAATAATTTTTTATTTAGCGATGCAAGTATTGCGTCGCAATGTTTTTAAAAAAATAAATTTTATAAAAATATTAAAAAGAATTATGAAATAAAAATATTGCGACGCACTTCAGTGCGTCGCAATATTTTTTAAAAATTTATTATATTAAATAGCGACGCATTAGTGATGCAATAAATTAAAAAATTAAAAAAATTAATTTTTAATTTAGCGACACAAATAATGCGTCGCAGAGTTTTTTTAAAAATAAATTTTATAAAATATAACTAAAAGATAAAAAAATTAAAAATAAAACATTGCGATGCAACGAAATACGTCGCAATTGTTTTAAAAAAATTAATTTTGGTACAACCGTCGGATCGGTTATCGCCGACTAGGATCGATCATGGCTTGGATCGATCGCAATCGTTGGATCACCACCGATCGGATCGATCGCGACGGTCCGAGATCAGTCATCGCCGATCGGATCGATCGCGACGGTCCGAGATCGGTCATCGCCGACCGGGATCGATCATGGCTTCGATCGATCGCAACCGTTGGGTCGTTACCGATTAGATCGATCGCAACGGTCCAAGATCGATCATCGTCGATCAGGATCGATCATGGCTTCGATCGATCGCAACCGTCAGATCGTCGCCGATTGGATCGATTGCAACGGTTCGAGATCAATTGTCGCCGACCATCTGCGTGCCAGAAGCCCTCCTACCCCACCACAAAACCATGGTCCCAAGCGTAAAAAGAGCGCCAGAGCATCGCCCCACGAACCACCATCATCGCCCTCGCCTCATTTTTCAAAACCCTCGCGAGAGCGCCAGGCGCCAGCCCACTCTTCGCCCCCTCCGCCCATAAAGAATATGGCGCTAAATAAACAAAGCCATTGTCCGAGGAAAAAGAAGGCGGAGGCGGAAAAAGAAAAGAAAAAAAGAGGCCACCCCTCCGCGTTCTCTTCCTCTCGTCTCCGCTCTCGCCATCTTCATCCCCTTCCACCCCCCCCCCCCCCCCCCCCCAATTCTTTAATCTCTCTTGTGGAACTGGAAAGAGGACCATGTGGGGCTCCAAAGCCGCCTCCTCTTTTCCTCTCCCCCCCATCGCTCTCTTTAGGAGGGGAGGGAGATTGGGAAGTGGAGGAAGGCAGGCAGGTAGGGAGGGGAGGGGATGGCGGCGAAGGAGACGGAGTACTACGACGTGCTCGGCGTCAGCCCCTCCGCCACCGAGGAGGAGATCCGCAAAGCCTATTATCTCAAGGTGGGTTCCTTTTTACCGGGAATTCGACCTAGAAAGTAAGAAAGAAAAGCCTGCTTTCTTTTCTTAGAAAGTAAGACAGAAAACCCTACTTTTCTTTCTCCCCGTCTTGGTTTGCCATGCTGATGGTCTTGATGCTCGGACTGGACTGCGCTGGATTAGGTTTTCATCGAATCATCAATGACCCACGTTTCTTGATTTACGTTTCTGTTTCTGTCTTCTTGATATGGTATGCTTACGGTTTTGATTTCCAGAGCGGGGTGCGTTGAATTAGGGTTTCACCAAAACGGCTAGGGATTGCCTTTCTTGATTTGTATTTCTATTATTTCTGATCCTGATTGGAGGAGAACTTTTTCACTGGTCTTTCTCGAGTTGCTCTAATGTTGGTTGTGTTTCACATGAAAGTATTACTACTATCTTCTCAAGCATTGAGGAGTTCTTGATGGCTTTAATGCAGGCGAGGAAAGTCCATCCTGATAAAAATCCAAATGATCCCCAGGCTGCTGAGAGATTCCAGGTGAGTTTTACTAACTGTGCAAGCTAAAGAAGTGTTGATTTTTGACGTGAAATGATTTGCATTGAAAGATAGTTTTTCTGGGTGCTTGCTGATTGAGCAAGCTTCTTGAGTGATTGGAAGTATGGCTTCTTTCAGGAACTTGGAGAGGCTTATTAATTCATTTATGAAAGATATAAATGAAGCAAGATTGAAGAAAAATGCTTCTTTTATTAATTTAAGAAATCAAAAGTATAATATGAAAATCCAAAATATATTATGAGGTTGTAATTTTAGTATAATGTATACAAGAGGATTAAAATTACAGCTAATATATTTAAACATGTCCGTGATTGATAGGAGTAAGGATCTTCTATTGCTAATCTTATCCGGATTGTGATAATCTTATCCATGAACATTCTGAATGTGATAATCTTATCCGGATTGTTGTATAGAGACACTTAGTGGAGGTATTATATATATAAGATCATATAGGACAAGGACCGACATAATTTGAATCTTTATTTAAGATCGTTATAAAGAATTCAATTTATGTCATAAGATGATCATATGTAAATCAACCTTAATCCTAATTTAATCACAGACTCTTTGATTGTGCTATTGGATCTTTTGATTTGTTTGTTAAAGCTCATTTGATGTTAGGCCCAATACTTACATCTTGGAGGTTTAATAACACGTTGGGCTGGGAATGTGATTTAAAGATATGGAATCCATGGCTTTTGAAAAGAAGCATAAAATTAGTTCCCTGAAGTGTTGATTATGGCGCTAAACAGTTATGCGCGCAATTTATGATTCGATCATAAATTAACTGTTTAACTAGTTAATCAATGGTACTTAAGGAATAAGAGAAAATTGGAGGGGTATAACGGTTATTACACCTAGCTCTAATTGTGAACTAATTATGGAGGGTTGAATTACATGCAACTCAAGTTTTTCAAGTAAAATTAATCTATAATTTTTAAGAGTGCAGTCTCAAGTTTTTAGTGGAATAACTTCGAGATTAATAAACTTAATAAATAATTAAAGAGTTTTAATTGAGTTTATTCAAGTTTATTGGAGCTTAAAATTATGGGTCCATGGTCCCCACACCGTCTTAGGTTAATCGCATCGAATATATTGGATTGAATGATTAATGCAATTAATTATTTATTTTTCTCACTTTATAATGAAGAGTTTATTATGAAGATAAATAATCAATTTGATTGATTATTTTTCTTACATTTATTTTGATACAATAAATTAGTTATTGGACAAAATAAAAATGTTTAGACACATTGTTCATATAATAATTGATATGAATGGTTGCACATAAGTGTTATTGTGGAACATCACACAAGAAAATTTTGCTCTTGTAAGTGGCGCATATTATGAGTTGATGGAGAGAGAAAAATTTATTTATTTTTGATATTTTTGATAATGTGATTATTAAGAATATTAAAAATAAAATAATAAATTTGATTTATTAAATATTATATTTAATTTAGATATTATTTGTAAATTAGTTGCAAATAAGAAAATAACTTTTTCTTTGATATGATCAAGGAGTTGACGTGCATGTAAGAATTGTTCCCATGCGGTCAAAATAAGGTGTAAAAGATAAACGTTATCTACATCAAATGTTGTAAATGTTATCTAAATGTTATAACAGATAAACGTTATCTAAATTAAATATTGTAACAGATGAACATTATCTAAATTAAATTTCTGATTCACCTCGAGCCTAAAAAAGTGGCATAAGGTGGACTTTCAGATGAGTAAGGAAAAAGAAAAAGATGAACAAAAGTTTCTTTCATCCTTTTTCTCTTTTATTTCATGTGCACCAGAACTGTGAGAAATATAGAAAAATCAAGAGTGAGCCCACTCTCATAATTCGATACCGATCCTGAGAAAGGTGAGGAAGGCTCTAGTTTCATTTTAATTTTGTAGGTATTTTATGGAGTACCTTGGCCCATAAACTCTACCGTGGGATTCTTCATCCATAGTTTCGAATCCGGTAGTAGGGCGCGTCTATTCCTTCGAGACCTCAACATATCGGTATGGTTTTTATGTTTAGAAAAATTATATGATAATTTTTTTTTTCATATGACAATGTTAATATTATGCATGTTAAATGGTCTGCATGCTTCTGCTACACATATATATGACGATATATATATATATAATTTTTTTAAAAAACCAACAACTGGTATTAGAGCAGTCATGCACTAATATTAATATTATCATAATGTCAATATGTGATAATTTGACATGTTTTATAATAATTGATATTAGGCATGCATGTTATGGATGGGTATGCATAAATATTTGATATATGGTATGCATAAATATTTGATATTTGGTATGCATAAATATTTGATATTTTACCGTGAACTGTTTGCTTAAAAGTTGAGCATGGGATATAGATCCCAAGAATTGTGGGCGTGGGATTTATCATGTTCTTGGTTTCTATCGTGTTCAACCCAGGGGTGATCCAAGAGGGAGGCTACTGGTAGTACCTCGGATCTCTTTACCAATGGACGTATGGTAGGGATATTAGGGACGCACCGTAAGGGAGGCTGATGGTAGTACCTTGATGCGTTTGACCCAATTATCTGCGATTCGGAGAGCACAATAGGCTGCTAAGAAATATTTATGATTTAATTAATTACCACATTGGGAATTAATTTTTGAAACCAAAAGGATCGGCGATTTGATCACAGATTTTATCACATCAAAATCCAAATTGGTTTGTGTTGTATGTGAAGAAAATCATTATAAAAATCCCAAATGGTTTGGGACAAATCCCAAACTTGTTTTTGAAGCAAATTGGACCTAAGCCCACTCCAAACAGTTAGGCCATAAGATGGCCCACGATCATTAAAATAAAATAATTTATTTGATGAGTTAATTTTATCATGCCATATAAAAAATTAGAAATATCCATCCTATGCATCATAAAACTATTGATTAGGACTATTTGACTAATCATGATTATGCCTATTTATAGGGTCTTAGTTAATGAACAAAGATAATAATATTATAATTCTAAATATATTAAAAGGGTTTTTAAATGGGTAGTTTGGAATTATAATATTAAGAATTTGATTCTTAAATAAAATTATGAAATTAAAAATAGTCTTAAGTTAAGTTAATATATGATATTAATTTAATAATGAGATTATTAAATCTAAGACTAATCTATTTAATTTATAAATAACAAGAATATGATTCTTTATATAGAAATCAATTTCAAAAGTTAATATGTGATATTAAATTTTAATAATATGATTTTTTTTTTGATATTAATTTCTAAAAAGATAATAGTTATCTTAAATATTTACAAGAATTTGATTCTTGAGAGAATTAAATTCATAGATTAAATCTACATGAGATGACAAGATTTAAAGGTTATTAAATTTAATTCACAAAGATAAAAGGTAGATAAAAGATTATCTTTATATAATAAAATACAATCCCACTTTAATAATGAGTAATTAATAAATTTGTTGGTCTCTACCATTGGTTTAGCACCGTAAGAGTTAAACGGTGCCTCGAGGTGCTTTGATTTCGTCCCCCTACGGGTGGTGTCCGTTCAATTCAATAACAAGGCTAGATCTCTTAGGATAGAATTTCTAGATGTATTTCAAGCCTGACCTACCCTACGGCAGCATGCTTGGGTTAAGTCTAGAAATTTGAAATGGTGGGTCTTACTCATAAAGATATGAGATCAAATGTGTTGATTATATCTTTGACCAAGCCTTTTCTAATTCGGTAGTTAATAAGTGTGGAAATAAGAGTTATTTTGGAAACATACTTATTAATCAAGAAGAGTCTCGGTTTAACTAAGTGTGCAACCTGACCTACCCTACGGCAGCAGACTTGTACATGGCTAGTTGAATTATCGAGGGAATAGAATATGGATTTTTTCTTGTATTTTCCCTAAATTGTTCAATTATTTTTTGAAATCTCTATTCCAAAAACTTATAAACATTCATCTTGACTAATTTTTCAGAAAATGACTTTGAACAATCCCATTACTTCTCTGCTTTCGAGTAATACCCTAACTAAAGAAAACTATCCTAAATGGAAATCTGATCTTGACAATATTTTGACTAATGAGAATATCAAATTTGGTATCACTGAGCCAACCCTTGCTGCTGATCGTAATGTTAGAGAACATTATGACAAGTGGCAAGTTGCCACCAACCAAATGAAAGAGAAGAAAAATAGTAAATGTGATTTACTTATACTTGAAGCTTGTCTAGTTGAGGTTGATACCTTCTCCTGGATAATTGATTCAGGGGCAACAAATCATGTTTATTGACAATGATTGGTGCTTGATCAAAGATGCCAAAGGAAGATATTTATTCAAAGTAAAAATAAGAAAAAAAGTTTTGCTTTAAATCTAATGGAGGAGCATATAGCATTTTTTAGCATAATAAGTGGCTGCAGAACTGAGTGGCTTGAAGGATCTATGGTAAGTAGTGATCAAGGCAAAGATCATGAAGCTTCTGTTTCCCAAATATCTTTTGTAGATAGAAATAAGAAAGACCAGAAAGTTGGCAACGCTATCTGTGAGGAAGAAACAGAGGAGATAGAATCCTTGTCTGTTAATGATGCTATAATCAAGCAGACATATTGTATTATAAAAGATCCAGACCTAGCTGATCCAGAAGTAGAGTTAAACAAACCAGTTTTAATCATGCTAATGATGAACCAGTGAACAGTGGACAATTTGTGATAGCAGAATCAAAAGCAGGCTTGGCTAACAATGTTGTTCATGCAGAAGCACTAAGTGCAGATAAACATTTTGCTAATCAAAATGTACATAACAGATTAGATATTATTTAAGTAGATGGAGGTTTGATTTTGGATGTCACGACTATGGAATCAGAAAGCAAAAGAACCCAGCTAGTTGATGAGAATACCAGGGACAAAGAAGATACTACTATTTCAAATTCATACTTAGTCTTAGAATCATAGTTTTTAGGGATGGGTCCACTTGGTGCGCACACCTAAATGACAAGTTCACTTGGTGAAAAGTTAATGAACAAAAGATATTCTGTTCTAAAAGATTCAAAAGCGACTATTGTTATTGGTTTGCCAATCCTTCGGAGCTATCTAAAATTTAGACTATTGTATCTCAATAAAAGAAAATTCTAAGAAGCAAATTAAACCTTTACAACTACTAAGGCAAGGAGGAGTGTTGAAAACGAGCTTTAGGTTACAAAAATTATGGCAAAATAATTGGTCAACAACCAAATCTTTAAGATATAATATATCAACAACCAAATCTTTAGGATATAATCTTTAACAATTAGATCTTTAGGATTTTTTTGTGCATATTTTTAATATGGCTTGATCTCAAGAATCAAAGCTTGATATTAGGAATCTATTAGTTATGACTCTGAATTAGTTTTTATATGCTTTCTGTTATATTTTAGCTCTATATAAAGAGCAATATGGTGAATAAATTTATGGTGTACTTAAATACAAAGTTCTCTTTTTTTTTTCTTTTTTGTCAAATACTTTTCATCTTCTTCCTTACAAACCAACGACAGCTAAGTCAGGATTATATAGTTCTGATTTGTGCTATACAACAACAATATGTATGTGTGCATGATTATTTATGATGGTTATATATATATATATAATCATATCATCATATATATATATGTGTAGCGGAAGCATGCGGACCGTTTAACATGCATAATATTAACATTGTCATATGAAAAGGAAAAATTATCAGATAATTTTTCTAAACATAAAAACCATACCGATATGTTGAGGTCTTGAAGGAACAGACGCGTCCTACTACCAGATTTGAAGCTATGGATGAAGAATCCTACGGTAGAGTTTACGGGCCAAGGTACTCCATAAAATACCTGCAAAATTAAAACAAAACCAGAGCCTTTCTCACCTTTCTCAGGATCGGTATCAAATTATGAGAGTGGGCTCACTCTTGATTTTTCTATATTTCTCACAGTTCTGGTGCACATGAAATAAGGGAGAAAAAGGATGAAAGAAACTTTTCGTTCATCTTTTTCGTTTTCCTTACTCATCTGAAAGTCCACCTTATGCCACTTTTTTTAGCTCGAGGTGAATCAGAAATTTAATTTAGATAACGTTCATCTGTTACAACATTTAACATTTAATTTAGATAACGTTTATCTATTACAACATTTAGATAGCATTTACAATATTTGATGTAGATAACGTTTATCTTTTATACCCTATTTTGACCGATTGGAACAATTCTCACATGCACGTCAACTCCTTGATCATATCAAAGAAAAAGTTATTTCTTATTTGTAACTAATTTACAAATAATATCTAAATTAAATATAATATCTAATAAATCAAATTTATTATTTTATTTTTAATATTCTTAATAATCACATTATCAAAAATATCAAAAATAAATAAAATTTTCTCTCTCCATCAACTCATAATATGCATCACTTACCAGAGCAAAATTCTCTTGTGTGATGTTCCACAATAACACTTATGTGCAACCATTCATATCAATTATTATATGAACAATGTGTCTAAACACATTTTTATTTTATCCAATAACTAATTTATTGTATCAAAGTAAATGTAAGAAAAATAATCAATCAAATTGATTATTTATCTTCATAATAAACTCTTTATTATAAAGTGAGAAAAAAAATAATTAATCACATTAATAATTCAATCCAAGAGTATTCGATGTGATTAACCTAAGACGGTATGGGACCATGGACCAATAATTTCAAGCTCCAATAAAGTTGAATAAACTCAATTAAAACTCTTTAATTAGTTATTCAGTTTATTAATCTCGAAGTTATTCCACTAAAAACTTGACACTACAAGAAAAATAAAATATTGCGACGCCCAAATGCATCGCAATTGCGTCGCTAAACATGCTATTGCGACGCAATAGCGACGCAATGACGGCGTCGCTCAGATGTCCGTCGCAATACCCATTTATCGCAATTGCATCGCAATATTGCGACGCTGCGATGCAATATTGCGTCGCAATATTGCAACGCATCCAAATGCGTCGCTAAATTTAAAATTAATTTTTAATATTTAAAATTATTATTAAATATTGCGACGCACTAAATTGCATCGTAATATTGCGATGCATCTAGCTGCATCGCAATATTTAATAATAATATTTTTGGTATAATAGCGATGCAATTTGAGTCACTAATGCGTTGCAAATAAAATTTTTTTAAAAATTGCGACGCAAGGTCATTGCGTCACAATATTTATTAAAAATATTTTAGATATAATAGCGACGCAATTTTAGTCGCTAATACGTCGCTATTAAATTTATTTTTAAATTATTGCGATGCCAGTCATTGTGTCGCAGTATTTAATAATAATATTTTGAAAATATTAGCGATGCAATTTCAGTCGCTAATGCGTCGCAAATTAAATTTTTAAAAAATATAAAAGATTAAAAATTAAAACGGTTAATACAATTTCGTTAAATCTAAATATTGATAGAAACATTTTTCACTCAATCCAAACAATAATAAATTTCCAAAAATAATTCATATATTAAAATTTTGAAGTTTTTACAACATAAAAAAAGAAAAGAAAAATACATCAAGAATCTGGGCGATCACGTGGAGGCTATGGAGGCTGAAGACTCTGCGACAAGCGGCTAACCATATCCCGCAAATAATGCATCTCATCTCGCATGTCTGCAATCTCCTGATCCCGGCCTCGCATACGATCCTCAAATCCTGCTCAACCTCCTGGCGAACCTCCTCTGCAATAGATCTGCGAAGGTCGTGTAAACGCTCGGAGGAAGATCACCAGAAAATCGCGAGCTGGAGGCCTGATGGGGAAAATATGTAGAAGCTCTAGTGCCCAGACCATAGACCCTGCGGTCTCGTGGCTGGGCACCAACAGCCTCCAAAAACACACGTCCGACTCTCCTCTGCTGAGAGTTCGACAGGCGTCTCCCCATCAGTAGAGTCGACCTGCGATGCCTGGGAGCGAAGCTCCTCGACTCGTGTCTTGAAATTATGAAATCAACAATAAATGAGTTAATAAATTTCTCAAATAAAATTTTAGAAATTAAACAGATACTACATAAATCTAATTTCTTACCGCAACCTCCCGTGATCGCGTGTCGACCCAGGAACCGTCCCTCCTGGTGTGTGTCGCCCTGAATAGACGAAACTCACCAGGATCTCTGCCCTCCTGCTCAGACTATAACAATAAAAAAAATATTAATACAAATATTTGTAAATAACTAAAATAGTAATTAAAATATTTATGTTTTCTTACCATACGCGTCTGTGCTCCTGAATCGAAATGGAGCCCGAAGTATGGCGGGAGAGACCCGTGCCAGGACCGCCCTTCTCAGATCGGCGGTTCGTGCTGGCTGATGCGGACCTCCTGCGCTAGCCATCGGACTACCAGGCCTGCTGCCACTCGTGCCAAATACCCTCTGGCACGTGCGCAGGACGCTGACCCGATGACCTCCAACGATGAAGCATGTCGGAGTATCGGCGTCCCGTCAGAGCCTCCCATGCTGCCCTAATGGCATCATGGCTGGCAGGATCCCACGTAAACTTTTTCTGCATTAAAATAAACAGTTAGTTTCTGAATTTATTAAGTTTAAGAAATTTTATATCACTGATAAATTGTATTTAATAAGTTTACCTGAAACTCAGAAAAATAAAACTCCCTCATGGCTGGAGATACGTGGCGCCAATCGTAGCCACTGGGATCTGCACGCCTCTGAAATACGGCGCTGATGTGGCTGGATACATGATGCTGCTCAATGAATCTGTTAAAAAAATGCATGTTTATAAGTAATTGACTTAAAAACATAAACATATATTTTTAATTAGTATATACTTACATCCCTGAGCATCAAGTCGAAGTACAGTGCGGCCGATGGTGGAAGAACTCTCGGAGGTATGTGCCGATCGGCTGGATGGTAATACTGCTGGAGAGATCGAAGGTGTGCGACTGCTGGAGATCCAAACTCTCCATCTCCGACGCTCATGTGATCTGATGTAGCAGGGCTATGTCCCTGCTCACTCCGTCTATCGTCGGTAGATCTACCTCTGCCCGTCATACTGAAAATACTAAAGATTCACACAATTAAATTACGATTAATGATTGACTATGTAAGAATTTAACACTTATAAAAAAAGTTAAATTTTAAAAAACCTCTATGTTTAATCGGTGTCATTTGTTTCGTGAAATGTTGGTTCAACATCCGATGCCGTATCGGATTGCGAATCAGTTTCATTATCATCGGAAGGAAACCGAACATTTGCATCCGCAATTTCTTGGACATCACCATTTGGATCTCTAAGTGATGTTTCAGGAGCCCTTGTGTCGTCCTCAATTGCATGCATTTACATCTCATCTCTTGAAATGCAGGGCACTCGGCCATGGCCATGGCCGGACAAGAAAAAAGGGGGGGCGGGGGGGGGTTCCCCCGCCCCTGTTACGAAATTTTGTTTTTTTTTTGTGACAGTGGCCTGGCCACCGTGGCCAGGCCACTGCTGGCCACGGCAGCGGCCGTGGCCGGAGAAGATGGCCACGGCAGCGGCCGTGGCCGGACAAGAAAAAAGGGGGGCGGGGGGGTTCCCCCCCCCCCTGTTACGAATTTTTTTTTTTTGTGACAGTGGCCTGGCCACCGTGGCCAGGCTACTGCCGGCCACGGTAGCGGCCGTGGCCGCCTTGTCCGTCGCGGCCACGGCCGTGGTCGGACAAGAAAAAAAGGGGGGGAGGGGGGGCTGGGGGGTTCCCCCCCCCCTGTTACCCCTTTTTTTTGTGACAGTGGCCTGGCCACCGTGGCCAGGCCACGGCAGCGGCCGTGGCCGTCGGCCGGCCTTGTTCGGCAGCGGCCACGGCCATGGCCGGACAAGAAAAAAAACCCCCC
Source organism: Calamus simplicifolius (assembly GCA_900491605.1). Lineage (NCBI taxonomy): Eukaryota > Viridiplantae > Streptophyta > Magnoliopsida > Arecales > Arecaceae > Calamus > Calamus simplicifolius. The sequence goes on along the minus strand of UESW01004637.1, from coordinate 626,496 downwards.
CGCCCCCCCTGTTACGAAATTTTTTTTTTTTTGTGACAGTGGCCTGGCCACCGTGGCCAGGCCACTGCCGCCAGGCAGCGGCCGTGGCCGGAGAAGACGGCCACGGTAGCGGCCGTGGCCGCCTTGTCCGGCCGCGGCCACGGCCGTGGCCGGACAAGAAAAAAGGGGGGGGGGGGCTGGGGGGTTTCCCCCCCCCCCTGTTACCCCCCTTTTTTTGTGACAGTGGCCTGGCCACCATGGCCAGGCCACTGCCGG